>JANAVB010000800.1:13721840-14079340 GCA_029216955.1 Iris pallida
GAAATAAAATTCCCAAAAAATATTAAAATAGAAAATTACCATTTTATCCCTAACTGGAAAAGTGAGGGTGACAAGTTATCCACTTAAAAAAATTCGTCCTCGAAATAAAACCAAACAATAGTAAATATCAAAATCACATGTCAGGGCTTAAAATTTAAAATGATTAAAATCTCAAAATTAAAGCATGAATTAATGACTAAAATTATAAAATTTAAAATTACTCTCAAATAGAAACTGGGGCTATAAGTCTATCCACCTTAAAAGAATCATCCTCAAAAATTAAAATAAGTAAACACAAAAATCATACAAATCGCTAATCGTATGATGCGTCTCGTCCAATCATCATGATACTCAGATTTCGTCATGCCAGTGAGCAAGGCTTACGATAATCACAGAGTCTTCAACTATGGTACTACATCTAGAATTATGGTATTTAAAATTTTTGCATTGTCGCAGTGCAACGAAAACCTTAAATTTCCACACCCGAGAAATACGACCATAATCCGACTATATGTCCTCACTATGCTGCTAGCATGACCCTAGAGTATTCTAAAATCTCATAATCGAGGCGACCTAGCCATACGACTTATCTTAGAAGGAATCACATCACAAGAACAATTTTCATCCAACGATCAAAGAACAGATAGAATCGAAGTTCAGACAGTTTATAAGAAGGAAAATGCGGAAAGGAGATTCGAAATACCGGAACCTGCTATCTGCTCTGCTACTGCCTGAGTGGGCTCAACTGTCATAACGAAAGCACGCCCCTGCTGGCCTCCTCTAGCCGGCTGTACTTGTCCTGGTCTCTTCGGATTCCACTAGCGTGGCAATCCCTAAGCTGGTGGTCAGGCGTCCACAGTATAGACAGACGCCCAACCTCTTCCTACAAGCCTTCTAGTGTGCCCCAGCTTCCCGCAAAAGCCGCACGGGGTAGCCGGTCTCTGGCCCTGTCCCTGGTGCTGCTGGACACGAGGCTGTGCCTGCTGAATCGTAACAGAGGCTGCTGCTGAAATGGCCTCTGATGATGCTGAATATGGGGGCGCTTGGTCGGTCCGGCACTGGAACTCGCCCCCATGGTATCACCGCTCCTCTTCGGCTTGAGCCGAAGTCCTCCTGTACAATCTGCGCCCATCAATATCTGATCGAACGTCGCATCACGGCGACCGAAGTGCGGGTGCGCACTCCATGAATAAGTCCCCTACGGAACTTACGAGCCTTCTGCCCTCATCCTGGATCATTCGGGAGCAAAACTGCTAAGGCAGAAGAACTCTGCTGCATACTCGTCCACCGACGAGTTCCCCTGCACTAGACCCACGAACTGGCCCTTCAATGCTGAAGAGCCACGTCCGAGAGAACTTCTCCTTGAAGAGCCTCCGGAAGTCCTCCCATGATAACCCTCTCACCGACGCATGAGGATCCGTACGGTACCATGTCAGCGTGATGTCGAAGAATCGGCTGGCTGCGGCTGAAACCCAAAGTCCTCTAGGAAGCTCTGCTAGCTCCAAACTCTGCTGCAGTCCTTAGCCAGTCGTCTGCATAAAGGATGCCCTCCGTCCCGTGAAGTCCCTTTTGAGCTCATCTTTCTAAAGTCTAATACTATCCCTGGCCTGGACTGCTGCTGGTACGGCTGCTGGCCAGTAGGGCCTGTACCGTTCCCGGTGTCACTCTTTGTACGGCTGCCAGTGCAAGCTGATGCGAGTTCTCCATGCTCTGTCTCAGCATCCAATTGATGGTGTGACGCCTCCGTCTGCACTGCGACGCCTCTGCCTGGGCTCGCTGTGTATCCATATCTGCTGAAGAAGAAGGAACATGTGGTGGGTATCCGCGGTAGACCTCCTGTGTAACTGCCGGGGTCTTCGGATAGTGGAATCACTGGGGGCAGTCTCGTGAACCTCCTCCTCGGCCTGGTCAGATCTCTCGGGTAAGCTACTCGATCCAGTGGCCTGCAGGTGCGTCTTCGTCATCCTGGAGACGAATTGAAACAAGGAGATCAATATGGCACATGAGAAGATATTATCAAAGAAGGACAGTTAATTTAATACAAGGAGAGTAATCATGATAATCAAAAGATCAAAAATTTCCTAGGTGTGATTGAGAACTCCTATCATATCCTAGGTCCTAGTCTAATCGCAGGCTCGTAATTAGTACTCTAAGTCGAGCACCATTACGAGATCGCACTAATTGCGACACCGGACCTGCATGGGCCACCACAAAAATGTGCACGACCCGCACCTGATAGGGCACGAGAAGTGGGTACGTCCAGCCTACGTAGTATCGGCGGTAGAAGTAGAATAGATATGATTAAAGGTCTGTAAATACTACGACTAACAGATAAAGGTACCTGTACAGTATATACACTTCGAGTGGAGGTTACATAGCAATACAGTCTCAATCACAGAATAAACTAAGGTAGATAGCACAGAAGGATAATATATGATAGATGAAAAGGAATAAGTCCAGTGTCCAACGCAAGCCCAGTATATACAACATCACAGGGTCTCAAATATAACATAGAAAGCTAGAGTCTGATAATACTAGCTGGATCGCAGTCCAGTCAACCTAGCTAACCTACACTACTCTGGGAGAATGAAGTCTAGTGGCTCTATAAGGCCACGGTCCTGGACTACTCTATCTAGCTCGAGCCCATAATAGGTCGAGCAGTCTGCCTCAGAGTCATCTGTAATATATCTAATGGTCTTGTCAGGAAAATGAGCAAGTACAAGTACTAACAGCAGTTCCATGTGAATTGACAAATTCTATAAGAGACAGTATAATGAACTACAAGACAAAGATATATGAGACTTGGGAACCGTTCGGAAGCTGAGCTACAAACCCTTAAACCAAACAAGGACCGGGGTTGTAACCCTTCTCCCGAGCAGAACTTAGTCTCCAATCAAGGTACAATAAAGGCACGTAGAACATGTAAGTAACTGAATATCATAGCATGGTAAGAAAGTACAAATGTAGAACAGAACATGATATATGATAAGATAAGTAAATATAAAATATGCCTTGACTTATTAGAGCGTTATGTGATCGGCAAGGAAAACATGGTAGGGTTATCCACTTGGCCCGGCAATCCGCGGTGACCTCAACGGAAAGTCATGCCGGTCAACCTGGATAACATGGACATGAAGGTATCTGCTACACCTACGGAGTGAGAGTGGCGCAAGCAAAATAGTGACACAGGGCTTTGATCACATAACCCCTAATAATTTCCCATCCCGAGTAGTAATGGACTGGACATGACCGTCATGACACGGGATTCCCTAAGAGGATAGCTACTCCTCTCAGGAATCAGTTTCTATACAAGTACAGGAAACAAGACAGGAAATGTACATATATACCAAGAAAATCTAGGACAACATCTCATGTCATGATCCAACGTATACTAGTCCGTGAACTATCGTGACTGGAATCGAGTAAGCACTACAACTGAATCGGATATAGCAGATATCAAGACAATAAAAACTATCAGTGAATGTACTCGCCTGCTGTCCTGAGCTGTAGGGTATATCAATGCTCAGAGTGGTAATCAGAGACCTAAAGATGAGATATTTGCATGTTAAATTAGGTTTAACAAAGTTAAGGATGATTTATAAATAAATGATATGAAATCTAGGTCAAACTAGGTCACTGAGTCACATTAAGTCTTGTCAAGTCAATATAGGTCAAATCAAGTATATTAAGTCAATCTAAGTCAGACCAAGTCAACCCTAGGTCATACCAGTCATCGCAAGACAAACAAGTCAAAGCAAATCAACGGGGTCAAGAGTTGTCCTATAGTTGACTTTTGGTCAACTGATTAACCCTGGTCAACTCTGGTCAACCCTAGGTCAAACTGGTCAAATGTTGACCAACAGTTGACTTTTGGTCAACTGGTCAACTCTAGTTTGGATTTGGTCAAATCTAGACAAAGTGTTGACTCACGGTTGACTTTTGGGTAAAAAGTCAACTCTAGGTCAACCGAGCCAAATTGGTTCAAATATGACATTTATAGGGTATACCCAACAGCCACCCAAGTTTCAAGTCAATCCGAATACCCGAACCCCGTATCTTAAAATTCCCGATTACCTTTTCGTTTACCCTTAAACCATTCTAACTTGACGCCAAGTGGCCTTCCCTTAGGAATTTCACCTCGGGCTTCCTAGGCTAGTAGGTTACTAACCTATACAACCATTACCTACCAAGTTTCTAGGGTAAGTGGACATCCAGTCCATCTTACGGTACGTATCGCCCGTTTACCCGTTATCTTGAATATTTCAAGATACGGAATGGTGCGGTGCGATACCATCTCCCTAATCCCACACGCAACCCCGATTCCAACTCCGAAGCCTACCCACAAAATCTAATTCACATTATCTAAATCCCCTCCAAGTTTCAACGCGTTCCGAATCACGGAACTCAATTTCACCCCTTCACTAATTCCTAACTCGACCGTTCAATCACTCACTCAACTCATTCAACTATCTTTTTTCACACTCTCTTGGGACAAGTTTTGGGGGTTATTTTGAGGGCTAAATAGGGGTTTATATAGCTAATAAATAGGGTGTATATATATATATATATATATATATATATATTATATTAGTATACATATGGGGATATACCGGGGGTTTACAGGGGTCAAATGGGGTCCTAAAAGGGGGGTTTTACTGCTGTGGCTGCTGCTGCAAGTGTTGTTACTGCTGCTGCCAGTGCAGCTGCTGCTGTGGCTTATTTAGGGGGGGCAGCAGCCCCCTTGGATGTGGGTGCCCTCCCTCTTCCCCTTCACTTCTCAGACCTTCTCCCTCTATTTCCCTCTCTAAACCTCTCTAAACTCTCAATCTCTTCCTCCCAATCTCTCTCATTCCTCTCTAAACTTCTTCTATATATACATACCACTCTCAAACAAATTCCCTCATCTCCTCCTCTCTATATGTAAATCACACACTAACATACATATCTACATATGTATATACATATACACACACACACACACACATATATATATATATATATATATATATATATATATATATATATATATATATATATATATATATATACACACTCACAAACACATATAAAATAAATATAAATATATATATATATATATATATATATATATATATATATATATATATATTTATAATACTTTTATAATATATATATATATATATATTAAGTATATATATATAAAGTATATAAAAAAAAATATATATATATATATAAAAGTATATATATATATATATATATATATATATATATATATATATATATTAGATATATATATTATATATATATATATTGTATTTGTGTGTGTGTAGAGGAGAGTGGTAGTGGTGTCTTGAGAGTGTGTGTGTATTTGTGTATAAGAGTGTGTGTGTCCATATATATATATATATATATATATATATATATATATATATATATATATATATATACACACCTCTCTAAAATATATATATATATATTATTATATATTATATATTACCTCTCTAAAATGGTGAAACCATAATAAATCTTTAAACTAGATTTTAGGGGAACCTACAAAATCTAGGGTCAACTTGTAGAGAATGGTCCCCTCTCTAATTAATGTGAAGGAATAATAAGAAATGAGAATTTGTGATGGGTTAGAGAGTATACCTAAATGTGGATTTGATGAGAAGAAGATGTTGGAAGGAAAGAAATGAAGGGAGAGATTTAACTTAGTGGTGAAGTAAAAGAGGTGGAGGGGGTGGCCTTATGTGGCCGGCCATGTAAGGGAGGGTGGGGGCACTTGTAATTACAAGTTTGCCCTTCCCTTGTCTTCTAGGCTAAGTTAAGTCAATTTTTGGGTTTTGGGATTAGCAAAAATTAAACAAAAATCATAATTAAGCTTAGATACTCATAGGGGATTAGTCCAAACTTCTAATCCTAAAAGTTAAGTATGGTGGGCCATGGCTAATTAACATGCTAAATACAACTCAAGTCAAATTCCCCGGAGTCCCGAATTAACTCGGAATGCGATGAAATTCGAACCCGACTCCTATAATAATTAAATATTAATATTCATGAAATAAAATTCCCAAAAATATTAAAACTAGAAAATTACCATTTATCCCTAACTTGGAAAAGTGAGGGTGACAGAGGCCAAATGTCGATCCAAACTTTTTGACCCAATATATGGTTTTAACCTATTTTGAGCCTACTACACATATGTCAATGGTGTCCCACTCAATTGAGTTCCCATGTACTATTTATTTTCAAATGGCACATAAGTCAAAACTACAGACATTGGAATCAAATCGATCACAAAAATTCCATCGACCCAAAACTTGTCCAAGTAGGGTTCATAGAGCCTATTCTAGGGTACTCTAACCTCTTAGACTTATTTAGATTAATTTTTGTGGATTAATATGCAGCCACATTAATTAAATCTAATTTAAACCAATCCATAATAACTTTTCTATTTTAGACTCGATTTAAATCCTAAGAGATAGAACTTTGCCAATCTTTTAAAATAGGCAACCAAATAATCCCAAACGAAATCCCACCAAACCCTAACATATAAAAATCAAAAATTATTTTAATCTTCAAAACCATATCCCCTCTCCCCATACATTGGAAAAAACCGAAATCCTCTTCCAGCCCAATTCAGCAGCAATATCTTGTCGTGTAACAACAATTTTGACCCTTCTCGACCTCCCATAATGCTCCATGATTATTATTTGTGAAGCTAAAGTGACCCTCTACAATCCTATTAATCCCCATACATTCACATCTCTTCTAGTACACCAAAATAGTTCTAAAAGTCAATCGAAGTTCGGGATCCAAGTCAGAATTTGTTCTAGTGGGTACGCTATTTTGCATCTGGGGTTTCATAGTGAAACCAAAGCTAACAAAAAGTTCTCTGTGTCTATTTTTATGTCCAAATGGCCACCCCTACAGTTCCAAAGGTTTGGCTGGGGCATCTGTTCTAGGAAAAGATATACAGAACAGATCAGTTATGTTGTGAGCCAATTTCCATCTACTTCCGGGCCACTTTGACCTACCGTATATTTTTTGTTAAGAAACTAGACTTTCTAATCTTTCCAATGCATATACTTTGTAGCATTTGGTTTTGTTTGTTATTTTAAAAATCTGAACGTTTTACTGTAATATTGAATCACCGAAATCCATGAGTTCTACGTGTCCAATTGGTTTGAAATTTCATATACCAATTAATTGTTGTGCATGTTTTCATGATAAATATATTAATTATCTATTTTTTATGATTTTTATAGAATTAATTTTTTAAATATTTCTTATTTGGGGATCATATCGTATACCTAGTCTAGGAACATTATTGTAGAATCAACCTAGAACTTGTATACTTGCTTTTCTACCAATGAAATATAATAAATAATGATATAAAGTATTTATAAATATTTTTTAGAATTTAAATAAAATTTTATGTTAGTAATAAAATTCTTTTATGGGAAGATTGGTAGTTTATAAGTTGTATTGTGTACTATAATATTATTACTATCTTTGGTATATAGATATTATTATGGATCAATATGAAAAGTCCAAATATGGTAAGTCGTTAGAGAGTTATTAATAATAGGATATTTATCGTAGGTGGACTTAGCGGGAGTAGCGATGACGTTGGAGTTGGTCAGACATACACACAGACAGAGGTTACATACAAGTGTACCTTGTCAATGTTATGGTTCACTATTTTTCCTTTTTATTGTTGCGGTATTCTCATTCATTATTGTCATGATATAAGATTGGTCGGTATTTAGCATCTGTATCGTATTCGGATGGCGATGCCATTTTTTTGATATTATATATCGACATTAGATATTGCATGCATTATGTTGTGTTCATTGGCACGATACACCGTAAGACACGGACACGATGGATGATGATGATATGATACAGAGTCTGACATAAGATATTTGTGGCTAAGGACTATGATAGCATGCAGTACTAGCTCGTGTGACTTGTTACTGGTACATGATTTATACGTGACTTGACTGGATAATTTTAGAGCATAGGAAGGAGATGACACTACTAAAATATTAGGCTGTGTAGACTCTTGATTATGCTTCCATATTTGGGACTTGGTTATTTTACTTGTGGTCATGGTCTCTGTAACAGAGCTATGGCTTTGTTTACTCGTTCGCCCGTCGGTATTACAGCACGGTGCCATGGGTGATTGCCAGTACGGCTGGGCCTGGTATCAGGATTGTCCTAAACTGCATATTTGCACTTAGATAGTTATAGTAATTACCTTCATTTTATAGATATTCTATTTACTGTTAATTGGCATATTTTCTGTACCTTCCTTTCTTCCCTGAGGACCTGGTCATCGTACTAAGTAGTTGGTCATATAGAGATACTCTGCTGATCATGGAGGTATTGATGTATCTGACTCATGTATTTTATCGTACTTTACATTTAATTATTATTTCTATTCTTCTATTTAGTCTTATTTTATAGACTCATATCGTTCTTCAGGTCTAATCGAACATGTATATTATTGGGGTACAGACTATGGCATATACTGTTCATTCTTGATGTTACTTATCTTATGCATTGAGATATATGAGATAGTGAATGATAGATAGAATTAGAACACCAAGACAGCTTATACGTATTCGAGCTGGGCTGGAGTCCTTTTGATACGTAGCTGACATGTATACGTTCTTCTAGTCCTACGTATTTTGGGATTGGATTGTTTGCAAAAATAAAAAGTTTTTTTACAAACTTAGAAAAGAATACACTAGTACAATTGGTTTCTAGGGAAGTATAACTATAGGAATCTGAACATAAGACGATCACTTTTTCCCTTGGACGATGTGATATCGAAAACACAAGTCTCTGGAGGATGCAACAGCACTTTAGCAGGAGATTATTATCTTTTTTGATCCTTTGAGATTGATTTGAAACTCTATCTATAGAGTTCTTGAAATAACTGTTTAGCAGCTATTCTGGGTTGCACGCGTTTCAGGTTGCGTGCTCCTGTTCACTTGCACAAGCGGTTTGCACCAACTGTTGTGGACGTGTGGCATCGTTTGATTGAGATGCATGTGGTCGTGAGCAGTATAGTGGGCACGTTCTACGAAGTTAGTGGCTTGTGCGCCACGTTACTCTGTTCTGAACGATGTTTGAACACCTCGTGCGAGCTTTATCAGGTTGCACGTGGACGCAACCTAACAACTTGCGCGAACGGTTTGCACCAACTGCTGTAGACGTGTGGCATCGTTTGATTGAGATGCACGTGGTCGTGGGCAGTATAGTGGACACGCTCCGCGAAGTTGATGTCTTGCACGCCACGTCAGCATATTTTAAAAAAAGAGTTGATCAAGTGGTGCCAACTTGTCAGGTTGCGCATGGGCGCAACTCAACGACTGGCGCCTTTGACTAGGTCTTATGTGCTGTACTGATTTAATTCTCGCGCCATAGAGTGACCTGCTCGAACCAGCTGTTAGCATTAATTACATGCTGACAAAATCTTCTCGAGCATCGCATTTACGCAAGATTCGAATGGATTTTTCTTAATCTCCGTGCTGTTTGTTGTCAGGTAATGATGATGCTGTTACAGCTTCTCGAGGAAGTGTGCCACGTGGCGCTCGCGCAACCTGATTCCAGTGCAACCTGACGTTTGGCGCAGCCTGATGCTGCACAACTTGATTGTTTGGCGCAATGTGATATTTTAGCGCCATCTGATGATCGAACACCTTAATGGTGGTGCAGCTTAATTTTTAGCCTCTACATGACCCCCTTCAAAGTTTTTGAAACTTGAAAATACTTTAAAGTTTTAAAATACTTTAAATTATGCTAGTTTTGTTTGGATTGCGCTAGAAAACTGTCTGTGTTGCACCAGTCAACTCGAGCCTGATTCTTCATCATGGATTGCGTAACTGTTTGGGCTATAAATAGTCATACACTCTGTGCCTTTCATTTATTTAACCTAATTTTCTTGAAACCCTACCTTCTCCTTTAACCACTCTGTTTTCTTCTTTTCGATCCAGAAGCTTCTTCGATAAACCCTAATGGCGCCCAGGAGATTCGATGTTAAGAAAGGAAAGGGCTTTGTCGAGCCTGTATCTCGTGTTTCATCATGCAGTGAGTATCGACGTGCGCGTCAGTACGTTCCACCTTCGTCACAACGAGAGACTGTTAACCCAGCCATGGAAGGTAAGCATTAGACCCGATCATTGATCACCCTATTTCGGATTTGGCCGACTCCTAACGTCGTGCACCACTCTTTTCAGAGTGGGGTACAAATCATAATTTGCGCCTCCTTTTTAGGGTTTGGTTACTATCAACCCATTATGCGCGACGTTTTGAAATCTGTGTTATATTTTGAGCACAATTTTAACACATTGAGCGGCAAGATGCAGCATAATCATGATTGTTGCGCAACTTGATGGCTGCGCATGCTGAGTGCAGCACAATGTGAGTATCGCACAACCTGACTAAAAAGTATTAAATACCCTGTTCATTCCCAATGATGAACCTATTTATGGGGCGCTCTTTTTCAAAAGTCCTTTTACTTTCTCCCTCATTAAGTGATACACGCCCATTTATTGGGAAGGATTCCTTCGTTTGATGCATCGCTCGGGAATCCATAACATGGAGGAACTGAGCGCTGCCTTGCATCAGACTGGCGACGGAAAGAAGAATTGACATGATATGAAAGAGTCATTTTACATAATGGTCTATAGCGCCTACGTCTGTAGTAGTGTCTGTCCACTTTTCCATTATGAAATTGAAAATTGGACTTTATTAAATCCTGGCGCATTTGAATTTTTGTCGAGTAACTGTGTTGACACGTCCCGATTTTAGGCATATCTGAGCTTTGTTGTATTATTGTCTTGATATATGCTGCACTTTCTCGGTTCTGACAACATCAACTTCCGAATACCACGTGGCGTTTTTTCTCGAAATATACGCCTATAGATGCGCAAAATATTTCAGCTTCAATTGCACATGAATAGTTACGATAAGAAAAGAACATTTAATGTATTCTCTTTTCTTTCTGATGCTTGCAGGAAAACAACCGACGAAATTTCCCAGAATTGGCATCGGTAATCTTAAATGCTATGAAGTTGAACCACTTTGACACACACATCAGAGAGCTCAGAACTCTTCATGCTTAAAAGGGCTTCATCATGACGGTAGGAAGGGCCTTCATACATGAGAGTTGGACGGTGGAGACAGAGAATTAGGAATCGTATCACGAGGGTGATCTCATTCCTACTTCTCATGAAGGGTCGTCTCTTCTCCACCAGTTGTATCGTCAAAAACTTTTCTTCGAGCTGCTGCACTCCGTGGTTCTCCTCTCGTCTTTCTGAGAGAGAGACCAGAGTTGATTCCGTTGCCTTGTTTGCTGCTTCAGGTCGAGTCAACAAGAAACTGGCATCAACAAGAAGATCCAAAGATGTAATAGACCTTCATTTGTTAGATTTAGAATGAAATCTGAGATATAATAGATTTCCATCAAGATGTATTTATGTTTTAAAGAAGGAATAAAGAATGATTTTCTCTTCTTTATGATTCAATTTGATGTGATAATATAGAAAATAGAATCCAGAGGTAATGTAGACGTGAACTCATTTTTCTATAAATGATCTTTTAAGTCCGCTGGGACTTAAAGACAGAAGATCGTATCTAAAAAGACAATATCAGTGATAATACGAATTTATCATAAAGGAAAGACATCTTTTAAAACAACTGGGTTTCAAAAGACGAAATTGATGATTGGGATAGACTCCACGGGAATTTTGAGTTTTATTATCTATAGCTTTATTTACGAAAAAGTAAATAAATGATAATAAATGTAGGCCCATTCCCGCAATGAAGTAGAGATGAAAAGACTGTTGAATAAGCATGACTTTTCAAGGAAAGGTTGCTTCGATTCTCGAGACAAAGAGTAGATGAAGATCTCTTCACAAAATGAACGAACATGCCTTTTCGAGGAAAGGTTATTCGATTCTCGAGACAGAATATTCGATTTTTTCTGTCTATAAATAGTGTAGAACTTTTCTGAGAGCATCATTCACTTTTCTTTCCTTTACAAATGTCTTCAGAAGGTATGCCTAAGGAGACGGAAGTCATCCCGAAGATCGAAGCTGCTCTCGAACTCCTTCCGATGAGTCTCCACTGCCTACTCAGCCAGAAGTCGGAGAAAGCTTGGGTGTCCCTGGACAGAAGCAGGACATTCTCGTCAAACTGGTAGAGCCTGGGAGTACTGTCGAGGAAGAAGCTTTGAGGCAAGCTGCATGTGAATTGTTGGTGTCGTCCAACAATAATGTATTTGAGCTCCTCGCAAAATTTGTCTTCGATCAGGAGGGCTCTGGTCCTCGTTAATTTTATGTATTTCCTTCTGTCTGAATTTATGCAAATAAAGGGGATTTTATTTACATTCTAGGTCTCTGTGTTGATATTTCTTTGTCTTTAAACATAATATTTCTTGAGAAACTTGCCATTAATAGGCATCATGGCGACTCGACCATCCATACCAATCAATTGATAAGCTCCGTTGGAAAAAACTTTGCTTACAATATAGGGTCCTTCCCACTTCGCTTTGATTTTGCCTTTGCTCATATGCGTCATAGCCATAGGACGTCTGACGGTTAGAACTATTTCTCCTTTCTGAAATGTTCGGACTTTGACTTTACGGTTGAAGGCTTTTGATAGACGAGCTTGGTAACTCAATATGTTGTTGAGCTAGGAGTTGTTTCTCGTCAAGCACTTCAAGCTTCTGAAGTCTTAGACAATCATTGTTTTCGATTGTGAGTTCATTGGCGATGGCAATCCTTAGGAAAGGGATCTGAATTTCTAATGGTAGGATAGCCTCGCATCCATATACCAAAGAGAAAGGTGTGCAGCTTGTAAGAGTACGTATAATAGTACGGTAAGCCAACAGACATTCTCCAAGCTTCTCACCCCAGTTTCGTTTGTTGTAGAAACAAACTTCTTGAGGAGTTTGATAATAGAATTGTTAAATGTTTCTGCCAACCCATTGGCAACAGGATTGTAAGTTGTAGAAGCAATATTGATCATGTTGTCATCACAGAATCAAGTGAATTTCTGATAGATGAATTGTGGTCCATTATCATGAATGATTCACCGAGGAACACCGAATCTATAAATTACATGATGCTTGATAAAGTTGATGATGTAGCATGTCTTGACCTCAGCTAGAGGTATAGCTTCAGCCCATTTTGAGAAGTAATCAGTTATGGCTAATATAAACCGATATCCTCGAGACGAGGGAGGGTTGATAGGACCGATGACATCCATTCTCCAAGCTTCAAAGGGCCAAGATGCCGCCGTCGGGTGAAGAAATTCTGATGGTTGATGGATGAATTCAGCATGAATTTGACATGCACGGCACTTCCTTGCATACTCGATTGCATCAGATACCATTGAGGGCCAATAATAACCCATACGGCGAATACGATTTTGTAATTTAGGACCAGTTGATGTGCGCCACAAATACCGTTATGAGCTTCACGAAGTATTTGTTTAGCTTCTTCCCCCGCAAGATAGCGTAGGAGTAAATCGTCAAACGTTCGTCGGTAGAGTATCTTTGTAGTATGATTATAATAAAATCTGAGTGACCGTTGACGAATAGTTGTGGCCTGCTTAGGGTCTTCAGGTAAGATATCATGGACTATGAAGTCTATGAAAGGAGTCCTCCAGTCCTCACTGATGGGACAAAGTTTTAACTGATTTATTGAATTCCATGTTTAGGTTGTTAGCTTCAATATTTAAGTTATTTTCGACACAAATAACTCTCTATTAGTGATGACGATCATTTGTTGCCTTCTTACGGGAATCGCTAATACTGCAGCAAGGTTAGCAAGTGCATCAGCTTCCATATTACATGTTCGGCGTACATGCTCGATGAAGAATCCTTTGAAGGAGGTAGCCATCCTGATCGTTGCATCATGATACAGAACTAGATCTTGATGTCGAACTTCGTATGTGCCTCTAACTTGATTGACAATTAGTTTGGAGTCTCCATAAACTTCAAGATATTCAATATCCAATTGTTTAGCCAATTGGAGACCAATAAATAGTGCATTATATTCAGCCACATTATTAGAATACGGCTCATCTAAAAAATAAGCTCTCTGAATAGCTAACCCTTCTGGTGAGACAAGGACGATTCCGACTCCAGCAACAATAGCACCTTTTGGTCCAATTCTGGATGCACCATCAAAGAATAAATACCAGGTAAGAATTTCTTCTAAAATCATGTTGCACTCCAAGGTTTTATCTGGAATCTCTTCGTAGAGTTTAGATGTTTCGAGAATTGGATGAGCTGCCAGAAAGTCAGCAAGGACTTGACCTTTAACAGTCTTTTGAGGAACATAAACCATATATTGTGCTAACAATATGGCCCATGTTGCAAGCCTAGAATTGAGTGTACTGGGCTTCTTCATCAAGACCCGGAGAGGTTAACTCTATGTTAATAGTTTGGCCAGAGATATAATGTCTCATTTTCTGAACAGCAAACATCAAAGCTAGACATTCTTTTTCCACTGGAGTGGATCGATGCTCAGCTCCAATCATTGTACGGCTAAGATAATAGATAGCCTGCTCATAACCTTCCTTATTCTTCTGAGCTAATAAAGTACCTAGGGAATGGTCCATTGCTCGAACATATATCAGGAAGGGTATTCCTGACACTGGAGGCACTAGAACTGGAGGGTTCATCAAGTACCGCTTTATGTCTTCAAATGCTTGTTGACATTCTTCAGTCCAAATAAAAGACACACCTTTCTTCATAAGTTGAGTGAACGGTCTACAGCATCCAGAGAAATTTGAGATGAATCTTCTGATATACGCAAGCCATCCCTGGAATCCTCGTAGATCTTTTAGGTTGTGTGAAGGATGCATCTCTTGAATGGCTTTGATCTTCTCGGGATCAACGTGTATACCTTTAGAGGTAATATAAATCCGAGAAATTTGCCACTAGAGACTCCTAGGAATGACTTGGTAGGATTCATCTTGAGTTGATGCTGGCACATTAGATCAAAAATAGTTCTCAAGTCTTGAATGTGATCTTCCTTTAGACGACTTTTGACAGCAATATCGTCAACATAACATTCAATAATTTTCGTAAATGATCACGAAAGATGGTACTCATGGCCTGCTGATAAGTTGCACCAGCGTTCATAAGACCAAATGGCATGACAGTGTAATAATAGACTCCAAGAGGAGTGTGGACAGATGTATGTTTCTCATCTTTTGGATGTATCTTGATTTGATTGTATCCTAAAAATCCATCTATAAAGGACATACGTTCAAATCTGCAAGTATTGTCAATCATGACATCAGTATTTGGAAGAGAAAATTCGTCTTTGGAACAAGCTTCATTAAGGTCTCTGAAGCCGATACAAACCTAGACTTTCCCTGTTTTCTTCAAAACTGGGACAATATTAGCCACCCAGTCTAGATGTTGTTCTTCTCTGACGAAACCGCAAGAGATGAGTTTCTTAACTTTAGCTTTTATGGCATCCATCATGTCAGGTCAAAACCGACGTTGTTGTTGTTTGACTGGCTTCGCATTTGGCAGAATGTTGAGCTTTTGGGTAGCGATCTGAGGATCCAATCCCGGCATATCTTTATAGCTCCAGGCGAATACATCAATGTATTCTCTAATGAGCGGATTAGTTCTTCTTTATCTGTTTCGGGAAGGCTTTTGCTGACAAATTTTGGTTTTGGGGAAGTTTTATCTCCAATATTAACTTGAACCAACTGATCTTCAGTAGGTGGCTCACGTTGTTCAAAACAAAGCTCCCATTGAGTATCTATCCTTTGTGCCCATGGATCATATTCAGAGACTTCGACAAAGTCTTCGTCATCTTCCGAGAACTTGGCAGTTACCATATTGGAAGATAGAGTCACGCGATGGACGTGCCCTATACTGGTATCTGAATCCCATGAGATAGAATTAGAAGAATTAGATCATTCTTCTTTCTCGGATTCGGAGGCTTCTGGAGTCGGAATTGGTGAAGTATAACCTAATCTTCGTTTTGTTTTGATGTAGTATTGTTGTGACTTTTCTTTCGGAGCAGGAATATGAATAGGAGTTCGCCTTCCTTTGCCGTCATTAAGCCCAGTTTTAAAATTATAGCCCATCTTTTGAATAATATATTTGATTGCTGACTATAACGACATAGTTGAAGGCTTCCATTGTCGTAATTTTCTTCTTCACTATCGGGCGTGATCTTCTGTTCCGTTCTTTACTAAAAAGTATAGGAAGTTCATCTTTCTTCCTAGAAGGAACTAAGAAGGAGTCTTGCATTGGCTCGAGCAATACTTCGTTTTCGGAAGCTTCAATTGCTCCTATGGTAAGTGGTTTGAAGTTATCTAACATTTTTAAATAACATCGAGTATAATAAAGGATATCAGTATACTGTAAAGGAGATGCTACTTTATTAATTTGTACATCATCATTTACACATGATTCTTAGCCTTAACAGAAGGCTTAGTAAGGTTGATAACCAGAGGAGGAGAAGGTTTGTTACGCCGAAGGTCGATAACAAGAGGCTCAGAAGAGGTGAGCTCCCTTTGTTCCCTTTCTATAGCAGGAGGCTGTTTGTTATGAGAGGAAAGATGTATAGTCAATGTCTGAGAAGAAGAGGGATGAGTAGCATGTCCTTTGACGGGGATCATGGGAACATCTTTTGAAGTATGTTTTTGATCTTCTTCACTATCCATCGTCAATACAACTTTCATGAACTCCTCCTTGTACATCCGAAAGTCTGTAAAATATGCTTCAATGCCCCTGAAAGGATTTAGGTCGGCTTCTTCCTTTTGGACTTCTCCATTGACATCCACATATTTGAAGCATTGATATAGAGTGGATGGTACAATGTTATGCTCATACAGAAAGGGTCTTTCCAGCAAAGCATTATAAGAGCCATGATTATCGATCACATAAAAAGTAACCTTTGTACGAAGATTGCCTATTTGAACTTTCAGGTGAATCTTTCCCAAAGGTTCACTTCTTCCATAATTGAATTCCAAGATTGTCGTGATGGTTGTTGAAAGATTGTGTACATGAATCTTCAATGCATCTAGTAGAGTCTTTGACATGATGCTAAGTCCAGACCCAGGATCGATCAAAATACGATCAACCTTCATGGTATCGACATATCCCGTGAAGTAGAGGGGTCGATCATGACGATTATCTTCTAACAGCATATCATCTTGTGTAAAGGTGATATTTGGCATCAAATCCATCACACTATGATAATGAAGACACATTATAGGCTCTTTCTGGCTTTTTGAGGAATGTTAGACAAGTATCAGCTTGCATCAAAGCTTCACTCAACGTTTCTCGAGTTGCCTTTAAAAGACGAAGTAGCTCAAAAATTGACAATCTTGCCGGGGTATTAGCTAGCTGAGCCAGTATATCAAAGTTATACGGCTTCTCGAGTCCCAAAGTTGGAGTCTTCTTCAATACTTTATCAAAACGGACAGGCTGTATTCCTTTGTCGGCTGTCGTCGGTTTGGGAAGAGTTGGCTCTATTGGAGGTGATGAAGCTGATGGAACATTATCAGCAGGAGAAGATGGTGCTTGAGGGACCTCCAGAGCTGGAGCAGGGTTTCTTTGACCTTCTAAATAGTCTCTTAGGTAAGGTTTTCCAGACCTGGTACCAGTTAAGACTTCTTCTTCAGATACAGGATCAAAGGACACCATATTGCAACTCTTTGCCTGGATCTTGTTTCTGGAAGATTTTTTTAGCAAGATGGAGAGTTTGTCCAGTAACCCAAACCCATCCAAGATTGGTTGTGGGAAAGACATAGAGAAAGAGGTATAGGAGATCATTTTCTATGGTTCAGACCAGAAACCTTTTGTAGATCATATCCCACTTTCGTCATTAGTTCACGAGACTGTAGACTATACAGATGAAAAGCTGGTTGGTATTTGACTTCTGACTTTGACAATATTGTCTCAGCAGGGGAAGAAGAAGAAGGATTATCTGCTGCCAAGACGAAGGTAGCAGTTAAAGGTTGAAGACAATGTTCACCAAATGAAATCATATGACATAATTTATTTTTAGTGGCCTTCTTGGACTTATTGAAAGAAGATGGTGTTTCAAAGTCTGTCACTAAATCTGGATGGATCCATATATTTTTCCTCTATCAGTAGATAGATGAACGAGACCATTAGTTCGTACAGGTGGAAGATTAACAATCTTCAAAGTAGTTCTCGGGAGGGGGATAATGCCGTCTTGTACAAGTTGAGCTGGAAAATCTCTAAACTGTAAAGAGACGACATTAGTAGTTACAGTTTTCTCGTCTTGCTGGAGAGTGATTGCACCGAAATTGATCATCTCCTGAATTTTACCCTTGAGCACATAGCACGCTCGAGTTGGATGCCCAATAAACCTGTGGTAAACACAATATTTAGGATGGTCAGTCTTACCAACTTCATCTGGCCGTTTAGTTTCTGGCACTTAGAGTTTATTGCTTTTGATGAGGCAATCAAAGATACTCATGATATCATCTTCATCAAAAGAGTATTCTTCTTTTGGACGTGGTACCCGTTGTGGTAGTGCTGTTGGGGTAGAGGTTGGCTGATTTACATTGATGGCTAGGGCTTCTTTGCCTTTGAGGTTAATGACCAAAGTCTTCTTGCTCTTGCGATTGTTCTGACGGCCACTATTATTTGGTGTAGTACGTTCATCTTTGTCAAGATTAGGCATTTGAATGCCTAATTGCTTGAATTTGTCAACGCTCTCTTCTGCTGCTTTGGCATTCATTATGAAAGAAGGCCAATCTTGGAATTATGTTGATCATATCCACATGTTGATGATAGGTAACATGTTTGATTTGTAAGTGTCTATAGTCAGAGCATCTGGGGTTCCGAGAGGCATTTTGAGTGCTTCACGGCGGAACCGTTCAATGAAACGTTTAGTAGTTTCATTATGTCGTTGTTTGATTTTGATGAGAGCAGACATAGTCATGTCGTTGATTCCCTCATAAAATTGTTCCAAGAATATTTGTTTGAACCCAACAAAAGAGTCATATGCTGCACCAGCTAAACAGCCGACAAATACTCTAGTAAGAAGAGCATTATTTGGTTGAAGTTGATCAGTCATTACTTCAAAGTGATTGAGGTATTGACTTGGAGATGTTCTGCCATCAAACAGCATAATGGTAGGGGGTTTGTATTTAGGAGAAAATTGGACCTCTTTCCATTCTATAGGATAGGGCTGTTTGATCCCAAGCTTCTGCAGTCCATCCTTCTGTTTGAAAGCTTTAAATTGAGTACGTAAAAGTTTTACAGCCTCATTGGTATCTCCCGTTGTTTGCGGAGTAGTGTTAGGAGGGGGTACCGCTTGATAAGTACCACCCCCGGCACCAGATTGACTTGGAATAGCCTGCGCAGAAATGGAAGCGGTGTGAGGAGATTGTACCCCCAGATCATTATTGATAGGAGCTGATGTTGTTACAGGTTCCTGAGTCGGAATCAGATTCGCGATCGGTGGAACTGTATGTTGTGTCATGATCACAGCATGCATGCCTGTCATCATCTCAGCCATGTTCTTCAAACTAGCCTCCAAAGCAGCAATTCTTTGCTCTTGACTGGAACAAGTAGAGGTATCTTGATCTTCTGTGACGGCATAAGCAGTCACTTCTCTAGCCCTTGAAGATGAGCTAGTGGAAAGGATGGTCCTTTCAAAACTTTTACTGTCAGCATCAAATTCACATAAAGAGCTACCCCCAGAATAAGTGATAGGGATATTTTTGACTGAAGGAATCTTGGTTTGAATCAAGAAGATTTCTTTGACCGATTGTGTCTTGGTCGGAAGGAAGATTCCTCTGGCCGATTTTTTTGGCTTCTTGATCTAGTATATTGGTATACTTCTTTATCGAATTCATGAATCCGATCTAAGTACTGTTGACTGGAATTGCGGGATGCATTACGTCTTGGACGTTTTCTATCCCCAGTGCTTCGAGATGTCATGTTGACAAGAGCATAAAATTATTCATCTTCATTTACCAGGATTGGTTTAGGAGTCTGAACATAACTCAAATGGTCAAAAATGGAACGCTTGGCTGACTGATCGCAGCATTTGATGACAACTTCATAATGGTGGTTGCAATGGTGTTCTTACTATTGGACCACTGCTGGACGGGATAGATTTGCAACCTTCCGCTTCTGTATTAAGAGTTCACGGAGGTCACTAACAGGACGAGAAGAAATTGCAGGAACGTAGTCCTTGATGATATTCGGGACATGGTTCCTGTTCCTGAGGTGCCCCGTACCTTGAGTGTACGAAGATGTGCTAAGTTGGATAGCAAAAGTCATATGATTTTTTACCTCAACATTCTTCCTCTGGTGCAAGTTAGCAACTGGTGCAGGTTGCATTTTGTGTCTTCCCAAAGTTGACCCTGATTGGCACCTGTTGATATAGGTGCGCAAGTCTGATAGAGGAGCTACTTGTGCATCTACTTGAGATACTTGTAGTTTGCCTTGTCGAGATCTTGAGATACATAGGGTTGGTAGATCCTGTCCTGACCTCTTTGGAGTATAATACCTTTTGCGTGGAAGGTTTATTCTGAATAGAACCCATCTTTCTGACAGAGATTTGGTTGTCTCTGTTAAGGAGAATAGAATTCCTATCTGATTTAGCAGTGCTTTCCACCCAGTCAATGACTTGAGCAGAATGAGGAAAGGCTAAAGAGCGTTTTCCTTGATTTAGTGGCTTCTCACTAAACTTCTGGTTTGGTGACAAAGATGGAGTCACTAACAGTGCTTCTCTTTATGTTGCGCTAGTGCAGAATCATGTGCATGTTGCGCCAGAGCATGAACAGGCATAGGTTGCGCCAGATCAGAAACACACACAAGTTGTGCTGGAGCAGGAACATGCGCAGGTTGCCCCAGGGAAGAAAAGGCCAAAGGGCGCTTTCCTTTATTTTGGACAGCAATATGTCGAGACGAAGTCTCCTTCAATTCAGAATTTGAGAAGTGGAGGGATTAGCCAAAAGGCTGTTTCCCTTAGGTTACGCCAAGGCAGTGATGGACACGAGTTTCGCAGAAGCAAGAACAGGTGCAGGTTGTACCAGGAAAGAGAAGGCCAAATGACGCTTTTCTTTGTTTTGAACAGCGGTGTGTCGAGACAAAGTCTTATTCAATTTCAAAATCGGAGAAGTGAAGGGATTAGCCAAAAGAGGGTCTCCCTTAGATTGCGCTAAGGCAGTGATGGGCACAAGTTGCACAGAGGCAGGGGATTGTGCCGTCAGGGACTTAGGAGTCCAAACAGAGCACATCTTGCTTTTAACAGCGGCAAGCAGTGCGCTTGGCACCCCCGTATTGATCATGGGCTCGTAGGCTGTCTGGTCGGCTTGAACGACCAGGGTCTTCTGCGTCTTGCCGATTGACGCGATATCACATTGAGTTGTAACTTTCTTGTCGGAGGAGAAAGTCATCCCCAGCAGAGTCACCATTTGTTTGCAAAATAAAAAAATTTTGTTACAAACTTAGAAAAGAATACAATAGTATAATTAATTTCTGGGGAAGTACAACTATAGGAATCTGATCAGAAGACGACCACTTTATCCCTTGGATGATGTGATATCGAAGATACAAGCCTCTGGAGGATGCAACAATACTTTAGCAGGAGATTATGATCTTTTTTGATCCTTTGAGATTGATTTGAAACTATATTTATAAAGTTCTTAAAATAACTGTTTAGCAGTTATTCTGGGTTGCGCGCGTTTCAGGTTGCGCGCCTTCACTTGCGCGAACGGTTTGCACCAACTGCTGTGGACGTGTGGCATCGTTTGATTGAGATGCGCGTGGTCGTGAGCAGTGTAGTGGGCACGTTCTGTGAAGTTAGTGGCTTGTGTGCCATGTCACTCTGTTCTGAACACTGTTTATCACCTCGCACGAGCTTCATCAGGTTGCGCGTAGGCCCAACGTAACAACCTGCGTGAGCGGTTTGCACTAACTGCTATAGACGCGTGGCATCATTTGATTGAGATGCACGTGGTCGTGGGCAGTGTAGTGGACACACTCCACGAAGTGATGGCTTGTGCGCCACGTCACCTGTTTTAAAATAAGAGTTGATCAAGTGGCGCCAACTTGTCAGGTTGCGCATGGGCACAACTCAATGACTGACGTCTTTGACTAGGTCTTTTGTGTTATACTAATTTAATCCTCGTGCCATACAGTGACTTGTGCGAACCAGCTGTCAGCATTAATTATATGCTGACAAAATCTTCTCGAGTACCGCGTTGCACGGGATTCGAATGGATTTTCCTTAATCTCCGTATTGTCAGTTGTCAGGTAATAATGATGCCGTTATAGCTTTTCAAGGAAGTGCGCTACGTGGCGCTCGCACAACCTGACGTTTGGCACAGCCTGATGCTGCGCAACTTGATTTTTTGGCACAATGTGATATTTTAGCGCCATCTGATGATCTAACACCTCCATGGGTGGTGCAGCTTAATTTTTAGCCTCTATATGGATGTTACACCAAGGGTGAAGAAGCTCAACGAAACGGTAGCACGTTCCGGTGGAAGACGCAAGTCGGGGACATGCAGCCGAGACTTGCGGTGAGACTGATCGTCGATAGGGACTTCGATCATGATCGTGTTATTGATATCGACAAAATAACAGTGGTGCTGGAGGTGCTATGCATGGTAGCTAGCGTCGACGTGACGGTCGAGGAGCTGGAGATGAAGGAAGATGCAAAATAGCTCAGGAAATCGGAGATCGGTATCATGGGAGAGCAGGAACTCTGTCGTAAGACAACAAGTATGGAGTCCGATTGAGGAGCCATGAGTTTAACACCCTCTCATCATACTGGAAGGAAAGATTGTTGGAGTCCAGTCTGGATTTAGTAACAGCATATTTATGCAAATTTAGTTAAATATTGATTTGATTAAATTTGGATGTCTATAATTGGTGTTGTGATATTTTTAGATATAATATGGTTATTATTTTAGGACTCCAATTTAGGAAATCCTATGATGATCTAAAATACAATATTGATAGAATATTTTAGGTATAATAGGATTCCAATTTTGTTTCTATTTAAGAAATCATATTATGACCTAGAATATGATTTTTCTCATCCTATATATACGGGGGGAGGGTGAAAGCACAAAGTTGAGATTCAAGGTGCTCATCCGCATGAGATCTAAGAAAAAGTCTGCATCTCTTTTGACTTCGTCATACAAGATAGAAGGAAGAAGAGATCTAATCGAGGAGTCATCAAATTCGGTTAGGGAGATTGCTACGGGTTGGTGAGCAATTTCAATTGTAATCTCTTTCTTTTCTTCTTGAGTGTTGTGAAGGGTTTGAACCTATTAGGACAAAGGGTTCAACATTATTTTTGTCAATCTTGTAATTTCATAAGAGTTATAATATTAGAATTTGTCCAGGTGACATAGTCACTGCCATATACTTGTCTTTATCTGTGCTTGGTATCCGTTAGACGGGGGTTGGTTATTTCAGGTGGATTGGCCTAAGATTTCGCTGTGACAACATATCAGACTCAGTATCGGAGCACAGGAGGGCGTGTCCAATTTCCAACAGTTTTGTCGTGATCTGACAAGCACACAAGAAATAATTATAAGATTTGCAAAATGGCGATACCAAAAAAATTAAAGAATGTTGGTCAAATTCATCATGTCAGATCGATGAATTAGTGTTTCATCAATGCTGATGTAGAAAACATTTTTACGTGTCTTTCATTCTAGACAGTTCACAACAAAATCGACCAGAATGACAGAGCGATACCAGTTGGAGATTTTTTATATTTATCCATTTTTTGGTTTCACAAATGGATAATCAAGTGACAAAATTAAATCACAAAAAATGACATAATTAAACCCCCAACACGGTATACTGATAGCATACTACCAATATAATTCTAGGGTTGGGGCGGGTCCTTTATGTGTACGATTCAGATTTAAAGAGAGATATTTCAGCGATCAAGATCACTTATGATTATGAGAAAGCTTGGGATCCTATTTAAGGATCTTTTCAAACCCTATGATATGTTGTTGCAGGCTTGAAGCATAAGGAGACTATCGAGAGAGAGAGAGAGAGAGAGAGAGAGAGAGAGAGAGAGAGAGAGAGAGTTCTTGAGTGGTCACTACGATATTGTGTGTTATTCTTGTAAAGTTCTCTTTTTGTTTAAATTTTTTTTTCTTATTGTGAAGTAAGATCAAGTTTGACCAAACCGTCATGTCAAATATTGTTGTGTTCTTGGTTTGATATTTATTATATTATTGTTTTATTGCTATTATACTTGAAATCGTTAATGTGGTTGTTGTTTGTGTTACTTCCGCGCATTGGCGGAGGGAGAGGAGGGCCAGCGGGGTCATGTGACCCCGCTGGAAAAAAAAATTCTAAGGATTTTTTTTGTGTGTTAGCCCATTCTACTCACCAGTTGAAGGCTTTTGTTTGGTATGGTGGGCCAGCAGGTCACATGTAACTATGTGAGACAAAAACAAAAAGGAAGCTGCAGCAATTAGCAAACCACATTTGGTTGGTGTTGTGGGCCAGCAATGCATGTGAGCCAAAACGAAAGAATAAGAGCAAATTACAGCAACAACTTTCTTTGTCCCTCTCCATTCTCTTTGCTCTCTGGTGCGGTTGTGCATTTGGATTTTCAAAAAAAAAAATCAACAGCCATTCCCGCGGCCGCACTTAGATTTCTCCTCTCTCTCCCGTGGTGGCTCTCTCCGTTCTCTCCGTGGCTCTCTTCCTCTCAGTTTAAGGTAATACATTTAATTAATTTTGTCCTAATTTTTTTAGGGCAATTTTTTAATTGATTCATGTCCTAAATTAGATGGCTCTTATTTGTTAATGTCATAAATTAGATGGTTCCTAATTCATTCATGCCCTAAATTAGATGGCTCCCAAGTCCCAACTGATACATGCCCTAATTGATTTTGCCCAAAACTTCATTTTCTCTTATATTGAATAAAATTGATTCATTATTCATGCCTCATTAATTTTGTCGTATTGTTAAAATTTATTGGGTCTATTTTACTCTATTTTTAAACAGAATGGAAAAGTATCTTCTAAAAAGATCGAGAGCTCAAGAATACATTTCGTAACCGAATGGAAGATGATTTTATGAATGATTGTTTGGTGACATACATTGAGCAAGCTATTTTCGTAAAAGTTGAAACGGAGGACATCTTGCAACATTTTCAAAATATGAAGCCTCGTAGGAATTATTGTAAACAATTATTGTCGGTTATGACTTGTGATGTAATGCAACTATTTTAATGTGTCTTTAATTGTGATCAAAATATTTTGTGACTAATTTCTGCTATTAGTTTTCTTTGCATTTATATATATATATTTGGATTGAAAATTTACTATTCGATTTTGACCCCGCTGTACCTAAATCCTGGCTACGCCACTGCTTCCGCGTGTGCACATCTTTTAGCACGCACCTCTCACAATAATGTTAGCCTTATTATATGCCTTTAGCCCTATACCACTTTTAGATCAAATTTGTTAATTACATAATTTTGGAAGGATCTTCGTTGGGAGTGAAAACTATTTTTTCGATATTATCGTCCGGAGACTGATATTTTTGAAATCATCAATTTTTAGTGGGCATATTTAAGTTGATATTTCTATTAGGGCTCGGTCGAACGGATATTTCGAATAGTGCCAACAAAAAGATACATATATGACGGGCTCGGTAATAGCAGTAACGACCAAAGCTCTCCACACATATGTTCAATTTTTTTTAAGGCTTAATTGCTAATTGCTACCCTCAACTATCACACTTTTTCAAGTTGATACCCTAAACTTTTTTTTGTAACAACTTGATACCCGGATATTATTTTGGACAAAAATGCCCCTACCCCTAACCCTCCTTCCCCCCTGCTCGCTTGCCCCCCCCCTGCTAGCTCCGGCCGCCCACCCGCCTGCTGGCTCCCCTCCCCGCTGGCTTCAGGCCATCCCCACCCCCCCCCTCTCGCTCCGGCCGCCCGTCCGCTCCCGTCTCTCCCCTAGGGCGTGGCAGCGCGGGAGGAGGGGGGCTGGGGAGGGGGGTGCGGGGCGGGAGGCGGGGCAGGGGGTGGCCCGGAAGAGAGGAGGGGGGGGAGGTTGGCCGGAAGCGAGGAGGGGGGGGTCGGCCGGAGCTAGCAGGGGGGGGGATGGCCGGAGTGGGGGAGGGGGTGGAGGGAGGGGAGGGATAAGGGCATTTTGGGGTTTTTTAAAATGTTAGGTATTAAGTTGAAAAAAAAATATAGTTGAGGTATCAATCTGTTACGAAAAAAAGTTTAGGGTATCAACTTGAAAAAGTGTGATAGTTGAGGGTAGCAATTAGCAATTAAGCCTTTTTTAAAGTATATATCCTTGGCGCTTCTTCTCCTCTCTTATGTTCCTTAGCCACCGTCATTCAATCTTGACTTCTTTAGTCTCACCTGGTGTGCTATTTGGTTCAAGTTATCGAGGGTTAGCAATAAGTTTTGGAATTTTTTAATCCATGTTTGGTAAGTCTGAAATTAAAAATTAGGGAAGAATATTTGGGGCTTTAATTTTACATAGATGTGGAAAGTAAAATAAGAATATTTGGGGCTTTAGTTTTACATAGATGTGGAAAGTAAAATCTAATTCCTCATTGAAAAAAAATCCTGTAAATCTTGGTTTGATGCATTAATTACCATTTTTAGACGATAACATCCTCAATGACACCAGTTGAGTGATAGTATCATCATAAAATTAATGAAAGAATATTTATAAAAAGATAAATAATATTCACACTCATATCTGAATTAAACATGGAAATAAGAAAATTAAAAGTTTTTGGGTACATATTTCTAATCTAACAAATTACGAATATAAAAATACTAAATTTATTTCTCATGGAAAAGCAATAGCATGTGAATTCTTAGAAATACTAAAGTTTCATCCAATCACCACATGAGTAGTGTCAACTACGGATTAGGACCCACCTACAACAAGTAATCTTAACCAAAAGGAAAAGAAGAAAAAAAAATCACACCAAGCACAAAAACAAAGGCCCAAACGCAACTCTCTAGTAACCAAAGATAGAAACAACTACACAATTGACTAGTCATCACCTAAGTACAACATACCTACACCCCCTAATATTACTCATGGCCACGAGTTCAACAAGAGAGAGAAAGAGAGAGAAGTGATTATGAGGTGAGGACCAGCTCAATCAATTAGTGTAGTGGGTGTGGTGTCCATAAGAATTGGACCATAGTTTTGGGACACGTACGCCACCTGGTGTCTCATTGTGGTAGGTTTGGGTCCACTTTTAGTTGCTAGGGGGGGAGGGAGGGAGAGGCCAACCTCTCCCAAAGACATCATCTTGCCTTGAATTTTTTTTTTGTAAGTGGTGGATTTTGACTTCCCTTAGTTGCCCATCCCTTGGTTGCACATCCCTCTCTTTACCACAAAAGTAGTAGATACCATGCTCATCTTAGTCTTTCCATTGAGAGGGATCTGCCCCCCTATTAGGCATTGCATTCTTCATTCTAGGAGTGCCACCTAAGGTTGTAATACTTTTGTGATTGCCATTTGAGTTGGAGGGACATGAATGAACGGATGAATGCCATCGTTATCCAAATCGAAACCCTAAATGAATCCAAAGTCTATTTGGGTTGAGTCCGAGTCAAGCTAGATGTGACCCCGTATTATTAGATGCATAGACCAATAATCAACAACTTCCCAATGATTCATCTCTAGTTAGGTCTTTTATATACTAGTTTCAGAAATGGGCACATAAGGTCCATGTCTATACGAGATTTTGAGATCCCTATCGGTTACTCTTAGGGCCCAGGTTTTGGAACTGGAACCTTCTCATATAAACTTCATGTTAGGATTTATGTTCTTTACGCAGAGATAATACCTTTCTTGTTTACCATAAAACTTGAATTGGGTACGGCAACTCGTCCTCGATAGTCCACTCTCTTTTGCATATACTAAACTATTTTGAAGACTTTTATATCTATGTGGCAATCTTCATATATAAATCCCCCCAAAAAAGTATCCAATAGTTGATCTCTGTATTTATTTCTATGTTACTTGTCATTTTAAGAAGGCTTCTACATGTCAAATATATTTATTCACATAGGAACTCAACTATAAAAAGAATATTGTTGGACAAATTTTCATATGTCAGATAAGCATATAAACACTCTATCAATCAATGACTCTACATGAAGAACCCCTTATAGAAACTTTTTTTTTAGAGTCTCACATAAAATCCTCCACTTAAGATCTTTTTTTTTTCTATTAAGAGATTATATTATAGAATTTTTTTTTAGTAAAAAGCCTCCATTGAAAAGGGCCTTTGAGCGAAACCCATGTAAGTGGGGGAACCATTAAAACTCCAACATGATCCATGAAGTGGTTGAAACAATAAGCAACACTAGCCTCTTTACATGTCAATATCTTTGAAATGAGTGGTGTTTGAGAATTAAATTTGCACGTTTCTTTTCTCTCTCTCTCTCTCTCTCTCTCTCTCTCTCTCTCTCTCTCTCTCTCTCTCTTCTAATGAAATGAGAACTCGTATCCCCTCTTCAATGTTAGGATTGGTGAACTCAAGCATCGACATATTCAAGGTCTAAAATCCTTGGTACCTACCAATTTTTTTTGAAACAGATGGTTAGCTGATGGGGTTGGATCAGTAGAAGAGTCTTGACAATTTTCAAAAAATAAAATAAAATTGGAACATAGACTCATAATTTCTTTGGAGCCCAAACCTTGCTTGCACATATTATTGCCCAAATATGCCAAAGTCCCAGCTTCTTAAAGTCTTGGATGTTGCCTGGCCTCGGCTGCGCTCCCTGATGCGGAGCACTCTGCTCCACGGCTGCTAGAGCCAACTGATGGACATCTTTCATGTCCTGACGCATCGCGTCCATCTGTCTCTGCTGAGCCTCAGACTGGGCTCGCTGAGTCTCCATCATCTGCCGAAGAAAGGCAAATATATGCCCCATATCGGTAGGTAGTGGAGGTGGATGAGGCAGATCCTCGGCTACAGACAGAGGAGTCTGATGTGCAGGAGGAAGAACACCCACGACCGCTCCGGCCGCAGCGACCTCCGGGACAGTCTTCGCAACTGGTGGAGGAGCGCCCCCGAATACTGCAGATGCACCGACTGCAAGGGAAGTGACTGGCTCAGGTCCGCGAGATGTGGCGGACCTCTCAGTATCAGCGGGCCCAAAATACTGTTATCCCGTCTTCACCATCCTGAAGACAGATCGAAAGAAAAAAAAAATCAATATGGCACAAGATAGATCATATCAAAGGAGGACAATTAGAGTACAAATAATCAGCATCAAGAAAGGACAGTTGTATAGAAGCAAATTGGAATTTTCCTAATTGTGATTGAGTATCCTTAACCTATAGCATATATCTTTTAAACCTATAGCAGGCTCGTAGCAGCACTCTAAGTCGAGCACCATTACGACATCGTACTAATTGCGACTTCTGGCCTGCATTGGCCACCATTAAAAACGTGTTACGACCCGAACCCGGAGTAAGGACACAAGTGCGAGACAATGTCCCAGCCTACGCCGCAGAAATGGCGTAGAACGCAGTCTAGGTCTACTATATATCTAACAACAGTTATATTATCAAAATATGTCGAGAAAGATCAACTCCGAACGGAGGACAAGCAATGACAATATAATATACTCAATCAAAAACTCTAAGAAAGATAGATTGTACAGAAAGGTATAGACAACAAGATATGAAAAATATCATCCAGAAGTCCAATACAGAAATAATACAAGTCCAGAGTCAACAATCTCGAATACAAATCCTAAAATAATAACAAGCCAAAATGTAATATGGAGACAAAGTCCAATACCAAACTAATCTAGCTAAGCTACTCCAATGTCTCATCGGCTGGAACTAACCCCTGCTGAACTAGGGTCTCCAAGTCTAAGCCAACTACATCATGGGGACCGTAGTAGGTAGGACACTCCTCCTCGCCATAATCTGTAAAATTTTGTCAACATATCTAGTCAGGATGGAACGAGCACAAATCTCTAATAACAGTTCTAATTAGACAATATTAAAAATGTAGCAGTAAAGAGAGAATATACATGGTAAAGTGGTACGTACATGAATCATGGTAAGGCATGTCAAGACTATAAATGAATGTAAGAGCAAGAGAGCAGTGTATATCATGTATGGGAATCAGGAACTACTATCTATGTGAGTTTAGCACTAGTTTCAACATATGATCGGCTTGAAAAATTGTACAAAAAATATGGCCTGACTAGTCATACGTACAATGTATGACTAACACTCACAGAAAAAAACTATCTTACGCAGGAAAGATTTGATCACATATCTACGCTAATACCTCCGCCTTGACTAGTATAGTGGATCCAATCATGACACGTCATAACACGTATTCTCTGAGAAGGTCACGAGCCTTCACAGGAATCATGTCTATACAATGCACAAGGAACAAGGAAAAACTTACACAGGATATACCAAAAAATACAAGGAATAACATCTCATGATGGGATCCAGACAAATATCAATCCGTGTAAACAACGTGACAAAAGAACAAGGATATCTACACTAAATACAGGAAACATAGACGATATCATAAAACATAAATACTATTAGAGAATGTACTCGTCTGAGATCCGGTAGAAATATGTCAACAGTGTAATCTGGCTCAGAGTAAAGTCACAGACCTAAAGATGAGATATACAGGAGTTAAATAGGATTTAATAGTGTTAGGCATAATTTCTAGTACAGGCTATGCAAATCTCGGTCAAACTCAGTCAAACTAAGTCACACCAAGTCAAACTAAGTCACACTAGGTCACACAAAGTCAAACTAGATCAAACTAGGTTATACTAAGTCATATTAAGTCATAGTAAGTCAAACTAGGTCAAACTAAGTCAAACAAAGACAAGGTAAGTCAAACAAAGTCAAACAAGGTCAATCTAGGTCAAGAGTTGACCTACATTTGACTTTTGATCAACTGGTCAACTTTCGGTCCATTCTAGGTCAAACTGGGCCAAATGTTGACTCAACGTTGACTTTCAGTCAAAATAGTCAACTTTGGTCAAATGGGATCAAATCTAAGTCAAACACCATATTCCTAATCATTACCTACCAAGATATTATAGTACCATATCCATATTGGTATCTCAATACCAATACCTTGGTAGGAACCATTACCTTAGCCTAGGTAAACGTATACCTTAGTCTCCCAAAATACCAATCCTAGATATCTAGTAACTATCTATATATCCCAAGCTACTAACTAACCCAAAATCCTAACATCTAACCTTAGTTACATAGGCAAACCTCTATACCTTGAAGGTAAAACCATTACCTTGAAGGTAACTCAATACCTTACCTTGTAATAGGGTAAACCCCATTACCTTGATGAAGGTAAAAAAATAAAAATCCTAAGATACCATCATATGTATCCTAAGATACCAATCCTAACTAGTATCCTAACTCATAACCATCTAACACTCTAACTCTAATATATATAGATACTACGATACTACTTGGTATCTTAAGATACCAAGTATCTAAACTCTATCATCTAAGGTATTCTAGATATCCTAACATATAACTTCTAACATCTAACCAAGATACAATACATATCTAATATATATCTATCTAAACTCTAAGCTAACATCTAACCATCTATCTAACGAATAACACATCCTAATATCAAACTAACACTAACATAGACAACACATATCTAACTCACACACTCAAGGACACACAAGAAAAGGCAAGTGGGCTAAGCTAAAGTGACGGGGCTTAGGCAACGGGGGCTAAAACTAAACGGGAATGGGTGCTAAAGGAGATGGGGCAAGGGGCTAAGCGAATGGGAAAACAAAGGGGAAAAGGGGGCTAAAGGGAAGTGCAAGGGGCTGCAAGGGGGCAATGGGGCTACCCCCATTGAAGCTACTACTGCTGCTCAATACTGCAGCCTAGCTGCTACAGCAACTGCTGTAGTTGCCTACTCCTAATGCAGTGATGCCTAAAATTGACTGTTGCTCTTCCTATTTGCCTACTGCTACTGCTGCTATTGCCCAATGCTTATGCTACTGCTGCTGCTGCTCATTGCATTTGCCTTTGAGGCTGCTGCAGGGCAGCCTGCTGCTGCCACTGCTACTGCTACAGCAGTGTGCACTGCTATGCACAGCAGTATCCCCCCTCTCTTATCTACTCCTCTATCCATCTATCTATCTATCTATCTATCTATCTATCTATCTATCTATCTATCTACTCACACTACACACAAGCAACACACACACTCAACACTAGACACACACACACACACACTTAACTCTCAACCACTCTCACCCTATACTAACACTCACAAGCAAACACACACACACACTACTAACCATCCTCATTCCTTCACAACACACACACACACACACACAAATTCTTCTCCCTCTCTTCACACTACACATAACACACACCCACACATATACATATGAATCTCATAACCAAAAACCTCCAAAACATATATATATATATATATATATATATATATATATATATATATATATATATATATATATATATATATATATATATATATATATAGCAATATTTGATATTTTTACATAAAAATAGGGCTTGTAGGCTAAATACATAGATTCAAACATTGATATAAAAATGAGAAACAATCTAACCATCCTAACCATAGCAAATCTATTCTCTAACACATGTAAATCTAAAATTAAAAGACAATAAATTCTATGGGACATAAACACAAACACATGGTGTGCCCCCTTTGGATTCTCTCCATGGAGACACCAAACCTATCCCAAACTCCTAAAGAGGACTCAAAAGAGCCTCTAAAACATTTCTAATGGTGATTCATGCATGGGGGTGATTCCTATAAATGCAAAACTATCAAAAATGCAAGAAAACATGAATTAGAGAGAAGATTTTACCTATTGGGAGTTGGATCACAATGATTCAACCCAAGGACACGGTTTCGACATGGAAACTCCTAGAAATTGGATTCCTCTTCTAGCTCCTTGCTCTCCACTCCAAGCTAGCTTCTTCTCCTCGGTAGATTGAGTGAAATAGAGGGAGAATAGGTTGTTGAGAGATCAAATCAAGAGGAAAGCTCTCAAATTGGGGAAGAACTCTAAAGGGGGAAAAAAGATGCAACTAATGAAAATGAAATAGAAAGAGCCCTATCCCTCTATGGCCGGCTCTAGTCGGAGCCCTAGTGGGTTTGTGAAATGTCTAGGATGCCTCATCTAGTATCCCTTGGTTAACTTAAGTCAATGGAATGGGTTGGGGTCAAAAAGGTCAAGTTTCTAATCTCTAAATAGACTAACTAGTCATGTGGGATTAACCTAATGGGTCAAGTTTGTGGGCTATGTCTAGCTAATCTTTGGATCCCGACAAGAGTCTAAACTATCCGGACCACTAACACAAGTCAAAACTAGACGAAACTCAAATCTGGCTAAACTAATCCCCAAATTACAATATTAATAAACAAATATTCATAAAATATTAGAATATGATAAATGATAAAATTACCCTCATTTTTGAAAATAGGCAGTTACAACTATTATCAACTGAAAGCATGAAAATAGTCCAGTACATCACGAAACGAAAGGAAATACAAGGAAATAAATAATCCATCTAGCAGGAATCACGAAAACTCAGAAGGCAAGACGTCCTCGTCTATGTCCACAAGTGCATAATCAGAACCAGGTCCGTACACCTCTGGATACTCCTGGTCGTCCAGTCCTGGAAGGAAATCAGGTCCTCAAATTGGGACGTAGCAAGATATAAACAACATGTTATATACATACTGTACAATAAATAACAAATGCAACAAGGTGTTTATAACCTCCTAAGTGCAAATTTAGATGACAACGTTCAAGGCACGATCATGTGTAGGCTAATGATATATACATATATTGCAACCAATCATCTATATTCGGACTTAATGTTTAACAAACGACAGAGGCCGACATGATAATTAAACCCATAAACTCCAATAATTCCCTCCGGATCCTATGGTTCATCGATTTGGGTAGCTCATACGTATAGTGACTGTCCTCTCACTCAATCCCCACATTGACAAAGTCGTATCCACAACATATCCAGTTTGTAATTGCTTGAGTCTCTAATGCACTAATCATAGCAGTTATGTTTCTAACCGTCATACATCTCGTACGAATCGATGGCCAGTCGAGTACGACAGTCCGTGCTCCTAACATGAGTCTCATATCCATGTCATGTGTGTGTGTGTGTCATAGACGAGGAGATATGAAAATATTCCACCAATATTTGATCGTCATCTAGCAACTAAGTCTATATAGAAGAAATAAAAAGCAAGTGAATCAACGAACTCCGTCAATCGCACCCAAGTCTAGCTTGGACGCTCAGTGTATATCCTAAGTACTAAAGCAGAAGGGTAACAAATATGTAAAATGTTGTAAAAAAAATATAAATAGACAATAATCTTAGCAAGGTATACTTGTCTAGTGTCCGAGTAGAGTCTAGACGTCGTTTAGGTAGCGAACTCGTCAAGTCATGAGCAATATGAAAAGGAAAAACGGAATGGACAACTCCGAATGCTGAAACAAATATCACCAATGTGTCCAGAATTAGCAAGATTGTCAGAGAAGACTACCCATATGTCCAATTTGGACACAGGAAAAAAATAATATTTTTGAATCAAAGCAAGATCCGCTAGTCGACCCACTTTGTGCCGAAAAATATGCCAGAACCTAAGTTCTCTAAATTCAAAATATAATAAGTCTAAAAGGTCAGAATGATGATATAAATCCAATGGTATGTCCAGAATTGAATTTCGTTGAGCCGATCTCAAAATTGCTCGTCGAATCAGATCGTGCGCCAGCAAAAGGGCGATCCGATCAACGGTCTCAAAATTGGACGAAACTTGGGTCACATGACAAGTCAAATATAGTGAGTCTAGTTGCGCAAGTTTTGTTGCGATATGATGAGCGCAAAGAAAGTAATTGCAATTTTCTGAGAAACTTAGATACAGTGGCTTTTAACGGATACGAGTCAAATTCATCGTGTGCACGCGACCAATTTGAATTCCATCAAAGCTCACATATCGGGGTAGACCGTACGTGCCTTTCGGTGCAACCGCTTCGAGCCGGGGGGGTCCGGTTTGTCAGGACGGACCCCGATTCGAAAAAATTCTAAGTATTGAACTATTTCATGGAGCCTACTTTGGCTCTGGTTTTGATCTATTTATATATTGATTTAGATTCTAGAATTTTCATTATTCTAGAAAAGTTAACCGAGAATTCATGAGCACAAGCGGGGCTGGATTTTGCTGAACGAGCAACAAGTTATGCTCGCTCAAACTTCACAAAAAAACCACAGGATTCTGAACTAGATCTATTGTTCTTGGAAAACTTTGAACATAAACAATCATATTTTTAATGGACAATAAATCAAACTAATTCTTGGATATTGGACCTGGTTATATAGGCTATACATATGTGAAATTGGATTCGAGATTGCTCAAGGGATTACAAAATTATTCGCCTTCCAAAGGGGTTGCTTGGGCTAGATTTATAGGTTCTGGTTATGAAACCAGAACCAGATTTAGTTGGGTTTTTGCATGCAATTAAAATGGTATTTACAGCATACATAAATAAACTATTTACAGGCAATTGGAGCTAGTTAGGTTGTCTACTAACTTGTGAAACCGCAATTTGACTTTAAGACTGTGAGGTCGTGAATCCAACCAATGTGTTTTGAGTTCGTCACCTATGAGTGGTCCCTAGGTGAAATACTAAGGAATTAACCTACTGTTAGCTGATGGATTTCTGTAGGAAATAATAATGCCTTGTTCTCATTGCTAGGGTTTGTTACAATATATATAGTATCTACATTTGGGCTTATGGGCCATATTTATATTACAAATATAATCTAATACCCCCCTCAAGTTGGAGCATGCAAGTCACAAATGCCCAACTTGGGAAGAAAAGAATCAAACACAAGCTTTCCAAGGGGCTTGGTGAAGATGTCAGCCAGTTGAGAAGAAGTAGGAACATGCGACGCTAATATGGTGCCATCTCGAATAGCATCGCGAACAAAATACAAATCCACCTCAATATGCTTACTGCGCTCATAAAATACCGGGTTCTGAGCCAGGTGCAGGGCTGACTGACTTTCATAATACACCGACATAGCAGACTCCTGGCGAACGCCCAAACACAACAATAACTCCTTCAACCATTTCAACTCACAAACAAGTGCAGCAAGAGATCGGTATTCAGCTTCAGCGAAAGATCGGAAAACAGTTGATTGCTTCTTGGTCTTCCAAGAAATAGGAGACCCCCAGAAACACCAACCAGCCTTTAACAGAGCGACGAGTCAAGGGACAACTGGCCCAGTCGGAATCACACCAACCAGAAAGACGGAGATCACAATCAGCTTTCAAAAGAATACCCTGTCCCGATGCATGTTTGAGGTATCTGACAACTCTCAAAGCAGCATGCCAATGATCTTGTCGAGGCTCTTGTAAAAATTGAGATAAGATATGCACAGCATAGGCTAAGTCAGGGCGAGTAAATGATAGATAAATCAACCTCCCAACCAGCCTTCGATAAGTCTCTGCATCCGTCATCTTTGGACTAGTCGATTCTGCCAGCTTGTGATTGGGCTCCATGGAAAAACCAGCAGGTCAAGACCCCATCAAACCGCATTCTGAAATGATGTCCAAAGCATACTTCCTTTGACACAAGGAAATTCCTTCTGCACTCCGAGCCACCTCTATGCCAAGAAAGTACTTCAACACACCAAGGTCCTTCATGTGAAAGCAAGAACTAAGGTACTGTTTGAAAGCATCTAAAGCACCTGTGTCATTACCAGACACAATCATGTCATCCACATAAATCAAAACATGCAACTCTATCTTTCCTTTAAAAAGAGAGAAAAGCAAATAATCGGAATGAGATTGAATAAATACATAGGATATCAGAGAAGCAGCAAGCTTAGCAAACCAACAACGTGGTGCCTGTTTTAATCCATATAGTGACTTACGCAGGCGACACACTTTGTTGGGTTCACTATGCAAAAAACCTGACGACAACTTCATATACACCTCTTCTGTCAGATCTCCATGAAGAAAAGCATTGTGCACATCCATCTGGTGCAAAGTCCAGCCTCTCACAGCTGCAACAGCCAAGAACACCCGAACTGTAGGCATCTTAGCTACCGGGGCAAATGTCTCTGAATAGTCGATCCCTTCAACCTGATGATTACCGAACACAACCAGCCGTGCCTTTAAGCGCTCAACACTGCCGTCGAATTTGTACTTTATTTTGTACACCCATCTACTTCCCAATGCTTTCTTCCTAGGAGGCAAATCGACAAGATTCCATGTTCCATTGTCTTCCAGAGCCTGTATTTCAGTTTGCATAGCCGCGCGCCAGCCCAAATCTTGCGAGGCCTGGCGATATGATGTAGGCTCAACACCTGTAGTGATAGCTGCAAGAAAATCTCTGTGTCCAGCAGTAAATATGTCATAACTTAGTGTGTTAGAGGATACGAAGTACCTGAGGAAGTGACGGGAACAGATGAACTGTGGTGAAGGGGGGACTTTTACTTCTAACAACATTCGTCACAAAATTCTGTAATCACACTGGCTGTGATTTCTTTCTTATTCCTCTTCCCAATACTACCTCGTCGGGCACCTCTGGCAACACTGTATCCCCTGTATCATCAGGAGTATCTGTATCACCCCCAGCGGACTCTCCTGTTAATACTTCTGCATCTACCTGTGCATCCTCGCCACTCGGTGCCGAGCCACCATCAACCACTCCGACCTCAGCAACCGTAGCCGGTACCATCCCAAAGGCCTCTATATCGTCTTCCGGCACCTCAACAGATGTATGGCGTGTCGCAGAAGACTTCTCGCTAGCAGAGCTACACCCAGAAAATTATTTTTTCATAAAAAGTAACATCATGGGACACAAAAAATTCATCAATCTCCAAATCATACAGTTTCCATCCCTTTTTATCAAGAGGATACCCAACACAGATGTATTTTCTGCTCCTGCTGGCAAATTTATCATGTCGGGATTTTAAATCATATGCATAGCATAGACAACCAAAAATACATAGATGATCATACGAAGGAGCCGAACCATATAAAACTTCATAAGGAGACATAAAATGCATGACACTAGAAGGGGTTCTATTTATCAAATAACATGCACCAAGAACACATTCTCCCAAAAAATCCACGGAAAGAGAACCCAGAAATCTCAATGCCCTGGCTACATTTAAAATATGTCGATATTTTCTTTCCACCCTTCCATTCTGTTGAGGTGTCCCAACACAGAATATTTAGAACAATATACCTTGAGATAAAAAATAATCTCGTAAACAATTAAATTCAGTGCCATTGTCACTCCGTACACGACGGATATCAGCCCCAAACTGACGCTTTACCATAGCAATGAATTTAAGAAACATAGAATAAACAGCACACTTATCCGTCAATAAAATAACCCAAACAGCTCTAGAAAAATCATCCACCAAAGTCAAAAATATCGTGCCCCATTAGATGATGGAACACGATATGGTCCCCACAGATCACAGTGTATAAGTTCAAAGCATCGCAAAGCATGACTACTACTATCAGGAAAGGCGTCACGAGTCTGTTCAGCTTGATGACAAATATTACAAGCCTTATGAGAAAACACACTACTACCAGAGAGAAAAGGTAAAGTCTGCATTACTTTATCTGAAGGATGCCCCAGTCTACTATGCCAAACCTCGAAATCACTCTCTTTGCATGCCAGGATCACCGAAGCCAAAGAAGCTGGAACCTTCCCCAAGAAGTAAAGTCCACCCCTTTGTTCACCTGCTCCAATCACCATCCTCGTACTTCGATCCTGAACAAAACACAAATCAGGAGTAAATAACATATCACAATTTCTTGCACCAATCAATTGTGAGACAGAGATCAAGTTGTAAGTCAATGTCGGAACGTAAAGAACATCCGTCAACACCAATAAAGCAGTCAAAAATACTTTTCCTCTTAGAACAGCCTCAATAGTGCTCCCATCAGGCAAAGTCACAGGACAGACAGGGCCCTCAAAGTAATCAACTAAACAGTCATGAGAACCTGTCGCATGAAGAGTAGCCCCAGTATCGAATATCCAAGGGATGGAAGAATTCTTACCCATCAAACGATCAGAGTTTAAAGACCCAGGTTTGGAAGGATTGTCGTTACCCAGCAAGCGCATCAATTTCTGCCATTGTTCACCTGAGAGTGGTGAAGGATACCCTCCATGCCTCATATCTGCCGAACTCGCAGCAAGACCAGTAGGGACACCATGACCAGCAGCGACGACATGATGAACAACCCCTGTGCCACCAGTACCGCATCCCTCATCACGTCTCTGCTGTGGTGTCGGGCCTCTGCCACCACCAGCACCACGTCCGCCTTCACGCCGAGGACGAGTCTCCCACCACTCTGGATAGCCAATCTTGGCAAAGTAAGTTGCAACATCATGACCTATTTTCTTGCAATGAGTACAGATCATACCTGATTTATCCCTGGAATCTGAGGTTCTACTATTAGAAGTAGTAGAAAGACAAGGTGAAGTCTTGATAGCCAGCGCCAATACCTCCTCAGTAGCGGATTGGACCTGAGATTTTCATATATCCTTCTCCTCACGGACGGCCTGGTATGTCCGATCTAAACTTGGCTGAGGATCCTGAGCCAGAAGATTAGATCGGGTATGACCATACAACTCAGCATTCAACCCATACATAAAGTCCTGAAAGTGGTCTACATCCCTCATAGCCTGTAGCTTTGCAGCAAGTTCACCACAGGTACAAGTAGGCAATGGAAAATAAGCAGCTTGTTCATCCCACAAAGACTGCAAATTTTCAAAGTAGGTTTCCACAGACATCGAAGCCGTTTGTTTGCACTCAGCCAAAGCCACCTTAATTTGTTGCTTCCGAGTGCCATTGCTAACAATAAATCTTTTCTTCAACAAGTTCCACAATGGAGAAACCTCCTCAAAGTACGGCAAAGATTTCTTCAGAGACGGATCAATGGTATTAAGAACCCATTGAACCAATAGCGCTTGTATGCATCTCCAATCAAGCAATTTATTAGCATTATTAACAGGTTTGACTTCAGTACCTTCCAGAAAAGTGATCTTTCGCCTAGAGATCAGAGAGAGACGTATCGACCGAGACCACTCAGCATTGTTCGGTCCACGAAAAACGATAGGAGTAATGATATTTCCTGGTTGATCAGCAGAACTCAGAAAATATGGATCCTTCGGATTAGAAAATTTTGGGTTGTGTGCACTGCCACCGCCAGTCGCGACGGAGTACCTGGACGCAGCATCATCTGCCATCGCGGATGTCGGGTGTACAAAAATTTTGTACAACTCCGACGAATCGGCTGCTGATGGACGGGGTCGGCGACGAATCGGCCGCGATCAGGGGCACGGGATCTGGCGCGTAGGAGCGAACGGATGTCGAGTGTACAAAATTTTGTACAACGTCGACGAATCTGCCGCTGATGGACGGGGTCGGCGACGAATCGGCCGCGATCAGGTGCGTAGGGGACGGTCGGTGCAGTCGGGCACCGGGACGGTGGAGTCGGGCGTCGGTGCAGTCGGGCGTCGGGCCGGTGGAGTTGGAGCCGGTACAGTCGGGCGCCGGGTCGGTCGGAAGGCTCAGTCGGAGCCGGGAGGGGAAGATGTAGAGTCTTCCAAGGACTGAGCTCTCTGGAAAAAAAAATTTAGCCGTCGCGTTGACACAATTATGTCAATTCGAATGGACGATTCCAGAACTGCAACACTGGAAGGCTTGGTGGATCTGGCACGAGCATTGGGGCTCTCATCGTCAGGTTTTTGTAAAATCAGAGAAGCCCGGGGTGCAACGTGCAAATTAACCCATGGAGAAGAAAATTAACCCATGGGGTGCAACGTGCAAATCAGAGAAGCTCTCCAAGTGCTTGATATTGTGCTTCGAGAATTGCGCATGGAGAAGAAGAAGCCCCCACGTTGAACCCCACCGACGTCGATCTGCACCTCAAGGACTGAGCTCTCTGGAAAAAAGAGATTTAGCCGTCGCGGCTAGATTTTTTTTTTTTCGGGAGATGGCGACTAGGATTTTTCGGGAGGCTCTGGTACCATGTAGGAAATAATAATGTCTTGTTCTCATTGCTAGGGTTTGTTATAATATATATAGTGTCTACATTTGGGCTTATGGGCCATATCTTATGGGCCATATTTACATTACAAATATAATCCGACTTTCATTAGGAATTAGGATTTTTGGATTTGGAATTAAATAGGTATTTAGCAAATAGTTTAGTATTCCAACTACAAACATATACTTATTATATATACAGATCTATATATGCAATATTTACGAATGAACTTGGTATAACTTACTAGAAAAATAAGAACGTATATGCCAACACATTTTCATTAAATATGTATATACTAATATATTTTGAATATAAAAAATATATTCTAAGATTAATATAATTATAGGTTGCTCGGAAAAGGAAAAATAATAATAAGGAATAAATAAAATAAAATAAAATAAAAAGTTGGATGGGGAATTACATGCACCCATTCATAGAAACTTTTTATTTTCCTACTTTCCAGAGCATGTCTAATCAAAAGAATGAAAAAACAGAAAGAAAGAAACACTCACGTAAGCAGGTTTGATATTCCTAAAAATCCACTTCCATTACTTTTACATGGAAAGAATCCAACATTTACATAAGCATGTTAGGTTATGCTGAAAAAATACAGCAAAAAAATTTTAATTTTTTTATTTTCGTATTTGGTTCAGACATGCATGAGAATATTAATATGTATAATTTTATCATTTTTTTATTTGGTTCAATTTTCTCACATAATAGTTGATATTATGGTTTGAGTCTCCAAATATCCAATGTTAGTGTTTGGGACCCAAATTACTATTCATGTAGGCTAGTGAACAGTGATTTGGAGACCAAAATACTAACGTTGGATAATTTGGAGACCCAAACTCTAATATTATTTACTATGTGAGACCATATTACTAAATATTTCTTATTTATTTTATTAGTTTAAGGTATTATTTTTACTTGGCTAGGTTTTAGAAAGAGTTATTTGTATTTACCCCCAAATTGCTAATCATATTTCCACTATCTCTCATTTTTTATTTTAATTAGTGTTATCCTAAGAAATTGAAAATTCATTCTCAAACTTCCAAAACTCAACTAAAAAGTTTAAAAAAAAAAGGTTAATTAGCCTTTAGACCCTGGATTTTATACCAGTTTAGAGCTTAAGCCCTAACATTTCTAATTGAAAGTTTAGACCCTTGATTTTTATTTTTGGTTTACATTTTCCATTATACCCTCATTTTTCAACGTTGATTGGTTTTTGCACTTTTACTCTGTTGAGGGTAAAATGGAAAAAAAAACAAAAACAAAAAAAAAACAAAAAAAATACCTAGGGTTCAAAATTTTCAATTGAACATATTGTTAGAAATTGATTGTACTTCACTGACCAGTTCTGCGAAGTTGAATATGTCGTCGAGGCTTGAATCGTGCATTTAGCAGCACTTTCCTTAAAGTGTTTCGGGCACTCCGGTAACGTCTTGGAGTCAGCACACCAGAACACCCATGATAAGACAGCCTTTCTGCCGGAGGTTCACTAGACGCTGTGAGACACCGGCATAGGGAAGAACACCTTTCTGGAAACTTTCGAAGAAAAAAGAAAGAGGAATGAATACTCAAATTCTGTGTGTTTTGGACTCAGAATTCTGTAGTATTTATAGATGAATTAGTGTTGTTTCGTGAAGTCGCGACCCTTCCGAAACAACATTCATTCACCTGTTCGCAGATTCATTCACCCTTTCGTTTGTGTGGGCTGCTACAAAAAATAGGAATTCTCGGGGCGAGAATCGCCGCGAGGAGCCCGAGGCCCGAGCCCTAAGTGCACAAGTGTGTCTACAATGCGCCACTATCGCCTCTACGTCCGAGCCCGTGCCCGATCCCGATCCCGAGCCCGAGCCCGAGCCCGAGCCGGTGTTGCCGGTGGCAACACCGGCCACATTTTCATGAAGAGGATAAAACAACAACCAATGGTCACCCACTAGCAACCCTTTGGTTGTTGCACACTCCTCATGAGTGCACATTCCTATTTAAGCACTCTCAAAGTCTTTCTCTTTTTTCGATGTGGGACTAAATCCCTTCTCTTTCCTTTTCATCATTTAAGAACAATGAATGGAATTAATTAATTCCAACAATCCCCCACTTGTTCCATAAATGATGGAAAGGAATATTTTCAGAATACATCACTTAAAGAATGTTAATACAGTTAGGTATCTTTCGATTTGAACCTAACCTTTGTAGATGCAACACAAGATTTTATCAGAATTTCTGGTAGCTGGGCTTTGAATCAGTTATTCCTTGTGATAAAATCGGTGTTACTTTACACACATTCTTTTGTAGTTCTTCGCCTACATCTCTCGCTTAGCACTATTAATGGCCATGTGCTGATCCTGTCTCGTGAATTTTTATAAGATAAACTCCAGACCTTACTGAGACGGCACCATCTCTAAATTCACATAGGTGAAGTTATTTCAGTATCTCTGTTGCTTTACCGATACATGTCAATATTACTGAACTTCATTAAGAGTTTTATAAACTCAACCCTCAAATTGCAACAATCGACATTATCATGTCATATGCATCCAAATCAACAGTTTGTTATTACCCATTGAATCTAAGATTAAGGTTTTCTTAACATTAGATTGGGTTGCCACTGTTGTTGGAACTCTTACTCAAGGAGTTTTAATCCCATACCTCTCAAGGTAGACTTTACTAAATCCCTAGCTAGTGGTTTAGTAAAGGGATCAGCTAAGTTATAGAAGACTTTACCAATTTCCTTACGTAGGTATGTCTTAAACTTATATGTCTAGACTTCCCATTATACACTTCGTTGTAGGCTCTTGCTAGAGTAGCTTAACTATCGCAATGTATTGACACTTTTGATACATTCTCTTTAGCCAGCGAAACTTCTAATAGAAGATCCCTCAACCACTCAGCTTCTTGTCCTGCAGAAGCTAGAGCCACAAACTCTGACTCCATGGTCGAATGGGTAATGCATGTTTGTTTCTTGCTCTTCCAAGAAACTGCCCCTCCGGCTAGCATAAATATCCATCCTGTCGTAGATTTGTTATCCCCGACACTTGATATCCAACTAGCGTCGGTATATCCTTCTAATACGGCAGGAAATCTACCATATTGTAATCTAAGATTCTTGGTTTTTAAAAGATAACCAAAAATTCTTCCGATAGCCCTCAAATGCTCATTATTAGGGTTGCTAGTAAATCTACTCATTTTACTAACTGCAAATGCTATATCAGGTCTTGTGCATTGCATTAAATACATAAGACATCCAATAGCACTTGCGTATTCTAATTGAGCGACGGCTCTTCCAGGATTCTTTTCTAGTTTAACACTTGGATCAAATGGAGTGTTCACTTCTTTAAACTTTAGGTGTTTGAACTTGTCTAGCACTTTCTCAACATAGTGCGACTGCGTAAGTTCAAAACCCCCACTGTTTTGTATTACTTTGATCCCCAAAATAGTGTCAACTTTTCCAAGATCTTTTATCTTGAATGTGGAAGTTAGAAACCTCTTCGTTTCTGTAATTCCACTCATCTCGTTGCTAATGATCAACATATCATCAACGTAGAGACAAAGAAATATCACAATATTTCCATGTACTTTAGTGTATAAACACTTATCACAAACATTGTGAACAAAGCCATTAGAAATTATGACTGAGTCAAATTTCTGATGCCACTGCTTTGGTGCTTGTTTTAATCCATACAAGGATTTAACAAGTTTGCATACCTTTTGTTTATTTCCAGGGAGCACGAACCCTTCCGGTTGCTCAATGTAAATCTCCTCATCGAGATCTCCATTTAAGAATGCCGTTTTGACATCCATCTGATGAACATTAAGATGATGCAATGAAGCTAACGCAAACAATATTCTAATTGTAGTCGTTCTTGCTACTGGTGCATACGTGTCAAAATAATCAATTCCTTCTTTTTGTCGAAATCCTTTGGCTACTAGTCTAGCCTTGTCGGTGTTTAAAGTACCATCACAATGATACTTTTTCCTGAACACCCACTTACATTCAATAGGTTTTGAACCTTTGGGCAGATCGACAATTTCCTAAGTGTGGTTAGACATTATCGAATCCATCTCATCTTGGATAGCATCTTTCCAAAAAGATGAGTCCCGCGAAGCTATTGCTTCCTTAAAGGTTTTAGGATCATCTTCCACCTGAAGAATGATAGGAATCTTTCGAATAAATTTTTCTGTATTTCCTTCCACTAAGTAAAAGAAAATAAGTTAAGAATCTATTTCGTCAGGTCCTAGATCCTTAGCCTTTCGAACTCTCTTTCTGATCCGAAGCTCGGGTTGTTTTTCAACTAACCGTGAAGAGCTCTCCTCACGAGACTCTTCATTAGCAGAAATTTCAGGATCCTTATTCTTAGTAATAAGATTCTCGAAAAATTCCACATTTCTGAATTCGACAATAATGTTAGACTCTAAGTTTAAAATTCTATATGCCTTACTATTGGCAGCATAACCAACAAAAGCACTTTTGATTCCACGAGGACCTAATTTGGTCCTTTTATGATCCATATTTTTGTAATAAGCTATGCACCCCCACACTCTAAAATAACTGATATTAGGCTTACGGCCTTTCCATATCTCATATGGTGAAATACCAGTTTTCTTCAAAGGAATTCGGTTCATTATATGACATGCAGTAAGTAAAGCTTCTCCCCACAAACTAAATGATAATTCAGAATGCATTAGCATTGCATTTATCATTTCTTGATACGTTCTATTTTTTCTTTCTGCTAGTCCGTTCTGTTGAGGGTGTCCGTGGTGCAGAACATTCATGAATAATACCGTTTTCTTCACAGAAGGTATTAAATTCAAAAGAAAAATATTCACCACCTCTATCACTTCTAAGTATTTTAATCTTTCTACCAAGTTGATTTTCAACCTCTGATTTATATATTTTAAAAGCATTAAAGGCTTCATCTTTATGCTTTAATAAATATACATATGTAAATCTAGAGCAATCATCAATGAAGGTAATAAAGTATTTATTACCTCCTCGAGATAATGTGCCATTAAATTCACATAAATCAGAGTGAACTAAATCTAGTAGATTGGTATTACGCTCTATACTTTGAAAAGGTTTTTTTAATCATTTTGGATTTTGCACAAATTTCACACTTATCTAAATCTTCAGAATTGTATGAAATTAATCCAGATTTAATTAACCTTTTCATAGTGCTAATACCTATATGCGCTAATCTACTATGCCATAAAGTAGATGACTCAATCATGTAAGCAGAAGTAGAAACTTTATTAATATTATTCTCAATGATACAAAGTTTTATCATACCCTCATCGGTATATCCCTTTCCAACAAACACTCCATTACGGGTCAATATTAATTTGCCCGACTCAAAAACAGAATTTATTCCTGGTTTACCCAACAAGACTCCACTGACGAGGTTCCTACTCATATCCGGGACGTGAAGTACGTTAATCAGAGTTACTTTCTTCCCGAAAGTGAATTGGATTTCCACATCACCTGTTCCCACGACCGTTGAATGTCCTTCATTTTCCATCTGAACTTCTTGTCCATCATTGACTTCAGAATAGGTCTTGAATGCTGCTTTGTCGTATGAAACATGAACGGTAGCACAAGTATCGTACCACCATCCTGGAGCCTTCCCTTTGACCATCATGAGTTTGCTCACCGTAGCAATTATGTCATCTGTCTTAGTGAGATTTACCTCACTGTTTTGGGTCTTTCGAACCCGACAGTCTCTGGCATAATGTCCTGCTTTGCCACATACAAAACAGCCGGTCTTGGGTCCTTTGGCATTGCCGGAGTTCTTGAACTTTTGTTGGTCCTTCTTAGGACCGAAAAAGTTCTTCTTTCCTGCAGGCCTCTTGCCTTTCGCGCTCACCGCGTTAGCTTTAGAAACTCCGTTGTTCTCGGATTTTTGTCTTTCCTTCGATTCCTCTTCGATTCGAAGGTGTTTTTGAATCTGTTCCAGTGAGAAATCCTCAGAGCTGTGAAGTAGTTTCTTCCGATAACTATTCCAAGATGCTGGCAATTTAGTAATTATAGCACCAACTTGGAATGGTTCCGGAAGTTCTATCTTCACTGCCCTGAGTTTGTTGACTAGAACTTGTAGCTCGTGTACTTGGGCCAGTATAGGCTTTGTATCAACCATTTTGTAATCAAAATACTTTGATATAAGAAATTTCTTTGTACCTTCTTCTTCTGCTCTGAATTTGAATTCCAGAGCCTTCCAGATGTCAATTGCCGAAGGATTTTCTATGTAGAGGTCGTACAGTCTGTCCGACAGGGTGTTCAGAATGTGACCACGGCACAGCAGTTCGTCCTCTTTGCGCTTTTTGCGTTCTGCCTTGACCGCATCAGAATCTGCTGCAGTGGGTTCTGGAATTGGTGGCAGATCTGGATCGAGGACGTAGTAGATCTTCAGTGCTGTCAGGAGGAAGATCATCTTGTCCTGCCAGCGTGTAAAGTTTGTCCCGTCGAAGCGATCTAGTTTTACTAGATCCTGATTCATGACCTTGATGCTCGAAATCGCAGCCTCGGACGCCATTATTTGCAACACTTTAAGATTGTTAGAAATTGATTGTACTTCACTGACCAGTTCTGCGAAGTTGAATATGTCGTCGAGGCTTGGATCGTGCATTTAGCAGCACTTTTCTTAAAGTGTTTCGGGCACTCCGGTAACATCTTGGAGTCAGCACGCCAGAACACCCATGATAAGACAGCCTTTCTGTCGGAGGTTCACTAGACGCTGTGAGACACCGGCGTAGGGAAGAACACCTTTCTGGAAACTTTGGAAGAGAAAAGAAAAAGGAATGAATACTCAAATTCTATGTGTTTTGGACTCAGAATTCTGTAGTATTTATAGATGAATTAGTATTGTTTCGTGAAGTCGCGGCCCTTCCGAAACAACATTCATTCACCTGTTCGCAGATTCATTCACCCTTTCGTTTGTGTGGGCTGCTGCAAAAAATAGGAATTCTCGGGACGAGAATCGCCGCGAGGAGCCCGAGGCCCGAGCCCTAAGTGCGTCTACAATGCGCCACTATCGCCTCTACGCCCGTGCCCGAGCCGGAGCCGTGCCCGAGCCGGCTACATTTTCATGAAGAGGATAAAACAACAACCAATGGTCACCCACTAGCAACCCTTTGGTTGTTGCACACTCCTCATGAGTGCACATTCCTATTTAAGCACTCTCAAAGTCTTTCTCTTTTTCCGATGTGGGACTAAATCCCTTCTCTTTCCTTTTCATCATTTAAGAACAATGAATGGAATTAATTAATTCCAACACATATTAGGAATTAAACTCTAAATTGATATAAAATTCAGGGTCTAAACCCTAATTAGTTCTATAAAGGTCATAGCTAATGGGGACCACCAAACAATTAATTGTGAAGTACTCGAACATGTTTTTATTAGTCGGGCCGGGCCATCTAAATAAGAAAGGACGTTGGTTCTCTACGTATATAGCCGAAACTTAATTCCTTATTGGCAACGAAGCAGGAAACCAACTTTTACGATCCTTTTCTCACAATTCTGTTGGTAATTGTAACTAAACAATATATATATATATATATATATATATATATATATATATATATATATATATATATATATATATATATATATATGTTGAATTTTTTTGGGTTCTACTTGGTTCCAATAACTAAAGTAACCTTAAATTTCCATGTACAAAAAATAAGTCCCAAGTTATGATCAAAATAAAAAAGCCAAATTTTATTGGCACCTCAGGTTTTACTTGAGGGCAGGCCAATTTTTGTTAACTTATTTACAAATTTGTCATTCTAATTTTTTACTTGAGGACAGCCCACATATTTTGATTTGGAGTTGGCAGTCCTAAAGAATTTGGGTAGTTTGGATTTGGACTGCCAACTCTAATATAAAGTATGACTGCCAACTCTGTGGACAGTCCTACTTTATGTTTTGGTAACCTAAAGTAAAATTTGAACTGTCCTGAGTAAAAATAATATCAAATTGGACTGTCCTGAAATAAAATATGGAATGCCTATAAAATTTGCCTAAAAGAAAAAGAAAAAAAAAAGATAAAAGATAAACCTACCATTTTTATTGTGCAATTTAAGCTCATTGGCCAAGGCCCAAATGAACATCCTCTTGGGTCTTCCTAAACAGTAAATAGTACTAACAACGAAAAATATATAAAAGTTGGATATTTTCGTAATAAATATTTGCCTCAATGTTCTGTATAAAATATCACTCATGTACATCCAAGACAATGGAACAGTCGGTTAGTATTTTTTTTCCCCCAATGTTCTGCATTGTATGCTTGTTGGTCTGCTGTTTCTCAACTTCTACCAAATAAATGGAAGAAATAATACGCTCCCGTGGCTCGATTCACTCTTTCTGCCACTCAGGATCTTATACCTCTCCTCTAACCACAAGAGCCACACGAATTTGGTGATTAATTGAATGTAATGTCAAATCCCAGTTGATCATGAGTCCCTCAATGGAGTCATAGTAGGTATGGACTCAACCTGTTGAGTGGGCCGGACGACCCGAAAATCTATTCAGTCAGGGTCGTGTTGGGTCAGTCCATAGCCGATCAAAGTCTGGATCAAACCTGAATTCGGTCAGAAATGGTTGGAAACGAGTCAGGCTGAATTTTTCTCCGCACAGTCAGTTGAACAGAAAGTAGAGTACGAATGGACGTCGATGAGTTGCAAAATGTGGGTGCTTTGGACATGGTCGAACTTGATGTGGTGGCAAGGATAGGGAAAGAGACAATGATACTAACAACCATAGAGATACTACTATGGGGGAGAGGATGGAAGAAGAACACACGATCGAAGAATAATGTGACCATATACAAGATGTTGGGAACTCAGGACATAGTACTCGAGGTAGTAACCATTTAAATCAGGTTTCGATGTTAGGGAAAATTGTAGGACCTAAACAGAGCAGTAAGAGCATTAATAGTAGATGGAGCTCAAAAATGTATCTTGGGGCCCAAATTTCTAATTAAAAGATAAGACTAGATTACAATTTGATACTCTCAACTATTTCACATATTCAACTTAATATCCTAAACTTTGATAGACATCAACTTGATATCATCTTCCCAAACGGTTTTAACCGAGTTAGAAGATGACCAAAATAGCCACACAAAAACAATCACGCAGACACAGAGAATTTTTGACGTGGAAACCCTTGCGGGAAAAACCACGGGACGATCGGAGTCCAACCCTGAGAAGCCTGGAATAGAAGACTTACACCCTCTACAAACTCCTTCCGATCCAAATCGGATCCCCACAACACTCAGAGATAAGAACAATGATTACAAGGCTACGAAGAGCGAGAACGACGAGTAGAGATTACCCGAAACACGATCTCCTTCGAAAACGACCTTCAATCCTCCGCCTTCTTCTCCGAAGTTGCAATGGCACTCTTGCCTCCTTCTCTCTCCAAAAGTTGTGTTACGTTGCGATCATACGATAATAAATTAGGGTTGAGAAAACTCAATATATCTCCCTAATCCGCAACCAACCTGGACCGTTGGATTAGATCCAATGATGAAAACTCATCCAGAAATCCGCTTCAGCCCCCGACGACACAGAGTTCGGCCAGAACTCTGTGTGGGGCAACCAGCACCTACTGGCCAAACCCTGGAACGGCCAGACCGAGTTCGGCCCGAACTCGCCATGGGACCGAGTTCGGCCCGAACTCGGATCCCCTGCTTCCAGCAGCTCCAGCAGCAACAGCAGCAACTTCGTCGCCTACTTCCCGAGCTTCTTCGACACACGAACGGCGCTCGTCGCACTCCGGGGCCTTCTCCACATAGGTTGGGAACCCCACCCACTCCAACAAATCTCCCCCTTCACAACTATGGGGAGGATGTCGTCATCCCGACGACCTGCCTGCAGTACTCAAACTTCCCCCTTGGTAGAATCTTCGTGAACATATCAGCTCCGTTGTCGTCTGTATGCACCTTCTCAAGCTCCGCGTCCTTCTTCTCAACCACATCGCGTATCCAATGATACCGAGTCTCGATGTGCTTGGACCGGCTATGAAACGTCTGATTCTTTACCAGGTGAATAGCACTCTGACTGTCGCAAAGCAAAGTATACTGCTCTTGCTTCAGTCCCATTTCCTGCAACAGCTTCTTCATCCACAACAGCTCCTTGCAAGCCTCCGTCGCCACAATGTATTCCGTCTCTGTCGTCGACAAGGCAACACACTTCTGCAACCGCGACTGTCACGACATCGCTTCTCCTGCAAACATCATCACGTAGTCCGAAGTCGATCGCCTCGTGTCTACATCTCCAGCCATATCAGCGTCGGTATACCCAACCAGCTTCGGCTCGTCACCACCAAAGGAAAGTCTCCAACCGGCAGTGCCCTGAAGATATCGTAGAATCCACTTGACCGCACTCCAATGTACCCTTCCAGGATTTGAAAGATACCTGCTAACCGTACCAACTGCATGAGCAATATCTGGCCTCGTACACACCATAGCATACATCAGGCTTCCCACAGCTGAGGCATATGGAACCCGCTCCATATCTTCTTTTTCGTCCTCGGTAGATGGACACTGTTCCTCAGTGAGCTTAAAGTGAGCTGCGAGGGGGGAACTCACTTTCTTCGACCCGTCCATCCCGAAACGCTGAAGTACCCGGTGAATGTACTTCTTTTGGGACAAGTGTAGCAGCTTGGACTCTCTCTCGGCTGATCTCCATCCCAAGAATAGTCTTCGCTGCGCCCAAATCCTTCATAGAGAAGGCCGCGCCCAGTTGGCGCTTCAACTCCGCTATCCTAGTGGCATTCCGACCCACTAATAGCATATCATCAACATAGAGCAATAAGATGATAAAATCATCATCGGCAAAATACCTCACAAATGCACAATGATCCGACGTCGTCCGTGCATAACCATGCTCCCACATAAATGACTCGAACTTCCTGTACCACTGCCTCGGAGCCTGCTTCAGACCATACAAGTTCTTCCTCAACCGGCAGACCAAATGTGACTTGCCCTTCTCACAGAATCCCTCCGGCTGCTCCATGTACAACTCCTCGTCAAGATCACCGTGGAGGAATGCCGTCTTCACGTCCATCTGCTCGACCTCCAAGTCGAAACTGGCTGCTAATGCTAGCACCACCCAGATAGACGAATGCTTGACGACAGGCGAAAAGATCTCATCATAATCCACGCCTTTCCGCTGACCGTAGCCCTTGACTACCAGCCTCGCTTTGTATCGAGGGCGAGTAGCATCTTCCGTCTGCTTCACTCTGAACACCCATCGATTCTTCAAAGCCTTCTTGCCCTTTGGCAACCGCACCAGATCATAAGTGGAATTGGTGTGCAAGGAACTCATCTCCTCCTGCATAGCCACCATCCACTCCTGCCGATGTTCGTCTTCCATAGCCTCTGCGAAACTTTCGGGCTCTCCCCCGTCAGTCAATAGCACATACTCATCCGGTGAGTATCTCGTAGATGGTCGACGATCCCTGTCACTCCTTCTCAGTGGAGCCACTGGTGCTGGCTGTATCCCGACAGCCTCCGCCCCTTCAGGAACTACCTCTACGGCATGCTCATCCTCCTGAGGGACACCCTGACCACCATCAGCAGGCTGATGATCAAGGTTGGGAGCAACTCCATGTACCGGCTCCCCCATAACTGGATCCTCTGCGATGTCCTCTGGAAACTGCTCGAAGCGAAATGACTCTAACTCAGGCAATTTCTCAGCCTCAGAAGGCGTCTCGGAATCCTGAGTGTTGGTCATGGTCTGATCCTCGACGAACACCACGTCCCTGCTTCTGTAGAGCTTTCCTTCCACTGGGTCGTAGAGTCTATAGCCAAACTCATCCCGACCGTAGCCGACAAAGACGCATCGCCTCGTCTTCGGCTCAAGTTTGGTCCTCTCGTCCTTCGGTACATGCACGAAGGCTTTACAACCAAACGCCCGCAGGTGATTGTATGACGACTCTTTGCCGTACCATACTTTATCAGGCACATCATCCTGCAAAGGAGCACTAGGAGACAAATTAATAATATAAGCAGCTGTGAGAAGAGCCTCACCCCAATAACTGCCCGGCAAGTTTGCTTCTGACAGCAAACACCGCACCCTCTCCATCAGTGTCCTGTTCATGCGCTCCGCTACACCATTGAGCTGAGGTGTCTTTGGCGGAGTCTTCTGGTGTCGTATCCCTTGCTCTCTGTAATACGCATCAAAGGGACCGATGTATTCGCCGCCATTGTCAGACCGAACACACAACAACTTCTTGCCCGTCTCCCTTTCAACAGAGGCCTGAAACTCCTTGAAAGTAGGCAGCACCTGATCCTTGGTCTTTAATGCATAGACCCAAACCTTCCTGGAACAATCATCAATAAAAGTCACAAAGTAAGAAGCACCACCAAGAGATTTTACCTTCATAGGACCGCAGACATCCGAGTGAATCAACTCGAGCAACGCCGGCTTCCTCGAACTTGGGTGACTTTGGAAAGACACCCTATTTTGCTTTCCAGCTAAACAGTGCGTGCACTTCTCCAACTTTGTAGACTTGAGCCCCGGAATCACTTTTCTGTTCACCAAGTAGCTCATCCCCTTCTCGCTGATATGGCCGAGCCGCCTGTGCCACAACTCGGTAGACGCATCACTGACTGCGTTCACCTCCTGTGCCCCCTCTGCGCTCCCCTCCATATAGTAGAGACCGGACTTCTTGCTTCCTCTGGCAATCACCATCGAACCTCTGGAAAGCTTCCACTGACTGTTCCCGAAGAGACTGAAGAATCCCTCGTCATCCAACCTTCCAACCGACACCAGGTTGAAACGGATATCAGGGGCATGACGAACATCCCACTACACCAAAATGGTCATTTTAGAACGAAAAAATTATGTTCCAAATAATTTTTGGAACGCCTTTACTCCGTGCCTATTTTTGGGCTGCCAAATTTTTGGAACGGAATAAAAGTGTTCCAAAGGACGGTTATTGGAATGCTTTATATGCGTGCCAGTATTGGAACACCTACAAAGCATTCCTAATAAAGGGTACCAAGGAATAATTTTTGGAACACATTATGTGTTCCAGTATTGGAACGCCAATAAAGTGTTCCTAATAAGGAACAATTCAAATTAATTTTTTACGTTCATACTGAAATCGATATAATGTTTCCAATATTGGAATGGTAGAAATGCGTTCCTGCAATTGCTGAGATTCTTTAAAATACCTTACCTATAATTTGAATTTATATATAAATAAATAATTGTTAGCTCTCTTATGATTTGAAAAAAACTAAACAAGATTATAATATAAAACAAAGTAAACAAATGTCAATAGCAAAAGTACACACAAAATAGATGAAGATAAATCTGCATAAATGAAGTAAAAATGTTTTACATAATATTTTATTATGTTTAATACAATTTGACTAAACTACGATTCTAACAAAATGTCCTAGTGATGTAAAAATAATTTGAGATCTTTTTCTCGTTCTCTTTCTTCCCCATAGCTAATTCTCCATGGCTTTGTGATCAAATTCTTTCATTGTTGGGATGGCCATTGGACCTGCAAAGTCGAAAGGTCACAAAAAAGAATTTACTGGAGAAAAAAAGATCAAAATAGAAAGAATAGTAAATATGCAAATCCCACCCAACTTTCAAAGAAGAAAAAAAATGATATTTCACATGTTGAGATTATATTCAATGTTCATAATATATATGGAATATGTACACCGGAAAATCAACATATTCAAGTTCGATCATGTTCCAGACAAATCAACATATCCAAGTTTATTTGGAATCTGAACCTTGATTTGATTAAACAAATAAAAAATTCCACACTAATGACAATTGGAATCGAACTTGAATTGTTCCATGGGATCTACAGAAAGTAACTGAATTGTTCAGAAACTTCAAATATTAGATGTCCTGTCTATTGAAGATAACCGGTCAGATATTAAATGTCCTGCCTAAGTTGAATAATCTGGATAATAATGTGTCAATCCTATTTCAGATACAATAAATAGTTGTCACTTATTGAAACACTAGTTACATTATATCAAAGCACCAACGGTGAATCCAACCCCTCTCCGCCACAAAAAAGCTTCCCCAGGTTCACACCCAAAATACTAAATGTTCAATTGCTACAAGACTATAGACTATAGTCAAATTATATACACTTAAACATAGATAACATGAGTAGGCAACATGTCATAAATTATCACATCTACACTATCAATGTGCATAAAATACAGATCTCATAGACATAATTTCCCGTATACATTAGTGGAAAGTACCACACATTGACTTGGACAACATTATATAGGCTCAATCAGGCCAGTATTACACTCAAATCAATTGCCAGCTAAGTACATAACCATGTTAGTTCTTGATGGACCATAGAGAAATAATTACTAGAAAGCTAACAGGAAAATGCACATTAATTCTTTCAAGAGTTTACCCTAAAAAAAAAGAATTTCATGCCCATTGGATTAGGAACATGCTATAAACTAAATCAGCAAGGATGAAAATACTCACTTCCCCCCATCAACAGGGCAAGATACAAATGATCACCAAGTAGCTGTAGGCTAGGAGAAAAATCCAAAGAGGTACAAATTGACGGCTGGATTGGACAGCTGCACTTTATTTCAAATAGCTAACATGTCATGTATTCTAGATCATCCTCCCAACACAAAATCGACTTACTATTATGAGTGCGTTCATCATGACAGTATATAGAATGTAATGTTACAGGGTCTTCATCAACTTCATTAGTTTGATATGGCAAGATAAGAACTTATACATGTGGATCAACAAGCAAAACCTTAGTCACAACCTTCAGATAGGTTCATCATTATCCAAGGCTAGCTGTAACATAATTTTGACCCCACATTTCAACATAATATGAACCTCAAAATTAGGAGATGTACCAATGTTCATGTTAGTAACAACTCAATATACGCTTGCCAGACGAGCAGACAAATAGAACAGGAATGGGGGACAATTCAAACTTTGGAGATTATAACTGGAAAGGAGAGAAGTGCTGAAATAATGAAAAGAATGAAAAAGGGAAGCCTTCTGGTCAAAGTGACTTGCTTTGTAGTCAAGAGAAATTTTGCTTTGCACAACAAACTGTCATTTTAGCAATAAAGGAAGAAACTAATCTTTGAAAAAGTAAGGAGGGCGATGCTTAGGTTGGAAGCTAAACTTCAGTTTTGGGAGTAAAAGAGCAAAATAAATTATCTTTGAGACTAAGAGCAAAAGAAATTATTACAGTGGGAGTAGACCACCTGTATACAACATGCCGGATTGGATCTTCACTATGGTGCAAATGCAGAACTTTCAGACCAAGAAATTAATATTCTAACTACAAAAACAACCCAAAAATAGGTATTGATAAAAATTGCTAAAAGAAATAGATTAGCATGGTGTACTCCATTTGCAAGGTGTACTGATAAAAAGTTCTAATAGAGAAAATGTACTACATTTGCAAGGTCTGATGAATTTATATCTCAATGGCATGACTACTAAAAGAAACATATTAGCAAAGCAACCACTATACCTTGGTTAAATCAGACCATGCAAGTTTTGGATTGTGGAAGCGCTAAAAGCTTCATATAGTTCTGAGCAAATGTTTCATGTGTTGATGTTGGCAATACACTACAAAGAGAAAGGACCATATCTCAGCAGGACAACAGTTCATTGGAATTAATCAGCATTTTCATTAGAATAAAAGAGCATATTGTGCTCGTGATCAATATTAATACATACCAAGCCTCGTCCAGAAGAGCAATGATCCCACCAGGTTTCTTGAAGTCAATTAGGTTCAACTTTAAACCTAAACAATTAATTAAATATTTGTCGTGGCAACCTGAAGGAAGGCATAATATCATCAAATAAGGGAACTACAAATGGAAAATAAGTTAGAAGGAAAGAAGCCTGAGTAAGCTCAACAACCTTATATTCTAACTAAAATATTCAAAATTCAAAGTACGTGTGTACCCAAGTCTATGGGTTGCCTACAGAATGTATAGTATTAATATATTGGGATAGTCATTAGAGCATTGGAGCTAACTTTCCTTTTGCTGAATATTATATGGTCAAAAGAGAATCTAACATGATTATGAAAAAATTAAAGAAAAATAATATAAAGGCATTTCCTTTTTATAGCCCATCTTAATTATGGGTATTGAATTTCTTAGGATGCTTATGGTCAAAAGAGATTCTAACATGATTGTAAAGCAATATTCCTAGACTCAACAGTTGGCTTACCATGTCGTCGGTGTAGAAATATTGCTAGTCAATAAAAAATGATATATTATGGGTAATGGGTAATTGGTTTGATCAACTCCCTCCAAGATCAGACCCTATAAATGCTTCTCACTACTTAAAATAACATATAAAATAGACTAGAACCCAAAATACATTGCCCATACATTGGCAACTCAAACTTAAACTACATTTTGTCAACTTACAAAGGAAAATAACCATAGTTAGATGAGAAAAACTAAGTAATTACGACTATGGAAACCAACTAAATTAACCCAAAACTTCAACAGAGTTTCTCTTGCTACTCCATGAAAGCAAAAAGAACTTTAGTTCACCAAATAGAACTTCCAAATTTAAATAAATAACCCTAATCAAAAGGTCACATTAGAATATGGCAAGCAAGATCAGGACATTCTTTTTTATCCACTTGAATACATATAGCCTCGTACTAGACTTCCCTGAACTAACGGGCATCAACAACACTAAATTATAACATGCTCTTATAATAATAATCAAATTATGGAGATGATGTCCCTAATTCATTGCTCTCAAGACTAATAACAACAAGCAGAACTGAACAGGATAATGATAGAATGTTAGATTGGTTCAGGAAAACCATCAAACATGTTATATGCATGAAGTTCCATGGATTGATACATCTAAAAATAAACATGAGAAAATGTAAGGTTAATGATCATATTGTACTAAATAGTGTTCAAGAAAATTCTAATAAATGATGAGAATTTTGTACCAAATAACACTAAACTGTGAATCGATACTGCCCGCCTGAGTGACCAAACGGGGAAAGTAACAAAACTCATCGACTGTTTGAACATAATTACAATGAAATACTAAATATGGAACAAAATTACCTAAGAATTAAGCTTATCGGTCAACATTTGTTAATAATTTGAATAGCTCAAATATACAAAATAAAACATGCAAAAAATGAGAAAAAATTCTTTCTTGCAGCATCTTAAATCCTTTGCTCTAATTTGTAAAAAAATATGAAAAATTCTCCAAAAATAACAGAAAAATCTCTAAAGACATTATGCAAATAAAGAAGTCAAATGCATAATGAAAGAAATATAACCTTAGAGAATGGGAAACCCTAGATTCAGTCGAATCCAATATTTCCTTAAGAAACTTCCCTCAAGAACCGCCAAACTCGTCGAAATCGAGCTCGATCGAGAGCTCTCCAGTCGATCTCATCAAAAGTTAGGTTGAAATGGTCTCAAAATTACAGAAAAACTAACCTAAGTGAGCAATGAAAAGAAGAAGATGAAGTTGCTCCAAGTCAAGACCACCCGCCTGCTGCACGCTTTGAATAGAGACCACTGCCTTCTGCTCGCAGTGAATCGAGAATCCCGCTTGGCACCTGATGGTGGCCGTGAAAAGTAGGTAGAAGGAAGAAAAAAGAGAGAGGTCCAGTTCTTTATCATTTAACATTAGTTTTAGAGTAGCTGGAGAGAGGGAAATACTTGATTGGGAAATCATTTGGGCGCCAAAATGAAAAAATAACCCAATTGAAAAAAATAGCAGTACATTAGTTTTCGGAGCGCACTAAAAATGTGTTATCTTTGTCATTTAATATTAAGATGACATTTTAATAGTGTCGTTAAATACATGTCTATGACAATTTTTTAAAAGTGACATGGATGATGATAAATATTCCATTAGTACGACACGTTTTAGCGAGGTGCCATCATAAAAATAATTTACGACACTTATTTAAAAAGTGTCGTCAATAAAGTGTCATCAATAATTATTTTTGTTGTAGTGTTGGGTTGAGTTGGGAGAGAGAGAGAAGGGGTGGAGATGGAGAAAAAGAAAGAACAAACTAAAATTAGGGTTTTGGGGGGAAATAGAGGATATCATGGGAAAAGGGTTTTTTATTGGAACACTTTTCTTCTGAACACATGAGATGTACACTATGACATTCTTAATTTGAAACATATTTGGAACACTATAAAAGTGTACCTAAATAAATAATTTCTTAAAATTTTTAAATTATTTATATTAGGAACACTTTTCTAATCTGGAACACTTTTACTCCGTTTCAGTACCTAGGAACGCCAAATAAGCGTTCCAAATTGAAAAATGTCTAGTGTTCCAAAATAGCCATTTTGGTGTAGTGTCCTTGAGAACAAGAACTGCACCCGTCTTCGTTCTCAAATGCACATCTCCAACGGCAACCACCTTCGACACATCTCCGTTGCCCATCTTCAACACGCCACAGTCGCCTGTCGTGTAAGTGGCAAACAGTGCCCTATTGTGAGATACATGTGCTGAAGCCCCTGAGTCCACCAGCCAAGAATTGTCATCGCAGGCGAGGTTAGTAATGACCTCATCACCTACGACGATCACATCGTCTCCATGCACCGAGGCCGCCGCTGTAGTGTTCTCTTCTTGCTTCCCCTTGTCGCCCTTCTTCTCTCTCTTCCAAGCGAAACAATTCCGCTTGATATGGCCCTTCTTACCGCAATGGTAACACTCCGAGTCCTCGTAACGACCCTTGGACTTCCCCCTGCTCTTGTCTCTGCCACCACCTGGACCCCTGCTTTTGTCCCTTCTGCGGCTCTCTGAAACAAGTGCCTCTGAGTGGTGGGATGTGGATGAAGTGCCCTGAGAACGTCTCCGCATCTCTTCATTCAACACCCCGCTCTTGGCAAACTCCAGACTGACCACGCCCTCTGGAGCAGAAGCGATCATAGATACTCGTACGGTCTCCCACGAGTCTGGCAATGTACACAGCAGCCACAGTCCCTGAACTTCGTCGTCGAACTTGACTCCCATAGAAGATAGCTGGTCAACCACGCCCTGGAACTCACTCAAGTGATCCGAAATAGACGCCCCATCCTTGTATCGCAGACCCATCATCGTTCGGATCAGGAACAACTTGTTTACCCCGGTCTTCTTCGCATACAAGGATTCCAGCTTATCCCACAACGTCTTCGCGTGCTCAATATTGGCAACGTGGTTGTACACGTTCTCATCAACAAACTGCCGTATGTACCCACACACCTGTATGTGCTCGAACTTCCAGTCCTCCTCGAATTTATCACTGGGCCTCTCGGTTGCAAACACAGGTAGATGCAGCTTCTTGACAAATAGCAAATCTTTTATCTTGCTCCGCCAATAATGATAGTTTGTGCCATTAAGGTTCACCATGCGCACCGGCTTCGCGTCCATCTCTCCTCTCTGGTTCCTCTGTCAACTCCTGACATCCTTTGAACCTGGCTCTGATACCACTCTGTTGGGAAAGAAACGCGAAAACCTTTTCCCAAACCGGAGAGTACCTGCGAGAGGACCGAGCAATACAACGCACGAACCCAAAAATAGCCACACAAAAACAATCACGCAGACACAGAGAATTTTTGACGTGGAAACCCTTGCGGGAAAAACCACGGGACGATCGGAGTCCAACCCTGAGAAGCCTCCACTAATGGAATAGAAGAATTACACCCTCTACAAACTCCTCCCGATCCAAATCGGATCCCCACAACACTCAGAGATAAGAACAATGATTACAAGGCTACGAAGAACGAGAACGACGAGTAGAGATTACCCGAAACACGATCTCCTTCGAAAACGACTTTCAATCCTCCGCCTTCTTCTCCGAAGTTGCAATGGCACTCTTGCCTCCTTCTCTCTCCAAAAGTTGTGTTACGTTGCGATCATACGATAATAAATTAGGGTTGAGAAAACTCAATATATCTCCCTAATCCCGCAACCAACCTGGACCGTTGGATTAGATCCAATGATGAAAACTCATCCAGAAATCCGCTTCAGCCCCCGACGACACAGAGTTCGGCCAGAACTCTGTGTGGGACAACCAGCACCTACTGGCCAAACCCTGGAACGGCCAGACCGAGTTTGGCCCGAACTCGCCATGGGACCGAGTTCGGCCCGAACTCGGATCCCCTGCTTCCAGCAGCTCCAGCAGCAACAGCAGCAACTTCGTCGCCTACTTTCCGAGCTTCTTCGATACACGAACGGCGCTCGTCGCACTCCGGGGCCTTCTCCACATAGGTTGGGAACCCCACCCACTCCAACAGGATTGAGGGTGAGGGGAGGGATAATTGTTATATTTTATTGTTATTATTATTATTTAACGTTGAAACTAATAGTTAGGGTAACGGAGGGTACACAGTTGAAAATATTAGTTGAAAAATGGTATTAAGTTAGTATCTATCAAAGTTTATGGTATTAACTTGAAAATGTGGAATAGTTAGGTTTTAAAGTTGTAATTTAGCAAAAAAATAAATGTAGAATGGGTTGCGTTGTATGAGAATAGTAAACAAAATAAATTTTGAGACCTAAGTGAAATCAATGGATATAGATACATGTGTCATCCTTCTTTCTTTTTCAAAAAATAATAATAATCAAGACTATAGAAATTGAGATTTCAAATTGAGCCTTACTTTTCTACAAAATGAGTGCCTACATTCTAAATGTAGAAATTTCGATGCCCAACCTATAGCTCATGTGATTGAAACGGAACCATCTGTGACTCTAATTGAACTTTACTATTCTACAAAATGGGTTCCTACATTCTGAATCTAGAATCTAGCTAAGTCCAACTCTCAAGGCAAGGTCAAGGAGATACCTGGGTGTATCCATCAGGTAGAGCAGGACATACAGGGAGGCGTTAATACTGTATGCTAGCAGGATAACAATGGGATAGAAGAGGAATGTCCAGGATCTAGTTCTATGCATGAGGAGGAGACGGAAAGAGCGCAAAATTAAGCACATGGTATTTTCCATCCAAATCCTTTAGGTATTGTTTGGAAAGGGTGGAAAATGGAAGGAAGGAAAAAGTTGAGGGGAAAGTGAGAGGAAAATTTTAAATGAAGGTGTTTGGAAAGGAGGAGAGAAAATGGGGAAGGAAAATTTGAGAGGAAAAAGTAGGTGGGTCCCACCAAAAAATTTTCCTCCCAAAAGTGGGAGGAAAATGGAGAGAGATGAGAGGAATTTGAGTGAATTTACCCCACTACCCCTCAAAAAGTTAATATTAAATCATCATTTGAGAATACCAAGGAGGAAATAGTAATTATACCTCTATCCATAAACAAATAAAAAATTGTTTTTAAACTTTTCCTTCCTCTACTTTTTGTCCATCCAAACAAAGGAAGGGAAAATTAACTTTACTTTCATTTTCCTCTCCTCCATTTTCCTTCCCCTCAAATTTTCCTCTCCCTCCCCACAAATGTTCCCTTAGGGTGTGTTAGGTAGGAGGAAAAAGTGGAAGAAAGAAAAATAGATGGGGAAAAAGTGGAGGGAAAGATTCATTTTCTCTTATTTGGTATGGAAGAAAAATAGGAAGGAAGAAAAATAGGAGGGATTACTTTTCCATCCTAACCTAAAAAATTCAATCCCCCAAAAGTAGGAGGAAAAGTGGAAGAAAAAGTAGAGGCTTACATTAATTAACAATTATACCCATATATGAATGTATTATTTAAAATTTTATATATGAAATCAAATGGTAAATAAGTGCTTCTAGTTGAGGATATGATTGGTAAATCCTATATTTTTTTTACTTTATTTCCTTCCACTTTCTTTCCATACCAAATAAAGGAATGTGCACCTCTTCTCTTTACCATCCTTGCTACCAAACACAAAGGAAGGAAATGATATTTCTTTTCCATAAGAAAGAAAAATAAATCCTACTCTTTTTTCTTCTTTGCACTTTTTCATCCTTCCTATCAAACACAGCTTTAGGGGATATATCAAATTGGAAGCGAGATCGACCATCTATTATGAATCCTCAATGGACGATTGACATGAAAAATAAAAAAGAATACCATAAAAAGAAATAATAAACAAAAGAATGATGATGTCACAGAAGATGATTTATCCTTCATCCAAAGGGTTAGTCCTCATGATAATAAGGGGGTGAATCACCGGATCCTATGACGATGCTCTCTCGGAATGTTGACGGAAAGAACTGTGGGGAAGTGGTGGGAAGTGAAAGATTATGTGAAGAGAGAGCATTGTACTGTTATTTCAGTTTTGGAATCAAAAATTAAAATTGTTAGGAAATTGCAAAGAAGGACGCCAACTTATTGGGAATCAGCTCACAATTTGAAGATGTGAGAGACAGCCAGAGTCTAAGTTATGTGGGATTCGAAGATATGGTCTGGTCCAATCGTTTACTAATCGACTCAACTTATAGATTTTTTTGTTTTTTTTTTTTGAAATCACACGCACATACACAATTGGAGAACTCGAACCTTACCGATCCCTCTGAATGTCCGTTCTAATATCACTAGGCTAAAGAGTTCGGACACTCAACTTATACTTGTTAACCTTTTAAACAAAGGAGAGTTGTGACGGCTATTGCACGCAGTGTAGGAACCAATGATTAAATTCAGATATGAGCTCTAATATGATAGAATAGAATAGAATATCATCATGCATATCGAGATTACGCCAGGCATAAATTTTAATATGGTAGCCGAGCAACCTATATAAATATATTGTCTGTTATGACATTTTAAATATATCTTACAAGTCCGAGCTCTCTAGCCTAGTGGTATTAGAGCGGACATCCGGAGGGGCCGGCAAGGTTCGAGCCCCCCAATTGTGTGTGTGCGTGTGATTTCAAAAAAAAAATATATATCTTACAAAAAAATATTTTTATAAGATGTTTTTATCTGATAAATAAATTATAGAGAAATATTTTTACTTTCCTTCTATGTAGCCCTGTCAATTGGGTCAGACTCGTGCTGGGCTATTTTTATAAGATGTTTTTATCTGATAAAATAAATTATAGAGAAATATTTTTAGTTTCCTTCTATGTAGACCTGTCAATTGGGCTGGGCCGGGCCGGTCCAGTCCGGCACAAGTCCGGCCCAAAAAATTGGCCCATGTGCCGGCCCGGCCCGATTAATCGTGGGCCCGAGCCGGTCCGGTCCGGCCCGTATATTGGGTCGTGCCGGACTACATATATCGGTCCATAACATAGGCTCGGCTCCGTCCGGCCCGAAGCCCAAGCACGGCCCGGTCCGGCCCACCCAAATAAGTAAGAATCAAGTAGTTTCTATATCAAAAAATGATTGTTATTAATATTAAGAAAACTTAATCATGTTGTTATGTTAATCTACGTAAATATATGTGATTGTTGAAAAACATATATGAAAACATGTTGTATGTTCAATCTTTTGTGTTTAAAAAATGATTGTAATTAATATACAAAAATTTTGAGAAGAAAAACGAAAATGAATGTCCAAATTTCACGCCCGGCAAGGCCTGGTCCGGCCCGACCCAAAGTCCACTGTGCCGTGGGTCACGTGCCGGACTAGACCGAGATTTTCAACCACTGGTCCGGCCCGCTACAGTTCATGGACCCAAGAGGTCCGGCCCGGCCCGGTCCACTTGACAGGTCTACTTCTATGTGGGTGTATGGAATAATATGAATATTTAACAGTCACATCCCTTCGGGGCTTGTTAAAGTCAGTAAGGACTTCCATATTGCATTTTAAAATGCTAATAATGTACCATACCAATATGAAACTTATATATAATCTGTGCGCGTTATCCAGGTTCAATGGCGTTGTATGGAATAGTAATATAAAAATATCTAACTATCAACCTTTGAAATAATATAAATATTTAATTATTAGTCAGGTTAAATTTGAATAACCATTCATTAATTAATTTTTCTATCTTTCTCTTTCTTTCGTGGCTCTTGGATTGTTCATATACATAATTGAATTTGTGCCACTTTAGAAGGATTTTGTATAAAAAGAAAATGAGCCAACACCCATTCATTAGTTTTTATTTCTTTCTTTCATGTCTCTTGCATTTGTTCCTATACAATGATCAACCTTCTCCCTATCTTAACCGGGAAAAGGAAAATAAAGAATTACAAAGTTTATAGAAGAATTGCTTCTTTCTTATCTAAAATAAAATATTAGAGAATATGCTCTTGAAATAAAAATAAAAAAAGGGAGGAGGCTAATTAGCCTTTAGATCATGTCTTTTATATCAGCTTAGAGTTTCAATCAAGACATATTTTGAATCCTAAATTTTTTTACTTTTACTTTCATTTTTTCTCGTTATACCTCATTCCGAGTTTGTACTGGTTGTTGCTACTCTTGTTCAAGATATAATAGAAAAAATGGAGTATAAAATTTTCAATTGGACATTAATAAGTCAAAAAAGAAGAAATAAATACACTAACACCTCCACCCCAAATATTTTATAGATATTGTGAGGACATTTCTTATTTTAAAAATAATTATAGGGACCTCCTATGTTGTATGTTTTATTTTAAAAATAAGAATATTAGTGTAATAACCATTTCTATGAAATATAAAACATAGAAACGATTTGTATAATTTTTAAAAATAAAAAAATTAACATAAAATATAAAATATAAATTATAAAAACGAGTTAACATAAAAAAAGGTATATATATAAATATATAAGAAAGGCCGCCACTCACTTCCTCAACTTTCTATTGGAGGTTGGAGCATTCGTAAGTATAGCTCGGAACCAAGAAACAAAAAGAGTAGCGACAACAAGCTCAACACAAAAGAAATGGACGGCAAAAACATAGCCTAACCCTCTATATATATATGGCCCATGCATTGCATAACAAAACTTGTAGGGTTCAGCACCAACTATGGACAAATCCCTCTCATTCTCAACATTGGTCCGACCGAAGGCTCAGGCCGCCGGCACGGCCAACCCGAAGACGCCGGCGGACCCGAACGACCCCTCCTTCGACTTCCTCGTTGTGCAGGCATCCTCCTCTCCACCACCACCGCTGCCTCTCTCCTTAAAATATTATAAGATTTCGCACCAACAACCGTCACGAGAGGGCAACTACGGGCCGAGGTCGGGGCGGAGAGGGCCGAACGGGGGGAGGATGTCGGTGGACTCGAGGCAGAAGGCGGATGGCTACCAGAGGAGCGCGGGGAGGCGGAGCTTGGACTCGGGCACCGGCACTGGCACGGGAAGGAGGGCTTTCGGGCAAGTGGTGCCGGAGGAGTGCAAGCCGAGCAAGGATAAGGATAAGAAGAGGCGAGGGTTTCTCGGATTGATGTTTTCGGGATGCCGGGAATGCCGTGCCGATGATCCGGCCAAGTTCGTGTAGGGAGTGTGTCTGGTCACACACACAAAAAGGAAGTAGACTCAAACGTATTCTAATTTCTTTTGGATTTCCCGGGTTGGTTAATGTTTTTTAAAACAATTTTGCAGTCATTATATTAACTGCCCAATGTTAATTCGTTGGATCTTGAGGCTAGTATGGCAAGCAATTGATATGTTCACGAGTAGCTAATTAGTAAGTCTCAATCCTCTTAAGCCACATTTGGTTCGCGAAACAAAAGGAAATCATTTTTTTTAAAAGTTGTACTTTTTATTATATTTTTTTTAGGAAAAATTTGAGTGGCACCCCACATTTGTTACCCTTATTTAAGGTGCACCCCACATGATTACATTAATGCATAACACCCCCCACTTTGGACAGTTTCTGTCTAAAACTAACGATCAAATTTTTTTTGACGAAAATGCCCTTGTCTCCTTTTGTGTCCCCCCTTCCCGTCACACGTGGCTGCCCGTCCTCCGCCCTCCGCCGTGCTCGGCCCCCTCCACGGCGTCGCCGCTCTCCCCCCTCCCTCCCCGACCTCGCCGCTCTCCCCCCACCCCCTCCCCGACCTCGCCGCACCGCCCCCCTCCACCCCCCCGGCCATCACCACCACCACCATCACCAACATCATCATCATCACCACCACCACCATCAACCATCATCACCGCCCCCCCTCCCGCTCCGCCCCCTAGTAGCAGCGCGCGGCGGCAGCAGCAGCGCGCGGCGGCGGCGGCAGCAGCAGCAGCGCGCGGCGGCAGCAGCAGCGCGCGGCGGCGGCGGCAGCAGCAGCAGCGCGCGGCGGCGGCGGCAGCAGCAGCAGCGCGCGGCGGTGGGGGTTAGGGGGCGGAGCGGGAGGGGGGGGGGGGCGGAGATGATGGTGGATGGTGGTGGTGATGAGTTGATGATGATGATGATGGTGATGGGGGGTATTTTCGTCAAAAAAAATGGGTCAACGGGGTTGACCGTTAGTTTTAGACAGAAACCGTCCAAAGTGGGGGGTGTTATGCATTAATGTAATCATGTGGGGTGTACCTTAAATAAGCGTAACAAATGTGGGGTGCCACTCAAATTTTTCCTTTTTTTATTATATCATGAACATATATAAGTATACGGCAACAACCAATACATAATAGAAATGAGAGTGTATTGGAAGAAAATAAAATTTATGATCCATAATTTTTAGTTGGACATGTCAGGACTTAAATTTTAAACTCGTAGAACATTCATGGTCTAAGTGCTAATTAGTTACTTTTTTTTTCGTATTTGAAAAAACCAAAAAAAATTACGAGATGAAGTGAATTATTGGTATATAAAAGTGAATTGTTGAAATGGGGGAGAACCATTCCCCCTTCTTCTTCTTTTTTTCTTTGATAACCATTTTTTTTTCTCTAATGAATGAATTTAATTTTCCAAAATCCTGATTTCAGAAAACAAAAGTGATTATTTTTCCATATAGAAATCTAACTATAAGAAACTATCTCTTTGTTTCGATATTAATTTCTATCATACGGGTTATTTTTAGTTTTATGTGTCAAACTATAGTTATTTATATAAAAATTTGACTATAAAAAAAATATTATGGACCCATTTTTATATATCACATAGATATAACTATCAAAACTCTAGCCCTTCACTGAGTCGTTTTAGTTCTAATATTTTTCATCTAGAAGAACCTAACAAAAGAATTCTGTGGAGATGCTAGTTTTTAAAAAATAATAATAACTCCCTTATCGAAGAAAACCTAAAAACATTAGCCGACTCGAACCAAACCGAGAGCGCCCATGTATGGTTTAAGAAAAGCCCAATTCACAAATCCAGCATGAAGCATGACTCTCTGGATCTCTTCATCTCTTCACTTATATGAAGTGTTTCTCGGAATAAATGTAGTTTCAATAACAAATTACTAAACATAATATTCTTTAGGATTATTTATACTAACTATTCTAAATTTTGAATTTATAACACGAGTTAAACCAAATAAGACTTCGGACTTGGACAATTCTCCTCTGTTTAGGGCTATCCCAGGCTCAGCGTGACCCCACAAGAGGTCGGAGTCGCGAATGGCCCTCTAAGATCGGCTTACAATAAAGATTAAGAGACAACAAAAATTAGTTTTAGAAAAGTCAACCCAAATTCCTGCATCGGCACTGACTGTATAAAACTCAAAAAATATATGCATTTTACTTTCAGCATATAATAAATCATGTTCATACTTTTTACGGGTTACACATATCCAAATAGCTTCCAAGTATGCCAACTTTTCTGTATACTTTAGTTTTAGGCATCCCATTGGTCCATGTGCTTATGTGTTTATGGCCTTCAACGGTTAAATTAGATAACTTAAACTAGATCCAACGGTTGTTAACATGGAGATGCTTGGGATGCAAATATTGAGGAGATGCGGATCCCTCCTCATATATATATATATATATATATATATATATATATATATATATATATATATATATATTTGAAGCAATGGATATTGTGGCGAACTCGTCTCCACTGGAGCTCGAACTCCGACCACTTGGACCGCATGCATCTCTCTTAACCACTAGGCTAGAGGTCATATATATATATATATATATATATATATATATATATATATATATATATTGGAAAATGTAATTCTTTATTTATGTTTCAACTGTGATACATTATATATAATTATGCTTCAACTTGTAACTGATACATTATCAGTTACAAGAATCGGAGTCTGCCCTCATAATATGGACATCTCGTTCAATGTTATATAGAATGCCTGTATTAGGTGTATATATCACCTCAAAAATTCGATTGTTCCGATCCTTCCAAACATGCCACACAGTAACAGATAATCTCAAACAAGCCTCCCTATACCACATGCTACCCCTGACCTTCAGACGCGTCATGATATCAATTATGTCGTGAATGGTATATGCCCCTCCCCTGGGTATGTTCAACTTGCTGCATTGCATTGCTCCTCCCAAATCGCATGAGTCCCTATACACTTGAAGAATACGTGCGGCAAGTCCTCATTGCTCATCTGACACTTGCCGCACACCGTATCTCCACTTCGAATGCCGAATCTCGCCAACCTGTCCAACGTCATAAGCCTTCCCAGCTGATAGATGTAGTATTGCATCTTCCTACTAACCCCATTGAACCACACGAAGTAAGCTAGCTCGAAATGAGGTTGTGCCATCCGCCACTGTTCTTAATGTTTGTAAGGAGCGCAACCCTACTCCACCCTCCTCTGTCGGCACGCAAAGCTTGTCCCATGCAATAGCATGTATTTCCCTCTTCCATATGAATTTGACGCATAATCGTTCCACCCGACGAACAGTGAGCGTGGGAACCTGTATAGTTTGCAACCAATATCTCAATATAGACTCGATACAAGAGCATACCAGTTCTATACATCCTCCAAAGGACAGGCATTGCGCTTGCCACCCCTCCAGATGCCTTTGTATACAACCAACATCGTGCAATCAACGTCTTTGGCGTAGTTGATGGACAGCGGAATCCCGAGGTATTTGACCGACAATTCTCCCTGTTCGACTCCTATTGTGATTGCCCTCTCATCCTTGTCAGGGCATCTGGTGCTGAAGTAGACCTGGCTCTTGTCTTTGTTCAATTGCAGGCCAGTAAATTTCCAAACTCCTCCATGATCTGGGTAATAGCTTGAAGCCCCTCCTCCGTTGGTATCGCAAACACAAGTAGGCCGTCCGCATAAATCAAGTGGGATACTTGTGGCTCCACCTATTTGTACAAGGGCTGAATTTGTTTCCTGGCAACGACCTTGTCCATCAAACACGTAAAGTATTCTATTACCACAGTAAACAAATAAGGGGATAAAGGGTCACCCTGTCGAAGCCCGCGATTACTGTGGAAGAAGCCATGCGGTTGTCCTTTGACAAGCACTGAAAAGGTCGGAGTCAAGATGCACTCCTGTATCATATCCACCCAAGCTCCTTCAAACCCCATGTCTGTCATAATTTTGCATACAAAATCTTTGTTCACCGTATCATATGCTTTTCCAGGTCCAGTTTAAGACAAGATTTTTCCCCCCCAAGTTTGTTGAATTCCCGCACTAGTTCGTGCGCCAACAGGATGTTCTCCGCTATCGATCGGCCATTGATGAATGTGGCTTGGTTCCAAGATATAAGACCCTGCAATACTTTTTCCATTCTGCGACACATGAGGGTAGTTATAATTTTATATAAAATATTACAGCATGCTATCGGACGAAAATCCGACAGCGATGTGACCCCTTATTTCTTTGGCACAAGAGTGAGGAACGTGTGATTAATTAGTTCTCGAAGCAGGCTGAAGAAATCCTGAACGATGCCCAATATTGTTTCCTTCATGTCCTCCTAGTGAACTCTACAGAACTTACTGCCGAAGCCACTGGTCCCGGCGCTTTGTTGGAGCCCACTCCTTTGATGATAGCCTCCACCTCCGCCATCATGACCGGTGCTAACATCTCCTCGTTCTCAGCCTCCGTAACAAGCCGTTTGCATATCAAGTCTGGGAAAGTGGATGGATAATCAAGTTGAGTATATAGGTCCGAGTAATACACGACCGCCTCCCTTCGGATATCCCCTGGAGCCGTCATCATGTTGCCTGTAGAATCCAGAAGACAGGTAATATGGTTGCGATGTTGTCTGGTTCGAACCACATTATGGAATAATTGGGTGCACCGGTCTCCCTCCCGCAACCATTGGCACTTAGCCCTTTGCGCTAACTGGACTTCCTCAAGCAACTGATGTTTGCTAACTTCATGGATGAGTCCACGCTCCGAGTCCGCCCATTCACCGTTGAGAGGTTCCACTTGGAGGCGGGATTGTATTTCCCGTAAAGCGGCAGACTTCTCTTCTAGTGAAGACACAGGCGCTGTCTTAAGCCAGATGGAGTGCTTGATAAGTTTGAGTTTTTGGACAAGCACAAATTACTTCTTACCGATGACTTCAGATAGTCAGGGCCTGTTTGGTTACTCTTTATAAAGCATTTTTTTGATTTTAAATGTAAAATCTTAATTAAATCACGTTTGGCAGCAACCACTCCAAATTTGTTTTCCAAAATTTTTTTTTTCTAAAACTCACACTCAGAGTAGTGCTTTCCCAACGTAGCTAAAAGCTACTTCCTGAATGTTATTTGTGGACTATTGCGGGCAGGCCCGGCCCTGGCGCAGGGCAAACTGGGCCACTGCCCAGGGCCCCAAACAGAATGGGGGCACCAATCATATGCAGGAGCCTACTGCACCTAGGCCCGACCCAAGCAGAAGGGGGCATTTAATCCAGATCCAAACGAATATTAACTAGGTTGTTTCTTCCTAGGGACTAGGGACGAATAAGAGTTATGGTGGCTGTTGGTCAAGTTGTAAAATGGGCCGGGCGGCCCGGTGCCCGGCCCGAGCCCGCCCGGCCCGCCGCCCTATTAGCCCGGCCCGGCCCGCGACGAAGTCCGGACCGGCCCAGTCCCCCCTGTCCCAGTGGTCCGGGTCGGGCCTCCCCCTCCGAGCCCAAGCCCGGCCCGGCCCGGACCGGAAATTTTTTTTTTTTTTTTTTTAAATGTTAACGTTAGGCCCGGTAGGCCCGGCCCGGTAGGCCCGACCCGGCCCGGTAGGCCCGACCCGGCCCGGCCCGGTCTAGCCCGGTCTGAACCGGTTTTTTTTTTTTTTTTTTTTGTTGAATTGGAGGGGGTATTTTACCAAAATACCCCCATAATATAGCTGTTATTAAAACGTTGGAGGGGTATTTTGGTCATTTTCAAGAAAATGACCAAAAAACCACTCCAACAACTCTATTTTGAGGGTAGATGGGGTCATTTGGCATGGAAAAAATCCTATAAATAGCCCATAAAATTCATTTTTCATACACAATTCACTCATTCAATCTTCATACAAGTTTCTCTAAACTAAATCCGGCTTTCCATCAGTTTGCGAAGAAGCTCCCAACCCCGCTCAAGGCTCAAGCTCCGAAATCCGACGTCCGATTTAATTTTTTTTCTTCTCTCTCTCTAAACTAAATCCGGCTTTCCATCAGTTTTTAAAATTTATACAAATACTTAAAAAAACTTTAAATAAACTTTATACACTTAGAATAAACTTTATAAATAATTTTATATACTTTAAAAATTTAACTTAAACAAATAAAAATATCAATTTTTTCAATTTTTTCAAATAAAAACTTTATAAACTTTATAAACTTTTATATACTTTTAACATAAACTTTATCAATTTTTAAAAAAAAATAATCAAAAACCAAGCCCGGACCGGCCCAACCCAAGCACGGGCCCGGCCCGGCCCGCTGGCCCGAACCGGCCCGGCCCGCTGGCCCGAACCGGCCCGGCCCAGCCCCTCACCCACCGGTCCTGTGGGCCGGGCTGGGCTGCAATTTTCCTCACCGGGCCGGGCCAGGCCCGGCCCGCTTTCTGCTCCGGTCCGGGCTGGGCTTGGCCCGAGCCCGGTTCAGCCCGCCCAATGTAGGCTTCGGGCCGGCCCGGCCCGGCCCGTTTAACAACTTGAGCTGTTGGTGGTTTTTTTTCCTAGGGAAGAAGAGTCAACAGAGATTGTTGTTTCTTTTTTGGGAAGAAGAATCGGCATATGGGTGTTTCTTCATCGGGAACGACGGGAAGAAGAATCGACGGGAAGAAGAATTGAAGCAGGTATGTTTCTTAATTCTTATAAAGTTATATATTCATGCATTACTTAGTTTCATCTTCCAGACTTCCTCATCTTTCTTAATTCTTATTCTTTTGTTATATCTTTTCATTTTCTCTGTTCTTTGGTGAATAGAAAAGTAAACAAATTGGGGATTTTCATTTGCCTATCAATTTGCAATTGCGAGAAGCAATCATGCAAGGTATGTCAGGATTACTTTACTTATTTTAAAATTATTTGTGATACACTGAACAATCAATTTGATTTTGTTCTCTCTTATATTTTGTTTGTTGTAAAAAAGAAAAAAGAAAATGAAATCTAATTCTATTGATCAGAGAAGTATGGTCAGCCTAATTTTATTAATTTTTTGCTTATTAATTTTTTTGTCATTTATTAAATAAGGAGTCTAATTTTTTCTGTTGTGAAAAATTTTCGGTCATTTTTAAAAAAATTTATGTTCATCTAATTCTAGTAATTTTTTTATTCTCAAGAAAAGTCTTAATTGTTCAAACATAAATTGTCTAATTGTTAATTATAATATACATTTTTTAATTATGAAAGTAAGTTAACAATCTCTGGTTCCTAATTTCAAATTATAATGTAATATGTCTTGATTTTTGTAGAAACTAGAAACCAAATCATATGTCAATCACTAGCATTCTTGATTAATTCCTAAGTCACTGCCATTAATTCAATCATCATATTCAAATACTCCTAAGATTTAAGAATCAATCAGGCAATCATTTATCCATATACATTGGGTTGCACTGTTGCACAAAGTCAGTAATTTTATTCAATTATTGAAGTACAACGGGAATGGCATTGGAGAAAACTGAAAATATATAAACATTGATTATATGATATATCAAGGCCAAGATACATGTATCAAACACAGATAATTTACCAATAATCTACTCTGTCAGGTTTAAGGAGGAAGTAGTCACATACACAGACAAGCTAATTTATTATAAAAAAATGAGGATTGCTACTAATAATACATCATAATTTAATTTTAATTGAACAAGTTATATTTATATACATCATTAAGTTTCATGTTTCCGTAGTAATTTGAAGGTCTTCTTAAGTTTTATGTTTCCATTATTAAACTCTAACTAATCTGTAACTTTAAGCTCTAATATGTAAATTATCCAGGTTGATTGCTAAGCTCACTTCCAAGATTGACGGCTAAAGTGCTAACACGCCAGGTTTTATCTTTTTGTGCTTGAATGGCTTGATTATTATTCTAATTATTATTCTAATTAGGTATCGTGAAGCCTTGTTTGTCTGTGCTTTGCTACTTGTCTGCTTTTATTTTAGTATTTGGTTAAAATTTAGAGGCTAAGTACTATTGTAGCATAAATTTTAGACTACAATTATGTTTCCCAGGAAACAAGCTTCTGGAAGTCAAAAAGAAAAGAAAAAAAATGGTAGAAGAGGTTATTAAAAGTCAAAAAAATTCTCTAGATAAATATATGAAGAAAACAAATATTTCTGATGAAAATCTTGTTGAAGAATTGGTTAGTGAATCTGATCAACAAATTCATTCTGATGAATTTGTACATAATGGGAGTGAGGTAAATGTAGAAGTTCCAAATCCAAGTGGAAATGAAAATGAGCAAATAGATAGTGAAGAACATAACAATGTTCCTAAAGATGACCAAATTGAAAATGATGAAAATATAAATGCGCTCGATTTGCCAGAAGCTACAATGCCTTTGAATATTTTTGATCCAAGAGTGTGGGATAGTTTAGATGCAAAATTAAGAGATTTATTGGTAGAAAAAGGACATGTTAGAGAAGTCAATTATAGATATCCTAAAGATAGTCAAAAGAGATCATTTTCCTCTGATTATTACAATCGAAAACTAACAAATGGAGAAGTTTCTGATAGAAAGTGGCTGGTTTATTCAAAAGAACTCGATAGAGTATTTTGTTTATGTTGTAAAGTGCTAAGAAAATTCACACTAGAAGTCATTTAGCACATGAAGGTGTTAGTGATTGGAAACATCTAGGTGACAAACTTAAAGAACATGAAAACAGTCATAAACACCTTATTAATCTTAAAGCTTTGATTGAATTACGAATCAGATTGAATACAAATCAAACGATTGATAGAGAATTACAAGAACAAATAAAAAAAGAAACTGATCATTGGAAACAAGTTATGGTGAGGTCAATTGCTGTTGTGAAAAGACTTGCAATGAATAATCTGTCTTTTCGTGGAACAAATAAAAAAATATATGACGTATGTAATGGAAACTTCCTAGGTTTTCTTGAAACAATAGCAGAGTTTGATCCGATAATGATGCAACATTTTTGACTCATTAAAGATAAAAGTGTTCATTATCATTATTTAAGTCATAAAATTCAAAATGAGTTAATAGCTACATTGGCATCAAATGTTAAAAATGTATTTATTCAAAAAATAAAAGAAGCAAAATATTTTTCTGTGATTCTTGATTGTACTCCCGATGCAAGTCACCAAGAACAAACGACTTTAATTTTAAGATGTGTAGATGTGAACAGTACCCCAATAAAAATAGAAGAATATTTCTTAGAATTTTTAAACGTGTAAGATACGTCTGGATTGGGGCTTTTTAATGAATTGCAATATGCTTTACACTCTCTTGGTCTTGATATTGATAACGTGAGAGGGCAAGGTTATGATAATGGGTCTAACATGAAAGGAAAACATCAAGGAGTTCAGAAAAGATTGTTGGATATATATCCTAGAGCTTTTTATATGCCATGTGGTTGTCATTGTTTAAATTTAGTACTTTGTGATATGGCCAATTCTTGTTTAAAAGAAAAATCTTTTTTTGAAGCTTGTCAAACCATTTACAATGTATTTTCTAATTCAACAAAGAAATGGAATTTGCTTCTTGAATATGTTGATCACTTAACTTTAAAATCATTATCTGCTACACGTTGGGAAAGCCATATTGAAAGTGTTAAAGCAATAAAAGTCCAAGCCACTACAACAAAAAGACCAATTAATGATGCTTGATAAGTGGATTTCATGACGGCTGATAAAGAAGCGTCATCAAAGTTCAGCAAGACTATATTCTATGATGGTTTTCTATATAAACGTTATTGATTGTCTCTCAGTGATACGAGCGTTATGAAGAAAATACCAAATTTTAAGTCGAAACCTCGACTCTCCCGCACTTAAGGAAAAGTCTAAACCCCTTCTCCTTCTCTCTTTCTCCTCCCGCTCCCTAACACCCTTCAGCCCGCTTTTCCCTAAAATATTTTGGCGGCTAAACTTGGAGCCCTAGTTTTCACTCCGTATACAAATTTTTTGATCTCTCTCATCTTTCATTCTTCTCTCACTGGATTGATTCATTTTTTTCCTTCTTTTTTACTCTGAATACGAAAGGGGTTCATCAAAGAAAAATATTGTAAGTTCTTCTTCTAATTTTTTACTCTAAATCTAGGTTCTTCTTCGCGTTCTTGGTCCAGGGGTGGGCTACCGCATCAACGAACCTCTTGTGGAGATGCTCTTGTGGAGATCAGGGTCCAAAGCAGCCCGGGATGCTTGAGCGTCCGTGCGGGCTCGTCCACGACGTCGACAATGGGTCGGGAGATCTTCTTCCCATTGTGGGAACCAGTTGTCTCCTCTTTCCCTCATAATTATTTAACAAACAATAGATTGAAGAAAGCGGCATCAACTTTATGTTTTTTTTCCTCTAATTCTAGGTTTTTAATTGCTTCTTCAGAGCCGAGTAGGAATCGATGATGGGTACTCAGGTGGAAATATTGGAAGTGGGAAAGATAGTAGAGTCGCCGAATTTTACTTCTCCTCTGTATATAAATCATATTTCCTTAATCGATTGAGCATCAGATCGACCTAGTGGTGGTTTTGAATACGAAAGGAGGGGTTCATCAAAGAACAAAGATTTTCTTAATCAAAAGATCTGTAAGTGTCACGACCCGACCCCAAATAATTGGGTCGAACCGGATCATGCCCAGCCTGCACCGTTGTGAGACGGCGGCAGTAAGCTGTTCTATATGCAGGTATTCACAACAACATCTATACATTTGTCACAACTCAATATACGAAAATTTTAAAACTTTTATTCAACATCTGAAAAGTACAACTGGAATATAAGAACTGAAATGAAATGCTGAATTCAAATTAACAAAATTCCAAAACAACAAAACTAGAAAACTGGAAACGAAAAGCTAAGAGGTCGGCTCATCGGCCTCAGGTCCTGCGTCCTCTGAGGGGGACTCTGGCAACACCACATGGTACAGAACCGGGTCATAATAGCTATTGTACAATAGCTCAGCATCCTCAATATCACCTAAAAATATTGTCTCCAGTCAGGAGGGAGCAAGTACGAATATGTATCTCATATTTCAAATAATAATGGAAAAGTGCAGGCTAAACAGTTGAAACAATATTTTCCAGTAGTTCTACGATTAAAAACAATGTGATTTGAATGTGTAATCGTCTATGACCGACTTGGTTTATACAATAGCGTCCTAGCGACGCGATACGGCTTATCCCCGTGTGTAAGAGGGGTAAGCTCGCACAATCCTGTAATATAGGGGGTATTGGCCATAAACGTTACACTATTCTCCCAATCCCCACAATCAATATCAATCAATATCTGAACCCTAGGAGAGGGTTCCGTGTAGCAATGTGGTTTAAACATGCAACTAGACAATTACTAAATAAAATACAAGAAAACATAACCGTAACTTGCCTTTGTTTATGACTGGATCGGTAAAATCGGTTCCGAGGAGGATGTCAGGTTCGTCTCCGAGATCCTACAGTTGAGAACCTTGGCTTAGAACCAATATAAAACCATTCTAGGTGTGCTAGTTACAATCTCTAGAAGTAGACCCTAGTCAGGTTTTAAGTTTATTAATTATTCTACCGAAAATCGTCTAACGTCGCAATTCTACGTTCGTTGTTATTTAATTAAAATAAGCCGATTATTGATTAATTGAAAAAATGACAATTACCGGTTAATTTGGCAAAACTTTGTATTTTGTAATATTATATATAAAACTAATATTTTTCTTTAAATGAGAAGAACGTGAATTTGTTTAAATAACAAACTTGTAATTTTTCTAATTATTTAATGTGAGAAAATGATATTAATTTTCTATAAAATAATTAGTTATTTATTATTTTACGTGTTTACGTCAAACCAACAAACCAGGAAATAAATAAAATCTATTCTACGCAATACAGGGTCGTAGCAAAGAAAAATAGAAAACTGGGCTTATGCCCTTACAACTAGCTTCTCAAATAAAACTAGCTTTAAAAAAACTAATAGATGTTGCTGATGATTCCAAAGTAAGTTGGGAAGCTGAAAAGTTAGTCTTGGGTGAGTTTTCAAGTTTCGACTTTGTTCTAAGTTTGGTTATTTGGCATAAAATTTTGTATAAGATAAATTTAATTAGTAAAATCTTGCAATCTGGAAATATGCTTATTGATGTTGTTGTTAAAAACTTAGAAGGATTGATTTCATGGTTTGAAAATATCGAGAAAATGGATTCACTTCTGCCATCATTGAGGCTAATAAAGAAATTGCATCTGAATTGGAAATTGAGCCTATTTTCACAGTTAAGCGCAAAATTTCTAGAAAAAAACATTTTGATGAAATTTCAAATACAGAAAGAGAACAACAATCTGCTTAAGAAAATTTTAGAACTGATTACTTTCTTGTTTTAGTTGTTATGGCTCTTTCTAAGTTAAATAGTAGATTTGAACAAATGAAAAATTTTGAATGTATTTTTGGATTTTTATTTGATGCATCTAAATTAGTTTCATTGGATGATGATGAAATGAAATGTTCTTGTTTGAACCTTGAAATGGCTTTGAAACATGGTAATTTGTTTGATATTGATGCAAAGTATTTACTTTCTGAGTTACAAATATTGCAAGAAATGCTACCTAGTGAAGCATATGAAGTACATAAGCCATGGAATTCTATCAAAATTATGGAGTTTGCAAAAAAAAATGGAAATGTTTCCCAATATTCTTGTTGCATATAGAATTTTATTGACTGTACCTGTTACTGTGGCATCTGCGGAAAGAAGCTTCTCAAAGTTAAAATTGATTAAATCTTATTTGCGGACGACAATGACTCAAGAGAAATTAAATGGATTAGCAATCTTAAGTATTGAAAAAGATATTTTGAGAAATATTATGGTCGATCAAACAATTGATGATTTTCCCTCTAAAAATGCAAGAAGAAATCATTTTAAATGAGAATTTGGTTGATTTGGTTGTTGTTTTGTTGTGTAGGTCATTGGAGGAGGTCCAAGTCTAAGGAATAGAAGACCTGCTAGAAAATGGAAAGAAAGTGGTTTAACTTTTTGGATCATTGGAGGAGGCTTAATTATGAGGAAAATGTACTAGAAGATTTGCTGAAAAAATGTGAAGAAAGTGGTTCAACTTTTTGAATGCTTTATTGGTTCTATGTCCTCTGCTTTGATTGGACCATGTTTTTTTATTATCATCATGTACTTTTTTTTGGAGTTTCAACATTATTAATGAAATTTATTTATTGAAAAAATGGATCTTTATAAAATAAGGGCACAAATTTTTTTTTTGCCGCGGGCCTAATAAATGTCAGGACCGGCCCTGATTGCGGGCCCCACCCCCACCCCCACCCCCACCCCCAAACCCCCAAGTCTCTCTCTCTTTCTCTCTCATCCTCCATTTCTATCAGAAGCCCTCCCCAAATCTAGCTCTCCCTCCTCCCTCCTCCCTCCTCCAACTCCTCTGCTCAACCTCCTCGGCCGACGAACGACGACGACGAACAGTGGTGACGAACAATTGGAACTCCTCCCTCCTCGAACTCATCGAGCTCGGCCGCCTCCTTCCTCCTCGAGCTCGGCCGTGACGAACGACGACGACGAACGACGGCGACGAACAACTGGAACTCCTCCCTCATCCCTCTTTGAACTCATCGAGCTCGGCCGCCTCCTTCCTCCTCGAGCTCGGCGGTGACGAACGACGACGACGAACGACGGCGACGAACACTCGTCCATCACGAGCTCGGCCGCCTCGTCCCTTCTCGAGCTCGACGGTGACGAACAACGGCGACGAATAGCGGTGACGAACACTTGGCCGCCTCCTCCCTCCCCGACTGTCACGGCCACCTCCAACAATCGGTTCTCCGGAGGGACCCCAACCAACAACTTCTCCGGCGAGCTTCCGACGAGCCTGGACCGGCTCAGCGACATCAACATCTTCAACGTCTCCTACAACCCCCTCCTCTCCGGCGAGGTTGCGATCACCGGACAGATCGCGACGCTCGGGAACGACTAGTTCATCGGCGACCCCCTAATCTCGGTTGGACACAGGATACATAATGGACACAGTTAAAAAAATTAAATTCTAAAAATATTTTACCAAACGTAATCTTCAAATTTTATTTTTTAAAATTATTTTTGAGATGAAAGTAACCAAACGCAAAATTAAAATTTTCATACTCCGAAAACAACTTTATAAGTTACTCTCAGAAAACTGTTTTTAGAATAAAATTTCAGAAAGACTATCCAAACGGACCCTCAGCCTTCCTTCACAGCGTCCCTTGCTTGTTATATCGGAACGGTCGCATTTTATTAGGCTCGGGAGGGTGAAGCACAACCCGGATATGGGAGTTGTCGCTCGTTCCCACTGGGAGCCCTTCCGCAGTCGACGTCGAGAATTTGTCGAACCAACTACCGTTGCCAAGGGCCCTATCAAGCTGACAAACGACCTGCTTGCGTGCCGATTTGTCGTTCCAGGTCCAAATATGACCGCTTCTCTCCTGGCTGATAAGGCCAGAATGAACCAGGCACTGTCTGAACTCCTGAAGGATGGCCTCCGAAATCCTGTTCCCTCTAAACTTCTCGTGATTGTGCATCAAGGCATTGAAATCGCCCATCAGTAGAAGGGGTATGTTTCTGCGTATCTCCGCCAGTATACTCACGTGCTTGATCTCCTGCCAAAGTCCAGCTCGACGAATTCTATCGTTGTGCCCGTAAATAGCACCAAATAGAAAATTCAAACCTCCTTTATTTTTGAATTCTAGTAGCAACATTTGTTCCGACCTATGCACCACATAGCCCTCCCAGTTATTACTGTCCCAGCGGACCCAAATACGAGCCATATTGCACAGGTCCAGGTTACTGACATGCCTCCAAGCTCTACTCGTTCTACGCAACATGATACACTCAGATTTGATTTTTAGAAGAGCAATAATAGAGCAACGGTTCTTCCTGATTGTCGAACTTATCTCCTTCCACCTCCCTATCGAGCAAGCCCCCCGCACGTTCCACGTCATGATCGACATTTAATTGATGATCATTACACCCTCAGTATCTCCAGATACAGTAATAGGGTGGCTACATGCATTTGTCTAAACTCGGATGTCCTCCGCAACTGTCGGTGTCGTAGTATTTGTGTCACCACGAAGAAAACTTCCCCAAGCGGGGTTGTCTTTGCACATTTCCTCTTCTTGTCCTCCTGAGCCTGGTTTCGGTCTGTGAAACTCCTCCGCAGTAGGGCCTGCATGTCTCTTCCTACTAATCGAAGGGACTTCATGTTGTCCATAGCTCTCTCCCGACGCAACTCCTCTTGTCGGCAGGGTGCCTTCCAAAGCCTTTGTCATCCCCTAACCCCTTGCCGTCACTCCTTCCTGTGCTCGGAATACAACCATTTGATTCTCTCCCCTTCCCTGGTTGGCATGGTTCTGTCCCTTCGGCCAATACGCTCCCTCCTTGTCTATCATTGGCCCCTTCTCCATGTTTGAGTTATTGGTTTCCACCCGATCGGTTGCCGCGTACCTGTAGGTTGCCGCCTCGGTGTCCTTGTATACACAGTTCTGGCCTCCAACGATCCCTTCCATTGTCATCCCTATGTCTTCCTCTATCATATCTTTCCGGCTCTCATCTACCATTTTGTATTGGCTATCAAGGTGACCAAAACATGCACACTTCCCACATGCAGAGGGTACCCATTCGTATTCGCCCAACTACTTGTGGTATACGTCACCTGATGGCATCTTGTATTCTAGCCACCGCGGCAGAGGCTTACCAGCTTCTATCTCAACGAACACCCTAGCATACATTAGGTGCGTTCGGGATGCAGTCGCCTCATCTGTTTGTATAGGCCTCCCAATGATACTCGCCAGCTTCATTAGCATGGCGTTGCTCCAGTACTAGATCAGTAAGCCAGTAGTCTAATCCAAATGGGAACAGTGCAAGATATCCTTCTGTAGCACCCAGTTTCTAAAATGAGGGTAATTTTGAAATTTTGTAATTATAATTATTTAATAATGATATTTAAACCATATTATGTTTTTTGGTGATTTTTAGTTATTTTAAAACTATTTAAAACCACGACTTGTGATTTTGATGTTTTGCTAGTGCAACCTTAGAGATTTCTTAACCTAGAGACTAACCATGATCATATGAGCCTAGCCATAGGTTTAGAACATCAAGTTAGGGCTTTTTAGCCTAAGGGGTATTTTGGTAATTTACTAGGAAATTATTTGATTTATGTAATTTATTATTATTTAATTAGTTGATTAGTGTCATGTTAGCTCCTAACCTAGTTTAGCACTAATCTAGAGGTTAGCCACTAACCTAGAGACTAGAGGATGGATATTGCATATTAGTTAAGGTAGGAAAATATCTAAGATATTTACATATTAGATATTTTCCTTAAAACCCTCAAAATATCATAGTTTTACCTAGAAGTCCTTGCCTTCACCATGAAGGAAGGCAAGAGGACACCCCCCTTGCCATGACCAGCCATGGGTACCCCCCTAGCATGCCCCCTTCCTATATAACCTATTCCATACAAATTTACATGTTTTAAAAACCTAGAAAATTCCTATTTCCTTAAACCTTCATATCTTCCTCAAAATACATCCAAACTCATCCTAGTCTTTTGTATTGGGTTCCTACAACCTAGAGGGTGCTAAGGGAGGCTAGCAAGCTGGACACATAGCTGTGGACACCAACAAGTGAAGTGGACACACCCCCCTCTTTATTGAGTTTCCTTTGGAATTTGCATTAATAGGTAAATACCCATAAACCTAGCTAATATTGTATTTTTCTTCATAAATACATGCATATAGGTCTACCCTAGCTGTGGGACAAGTTTGGTGAAATCTAGGGTTGGTTTGGTGTCCGTATCGGACACGTATCCATGTTTAAAAAACTGTGTTTGTTGAAATGCCACAAAGAAATGAATTTTGGTTAATTGCAAAACTAATTACATGTGTGTGTAGTCCTAGACTTGCTGATCACAACCATACCTGACTGAGCACGTTTTGGGTCCATTTTCGTGTCCAAATCGGACACGAACCCACAGTACTGACATTGCACAGGGGTTCGATTAATACCCTGCTACCCGACCCTAATTTCTTCCTTATCACGCCACATGGACACGTACCACTTGGCACAGAGGTGGGGGCAACCTCTGACAGGCCCCCCCTCAAATATATCGGCCTCTTGTGTCATGTCGAGAGAGCTCTGACACGAACACGGGTTTTACACTGCACTGTGCGTACTACACAGAGCACACTTCGCGCGCGTCGTGTCGCGCGGACACGACACTTGGACACCTCATGTTTGCACGAGTGTGTAGCCCAACATGTGGGCTACACGTGGGCATGACCACGAGATCCCACGTGGCTCGTGTCGTGTGCACGAGACGCTGGAACACGTACACGACGCGGTCTGAAACACGCGTATCAGTCGTATTTTCTCGACTGATACGAACCTCGTGTCGTGTCCTGAGGACACGTGGACACTGTGCAGGCTACCCTAACCGTAGACTAACCCTAGGCGAACCTAGGGACACGATCACGAGACACGAGGACACGCGTGTCGTATCCTAGAACTAGGTGCACACGTGCACGACGCGGTGATAATTCCCTGTGTCAGGGTTTATACGATTGGATTTTCTAGAGTTTAGACACATTGTGTCGTGTCGTGGTGTCATATCAGGGCCCTTAGACACTAGAGGACACCTGGGGACACTGTTACCAACCCTTGGTTGGGGACCATAGTCGAGTTTAGGGGTTGGTTTTGGGTTTACCCTAACCCACTGTCACAGAGTTAATATTTCCAGTTTTTGTATTATTCCAGTTTTCAAATTCGAGATTCAAAATGATTTTTGATGTTTAATATACAAGTATTTGTATGTATACGTATTGTATATACATATATATGTGTTTGTGTGTGTGTAGGTGAAAATTTAGGGTATATACATGTGTGTACATATGTATATACATATATGTATATATATAGGTGTGTGTGTGTGTTATTGTGTGTGTGTGTGGGTTTAGTTTCCAGTTCCAGGAAACTGGAAATCCCCCCCCCTTTTGTGTATCAGTAATCTCTCTCACTTAATCTCTCTCTCTCACTCTATTTCACTACCTCTCTCACTTTCCTCTATATATATATATATATATATATATATATATATATATATATATATATATATATATATGTATTGTATATTTTATATATATATATATATATATATATATATATATATATATATATATATATATATATATATATATATATATATATATATATATATGTATGTTTTTATATATGTATTTGATATTGTATCTATATATTTATAATTATGGTATATAAGTAGTATATAGGCTATAGGCCTATGTATAGATATATTGTATATATATGTATAATGTATAGATGTATGTATATATATATATGTGGTATAGAGATAGATATCTATGTGATATTAGCCTATGGTATTCATTTATGAGCCTATGGCTATGAGGTTAGGCTTTGGACCCTTGTTTGACTAGAGTTGACCAAAGTCAACCTTAGGTCAAACCTTGACTTAATTGGCCTAGAAATGACTTGGATGGACTTTAAAGGGCTTGATGACTAAGGTTTGACTGAACCTAGACTATTAAACTAGTTGATTTATGTTTGACCATATGGTTATGAGGATAGTCCTATATAATTTAAGATATGTATGGGGTTAAGTGGGATAATTAGGAGTTGTGTCATGATTTGGGTTAGCCTTATAGAGTTGACCCTTGACCTAAAAACCCTTAGTTAGTCTAAGTTTGACCTAGATTTGACTAACCTTGACTTGCTTGACCTTGTTTGACTTAGTTGACTCCTTATGACCTAGTACGACTTAAGTTGACCTAGTTTGACTGTTAGAGTTGACCAAGAGTTGACTTTTGACCAGATTGATCTAGAATCATGTAGTATGCATTGTATACTCTATTTTTACCATTGTGGATATATTGTGACCTGTTTTAGTCTAAATAGGACTCTGTGACACCAGTTCGGACATCTATTCATATCAGTCATACAGGGTGACAGGCGAGTACATTCTCTGATCATTTCATACTTGTTAGGATTTATATTCTTGCTCTAGATTGCTTTACATGATGCTGTCACGTTATTATCACGGATTGGTACTATATGGATCTTGTCATGCGATGTTATCCCCCTCGGGGTGCATCAAATACAGTTGTCATGTGCTTTTCACGAACATCTTATATTTTACGTACACCGCTTTCATGTATACTCTTGTGCAATCTTGTACTCTCATGATCACGTGAGAAAACATGATAAAAATCTCTTGTGCAAGGTAACGTAACTTGACTGGATCCTTGTGTATTAATTGGGAAGGGTGAGTAGGAAATGGTTATGTGATCAAAATTCTATCTTGTACAATCTTGTGAAATCTTGTATATGTCCTAACCCGTTTATATAACCATGTCATGCTCTAAATCACAGGTTTTCTACAGTTCTTACTTATCATATATATAGATATTTCCAGTTATCAAATCTCTCTCGTTTTTATATATGCATTCTTTACAGTCCATGTATCTTACTCTATGCATGCTTTACATTTCCCAACATGATATGAACTGCGTGAGATGTATTGTGCTCGTTCCTGTCCTGACTGGACCTGTTGAAATATTACAGATGATGATGGTGACTGTCCTACCTTCTATTGGACACATGAGGGTGACCTTCAGGAGCCCGAGGAGCATCTAGCTCAGTAGAGGGTGCCTAGTCTAGTCTTGTGTTTATAGTTTTCATTTTGTATCGGATTGTTCCGATTGTTAGTTGTAACTTAGTTACATTTCAGGTCTTGTACTTATTTGTGTTGGACATCTACTTTGTGTGGTGTGATAACTCTATTATATTCAGTTTCTTCCTTTCATCTGATTCCATATCATGTTCTATCTTTCCTAGACGTGTGTTTGAGATATAGAGTTGAGATGTTATGTTATACCTCCGTGCGGAGATGAAAGGTTTATATATCTTGTTAGATGTTAGATGTTATAGATGACCTATACAGCGTTCTACCGTCGACACTGCGGCGTAGGCTGAACGTACCCACGTTCTCGTACCCCTAATCAGGGTGCGGGTCGTGACACCTTCTCACATCGAGATTGCAGTGTCCATTCGCGGAGGATGATGAGTCTTCCATCAAATGTCCATGGTCCACCTTGTAGGATTCGTTCGACGTCTTCTTGAAGATCAAACTTTGCATAATTGAAGTCGTTTTCCCTCGCAAATATCTTCATTCCTCCTTTTGGCCGCAACGCCCTGTTAGCGTAGGCACGTATTTGTCCGTAAAAGGGTTTGTCTCCGAGGACATATAGTACCAGCGTATTATTCCAATATGACGTCATCTCACTAATCTCTCCATCTGTAAAGGACGCCCGGAATCCTTCTCCGACCTTCTTTGGTTCTACAAACCACATGGCCGTGTTAGTTTTTTGAACCCCTGGGGGACATAGGTCAGCCCATGACTTGCTTCCGTGGGCGTGTTATGCTCCACGACATAGTTGGTGAAGGTGGCCGGAGGCAAGCTCCTAGCACTTTCCTTGCCTCCTCTCTTGGTCTGCAATGGATCTTCAGCAATGCCCTTTCCTTTGTTTTTCTCTGATGATGCTGACCCGACCCTCGCGCTTGATAGCCAATTCCCTCCGCTTGGGTGCCAATTTCATTCGCTTGGTAGTCGGTTCCCTCCGCTTGGTAGCCTCGCCTATGGGCGATTCTGTCCACTCCTGTCACTACCACTTTTCTAGCTTGAGGGTATTTTGGTCATTTTTAAAATTTTGGAATTATTTTGGGAATTATTATTATTAATTATATTTATTAGAATTTTTCAGTAATTTTTAGTATAATTGTTTTGGTGCTATTTTAGACTTTGACTGGTGTTGACTTTGGAGACTGTCCTAGAGGCTAACCTAGGTCATGACTATTGGGTTAGGTTAAGAAACCTTAGCTTGACCTAAGTTAGTGATAATTAACTCATTAGAATTAGTTTGGGGAAATTAGGAATTAATTTGATTAAGGAATGGCTTGTGATTTCACAAGTCATTATATGACTTAAAGCCTTTAAGGCCCAACCAAACCAAGTGAACCTAAACCTAGCCCATTTCAGCCCATGGCAGCCACACTTAGGTCATTCCCCCTATTTAATCCCCTCCTAGAAATTAGGGCTAGCCTCCATTGGGATTATTGCAAGTTTGGAAAGAGGTGAGTCCCCATCTTCCTTAAATCATAGAAATTCCTATTTAGCTCCTTTTCCACCCAAATCAATTGCATTAGGACCTAATTTTATTGTTCTTGCTGTTGTTATTGAGAGATTTTAGGGAATACACAATTTGTGGATATTTTGGGAGCTTGAGGAACCATTTCATTTGGGGTTGTGAGGATTTGACATCAATAGGTATATTCCATTCCTCACCATAAATTTACTATTTTATTGCATTACTAGGATGCCCTAGCCCTAACCTAATAGTAGGATTAGCTAACCCTAGAATTTGAGTCCATTACGTGTCCGTATCGGACACGTATCAACCCATGTGTATAGGTGTTTGGTGAAATGCCCCAAAGGGCATTTCGGTTGAGTTTGTGAATTGTATTTGAATAAAAAATTAGGTTTTACTCTCGCTTACATGTTTCTTGTGTTCTGAGCACGTTCTTGTGTCGCGTCGTGTCCCCACAGACACGTGGACACGCTGTGCCCACACGCGCGCGCGGGCAGGAAACATGCCCTGCTACTCGGGGCTGTTTTCTCTGTGCATACGCCACCCCGACACATATAATTTGACACACATGTCGTGTCCATGACTGACACGGGGTCCCCCAAGTGGCACGACCCCTTGTGTCGTGTCGGACACGATATTGCGTGTGCACGAGTAGTGCACTGTGCGGTTCAGTGTGCCAATGTTGTGTTCTCTGTTTATTTTGTTTTAAATAGTTTTAAATTGTGTTTTAATTGTTTATTAGATCCTATTTATGATGTATAACCTGTATTAGAAATTAGATTACATATTAATTTAGGTTAATGAGGAATTTTGGTTCGAGTGGGGGTTTGAACTGTTTATGGCTGATACCCGATTCTGACCTGGGTTCTTTAGAACTCCTTGAACTGTTAACTCCTATTTTATTGATGTTCTTAACTGAGAATTACTCACCCACATTTTTGGTTGTTATGTTAGCTTAGAAATTTACTTTCGAATTTAACTTTTGAGTTGTAAATAAGAATTTGACATTTGTGATGGAAATGAATGTTTTAACTGTCAACAGGATTTGGTTCCTATGTTTAAACCAAATGGGATCCTTTCCTTTTTCTGTCTACTGGGGATGAATTCTATAATACCTGAGATTTTCTCTTTTCAACTGAACCTGAGATTCATTTGTTTAACTGGGAATTGGGTCCTGTTCTTTTAAGAATTAAATTGAACTAATTTTCCTTTGATGAGTTGATTGATCCCCATACATTGCATTTAGTTCAGTGAATTCGAAATATGGTTACTTGCAATTAAATGATACATGGAATTGGCATTGAGAGGACTGTCATTTGAATGTCACTAATCTTGTTTCACTACCCACTGTTTTATTTTCCTCAAACCTGAGAATTGATCCTCTATTCACTGTCAAGTGATTCCAGTTTACACTTTACTGATTTATGATATTATATACAATGTATTAGCTCATGTTACATTGGACTGGCAACTGTTGTTTTATTTCCTAATACCTGAGATGTATGTTAGCTTAATGTTACTTTCGAATTAGGCAAATTGTGTTGATTTTCTTCCTTTTCGAAATACCATGAAACCTGAGATTTGGCTGAATGGTTAACATTCACATTTGAATTGGTTCTTCCTAATTGTATTAACCTGAGATTACTTCCTTATTAACTGAATTTTGAACTGTTAAATGATTCTATGTGTTAATCTAAGAATGATTGGACTGAACTGAGAACTGGGGGTTTGATTTGGACTGTAACTGAATCCCTTTCACTGATTTTTCCCATTTGAATTAGCCAATATTTTCCTTTTAAATACATCACTGTTTTTGCCTTACATTGCACTATGATCACTGAATTCCTGATTCCAGGATACATGTTTTCTTCATTGTCTTCAATGCCAAACACAAGAGTATTCCCTGTTCTTGAACTGCCACTGTTTTCTTAAAATCCTGTATACACACACACATGAGGATGCATTGCTTTCTATTTCCTGTCCTTTTACTATTTTCTATTTCCTACTCATACTCACACACACATGTCTAGCCTAACACTACACATAGGGTCACTCATGTACACAGGTTTGCCTTTTCACTGATTTATCTCCTTACACACAGGGACACATGTTTTCCTTCACTGCCCACTCACACACACCCATGGACATCATCATGTGTTCCCCTCTCTCTTTACATATGTATATATATATAAATTGAGATATATATATATATAAGTTTTCTATATATATGAGTGTGTGTGCTTTCATATATATATTAGATGAATATATGTATATGACATATATATATATATATATATATATATATATATATATATATATATATATATATATATATATATATATGTATGTATATGTAGCCTACATGTTAGGTATAATCCTATATTAGATTATAATATATATCTTTGTGTGTATTATAGTTAGGCTTATAGATTGACTTGTGTAGATGAGTTATGGGTTGGCTTATGGCATGGTATGCCTAGTATGGACTCTAGAATAGACTGTTAGCCTTGATAGGACCTAGAATGGCTTGTTTGACCTAGTGAGACTTGGTTAGACCTAGTTGACCATAGTTTGACTTAGGTTTGACTTTAGGGTTGACCATAGTTGACCAAGAGTTGACTTTGGTCTAGATTGACCTAGATTCATGTAGAATGCATTGATTTGCATCTTATTATCATTTTAGACTCATAGTGACTTGTACTGTTCTATAGGAGACAGACACCACTCCTCGGACAGTATATATTCTCCAGATTCTCAGGATACAGGCGAGTACATTCTCTGATCATTTCATATCCTGCATTAGGAGTATATTTCCTGCTTTAGACTATTTTACATGATGCTGACACGTCGGAAACACGGATTAGTACTATATGGATCTTGTTGTGTGATGTTTTCCCTTAGCGGATACATCGGGTACTCGTGTTCGTGTACTTTATCGTGAATATCGTGTACTCCTTGTATTTGTGACATTCGTGTATGAAATGTGTGAATCGTGTATAATCATGTATTCACATGACCTTCGTGTACAATAACATAACTTAACTAGATCCTTGTGTATTGATTGGGGCGGGGGAGTAGAAGTGGTTATGTATTCAATCTAGTAGATTACTCATGTACAACCTCTGTAGATTACTCGTATACAACATCGTGCCGTCTACATAACCATCTTGTGCTCTGAATCACTAGCACTGTTAGTTCTTTATATACTGTAGCTATTTATTAACAGTCTCTCTCTTTTTATCATGTATTTCTTTCAGTTTTTTGTATCTTACTCTATAGCATGATTATATATCCTGACCTGCTATGATTTGTTGAGATGTACTGTACTCGCTCCTGTCCTGACTGGACCTGTTGAAAATTTTACAGAGGACGAGGCTGAGGCGTTCTGCCCTACCTACTACGGTGCTACCTTAGATGAGTGCCTGGACTTGGACCAGCAGCAGGATCCACTAGCAGTAGATGACACTCCCTTAGATTAGGATTGTCTTTACTTTACTTGGATTACTGTATATGGTTTTCAGAGATTTGGGACATGTATTTATTTATAGACACTTAGAATTCTGGATTGTATCTCTGTGATGTTTCTTTCCTGGATATTGTCATCTTTATATCATTCTATCTTATCCTGTTCTATCTTAGATGTGATTGAGATATATTCTGTTATGTCACCCCCATTCGGGGAGTATAACTGTTTATCACCTTTAACTGTTAGATGTTCTGACCTAGGACAGCGTTCTACCGTCGACACTGCGGCGTAGGCTGGACGTACCCACGTCTCGTGCCCTTACTCTAGGGTGCGGATCGTGACACGTTTTTAGTGGTGGCCCATGCAGGTCTAGGATTGGAAATATAGTGGTATTCGAATTAGAATATCGCTGCAGCCTGCAGTAGGAATTAGTATATTTTTGAAGGTACTCAATCACACTAGGAAAATTCCTTATCAGATTTCGTATATCAATTTTGCTGCTTATTGTCTTCCTTAGAAATTTAAACTGTCCTCCTTTGATTTTTCGACTCATTCTCAGTAATTGTTTCTTGTTTGATCTGTGTCTCTAGGATGGTTGAGACGCGATCGCATCGCCCTGGACTGGAAGATGCTGGAGAGGGGTCTAGCACCTTTCGACCTCAGCAGCAGCCAGCTCCCGGTGCCACAGGGCCAGTGCAGCCCTCAGGAGTCGATGTTTCTGCCACTTTTGGAGGAGCACCTCCACCAGTCAGAAGACCGGTTGTGATTCCTGAGATCCTTCCACCGCAGCAGCCTCCGCCTGCGGGGATGTTAGATGCTGCACATCTCTTCTCCTTCATGGAGAGGATTCTTGAGTCCCACTAGCAGCAGACGAGGCAGACTACAGATTTCAGGCAGGGGATCGATGAGGCACACCAGTTGGTTCGTACTACAGTCGAGATGATTACAGCTCAGGGGACCCAGCAGCAGCCCCGTCGGAGGGAGAAGGACATTCAGGACTTCTAGAAGATGCACCCTCGGGAGTTCTTCGGCACAGAGGGCATTCACTATATCGACGACTAGATAGAGCATATTGAGGAGATCTTCAGGCTGGCGGAGATACCAGATCAACTCCAGATCGAGGCGGAGGGCAGTCCAATGCAGGACTTGGCCCGTGCGTGGTATCAGACAGATCCCAGGGTGGGAGTTGAGGGCCAGACTTGGGACCAGTTCAAGGAGTTGTTTAAGGAGCAGTTCTTTCCTGATGTGGCCTTGGGAGGTATCGAGGCACAGTTCGAGGCTCTGGTTCAGGGGAACCAGACGGTAGCTGAGTATGCTGCAGAGTTTTGTAGACTGGCCCGTTTCATAGATGACTTGACAGAGAAGACGAAGGCGAGGAAGTTTCGCCGAGGTCTGATTAGAGAGGTTCGGTCGCTGACTAAGAGCGACCGGAACGCTATATTTGCTGAAATATTTTCTGGGGCTATGGCGGCGGAGGACGACCTAGGGCTGAAGCAGAAGAGGGGTCGCGACTTCCAGGGTGGTAGCAGCAGTCAGGGGCAGGCCAAGAGGCCTCACTTCCAGCATCAGCAACCAAAGAGGCCAGTTCAGCAGCACCAGCATCAGGGCCGTGCCCCTTTTCAGCAGGTGCAGCACCAGCAGCAGAGGAGACAGCAGGAACTCAGGCAACAGGCTGTTAGTTGTACATTCTGTAAGAAGCCTGGGCACAAGTGGGACGAGTGCAGGAAGAGACTCGGTAGATGCTTGATGTGTGGATCAGCGGATCACCAGATGCGAGATTGTCCAGTGGCGTCGATACGTCCGATACCAGGAGGAGCTGGGGCAGCCAAGGCTCCGACAGGTCAGCCGAGGGGACCAGCCCTGCAGACCCAGTAGCAGAGGTTCCAGCAGCACCAGCAGCAGGTACGAGGTGGACAGCAGGGGCGAGCCTTCGCCATGGCAGCTGAGGATGCCGAGGCCATCGGAGAGCTGATAGCAGGTTCGGTTCTCCTAGATTCCCTTCCAGCATTTGTACTCTTTGATTCCGGGGCTTCCCACAGCTTTGTGTCAGTATCGTATGCTATTAGACACAGTTTTGTTTCTGAACCATTGCCTTGGACCTGCAAGATCACGACCGGGGGTGGGGTCATCCTCGTGAGTGACGTTTGCAGAGGGCGGAGCGTCATATTGGGATGCCGAGAGTTGGGGGTGAGTTTACTCGTCATGCCATTACTGAACTATGACATTGTATTAGGTATGGACTGGCTGAGTAGACACCACGCCCGCATTGATTGCCGAGGGGGTAGAGTTTTGTTCGGGGCGCCAGGAGAGCCAGAGTTTGAGTACACCCGGCGGCAGGCAGAGCAGGACGACAAAGTTTTCTGTGGAGCATCAGTCGAGGAGCAGGTGGCTCCGCATCCCTTGATCGCAGAGTTTATGGACATGTTTCCAGAGAAGTTACCAGGGCTTCCATCGGACAGAGATGTAGAGTTCTCGATAGACTTGGTTCCCGGCGCGAAACCGATTTCTCAGCATGTCTATCGAGTGAACAACAGTGAACTGGTGGAGCTGAAGAAGCAGGTGGATGAGCTGCAGGACAAGGGGTTCATCCGATCTAGTTCTTCACCTTGGGGTGCACCGGTACTTTTCGTACCCAAGAAGGATGGGTCGGTAAAGATGTGTATCGACTACAGGGCACTTAACAACCTGACGATCAAGAACAGATACCCACTGCTGCGGATCGATGATCTCTTTGATCAGTTGAGCGGAGCACGGATGTTCTCCAAGATTGATTTGAGGTCAGGTTATCACCAGGTGAAGGTGAAGAGGGAGGATATTCCCATGACCGCTTTCAGGACGCGGTACGGGCAGTTTGAGTTTTTGGTTATGTCGTTTGGGCTAACCAATGCATCAGCAGTGTTTATGAACCTTACGAACAAGGTGTTCCACCAGTACTTGGACAAGTTCGTGGTGGTATTCATTAATGACATCTTGGTATATTCTAAGACAGAGGAAAAGCACGAGGATCATTTGAGAGTGGTGCTAGAGACACTCAGGAGGGAGAGATTGTATGGCAAGCTCTCGAAATGCGAGTTTTTTCTAGACAGAGTAGACTTCTTGGGTCATGTGGTGACTGGAGATGGTATCTCAGTGGACCTGAAGAAGATCACAGCAGTTGAGGCTTGGACAGTGCCGAGTTCAGTGGCAGAGATCAGGAGTTTCCTGGGGCTGGCAGGATATTATAGAAGATTTGTGCAGGATTTCTCCCGGGTTGCAGAGCCGTTGACACGGTTGACCCGGAAGGATACTGAGTTTGTTTGGTCAGAGGAGTGTCAGGTAGCTTTTGATGAGTTGAAGAAGCGGCTTACGACAGCTCCGATTCTGACATTGCCTTCAGGATCGGGTGGATTCACTATTTATAGTGATGCTTCAGGGAAGGGGCTGGGTTGTGTCTTGCAGCAGCATGGGAAGGTGATTGCCTATGCTTCCAGATAATTACGTCCCCATGAGAAGAACTACCCTACCCATGACCTGGAGCTGGCAGCGATAATTTTTGCTTTGAAGTTGTGGAAGCACTATCTGTATGGCGAGAGGGTGGAGATTTTCACAGATCACAAGAGCTTGAAGTATGTGTTTACACAGAAGGAGCTCAACATGAGGCATCGCAGATGGCTAGAGTTGATGAAGGACTTTGACATCTCACTTCAGTATTACCCAGGAAAGGCCAACGTGGTTGCCGATGCCTTGAGTAGGTATCCGACAGCCATGTGTTTGACTATGGACCGGCATTTGCTTGCAGACTTGGAGAGCCTTGGGATATAGGTGATTGTGCCCGGAGTGCAGATGCAGTTATGGGGCCTTCATATACAGTCGGACTTGATAGACAGGATCAAGGCGACACAGTTCGAAGATGTGGCTCTGCGGTGTATCCGAGAGCAGATCAGTGCAGGTTTGGTAGATGGCGAGTTTTTACTTGCAGAGGATGGTGCCCTGAGGCACGGTTCCAGGTTATGTGTGCCTAACGGGGAGCTCAGAGAACAGATCATGCAGGAGGCTCACAGATCGTAGTACTCTATATATCCGAGTGCCAACAAGATGTACAGGGATCTGCGAGAGCAAGTCTGGTGGTACGGGATGAAGCGGGAGGTGTTCCACTTCGTAGCTAGATGCTTGGTCTGTCAGCAGGTCAAGGTAGAGAGGTAGAGGCCCGGAGGATTATTGCAGCCGTTGTCCATTCCAGAGTGAAAGTGGGAACATATCACCATGGATTTTGTATCTGGGTTGCCGCGTAAACCAGAAGGGAAAGACGCGATTTGGGTCATCGTTGACAGGTTAACCAAATCGGCCCACTTCTTGCCATTCAAGGTGGGTACGTCTACAGAGAGGCTTGCAGAGTTGTATATGAGGCAGATAGTCAGGATTCACGGAGTTCCCGTCAGCATAGTCTCAGATCGGGATAGTCGCTTTACTTTCCATTTCTGGAGGAGTCTGCAGACTAGTTTGGGCACTCAGCTCACGTTTAGTACTGCATACCACCCCCAGACGGACGGACAGTCAGAGAGGACTATTCAGACACTTGAGGATATGCTGCGGACGTGTATCCTGGATTTTGGAGGTTCCTGGGAGGATCATCTATATTTGGTGGAGTTTGCTTACAACAACAGTTATCAGGCCAGCATTGAGATGTCACCGTTTGAGGCTCTGTACGGGCGTAGATGTCGTACACCCTTATCTTGGGATGATGTTGGAGAGCGAGCTTTACTGGGACCAGAGATGATTGTTGACGCAGCCGAGAAGGTGAAGCTCATCAGGGACAGACTTCGCGTGGTGCAGGACAGACATCGGCACTGGGCCGATAGCCACCGGAGGCCGTTGGAGTTTGAGGTACAGATTTAGAGATAGGATTAGAAGTAGGTTATTTTAATTTTTGTTTTGTTGATTGATCATGTTTGATTTTTAGTAACTTGAGACCTTGCTTGTGATTAGGTTGTAGACATGGTTTTTCTGCGGATATCTCCGACTCGTGGTACGATACATTTTGGTGGAGGTGGGAAGCTTAGACCGCATTTCATCGGCCCTTTCGTTATCAGCGGGAGAGTCGGTGACGTGGCATACAGGCTAGACTTGCCACCTGCACTAGTGAGAGTTCACAACGTATTCCACGTATCACAGTTGAGACGGTACGTGGCTGACCCTAGCCATGTGCTCGATCATTCGGAGATTGAGGTTGGACCTACTTTCAGTTATCCAGAGCAGCCTGTGGAGATTCTGGATCGCCGAGAGAAGGTACTGAGGAACCAGGTGATACCCTTTGTACGAGTCGCATGGAGGCATCATTCTCCAGGAGAGTCTACCTGGGAGCGGGAGGATGAGATGCGTGAGCGGTACCCCTATCTTTTTGGACCTTGAGGTATACTTTCTTGCCTTCTCAGCAGTTTAGTTTCGCCTTTAATTTCGAGGACGAAATTATTTTAAGGGGGTAGATTTGTCACTACCACTTTTCTAGCTTGAGGGTATTTTGGTCATTTTTAAAATTTTGAATTATTTTGGGAATTATTATTATTAATTATATTTATTAGAATTTTTTAGTGATTTTTAGTATAATTGTTTTGGTGCTATTTTAGATTTTGACTGGTGTTGACTTTGGAGACTGTCCTAGAGGCTAACCTAGGTCATGACTATTGGGTTAGGTTAAGAAACCTTAGCTTGACCTAAGTTAGTGATAATTAACTCATTAGAATTAGTTTGGGGAAATTAGGAATTAATTTGATTTAGAAATGGCTTGTGATTTCACAAGTCATTATATCACTTAAAGCCTTTAAGGCCCAACCCAACCAAATGAACCTAAACCTAGCCCATTTCAGCCCATGGCAGCCACACTTAGGTCATTCCCCCTATTTAATCCCCTCCTAGAAATTAGGACTAGCCTCCATTGGGATTATTGCAAGTTTGGAAAGAGGTGAGTCCCCATCTTCCTTAAATCATAAAAATTCCTATTTAGCTCCTTTTCCACCCAAATCAATTGCATTAGGACCTAATTTTATTGTTCTTGCTGTTTTTATTGAGAGATTTCAGGGAATACACAATTTATGGATATTTTGGGAGCTTGAGGAACCATTTCATTTGGGGCTTTTGTGAGGATTTGACATCAATAGGTATATTCCATTCCTCACCATGAAGTTACTATTTTATTACATTACTAGGATGCCCTAGCCCTAACCTAACAGTAGGATTAGCTAACCCTAGAATTTGAGTCCATTACGTGTTCGTATCGGACACGTATCAACACATGTGTATAGGTGTTTGGTGAAATGCCCCAAAGGGCATTTCGGTTGAGTTTGTGAATTGTATTTAAATAGAAAATTAGGTTTTACTCTCGCTTACATGTTTCTTGTGTTCTGAGCACGTTCTTGTGTCGCGTCGTGTCCCCACAGACACGCGGACACGCTGTGCCCACACGCGCGCGCGGGCAGGAAACATGCCCTGCTACTTGGGGCTGTTTTCTCTGTGCACACGCCACCCCGACACGTATAATTTGACACACGTGTCGTGTCCATGACTGACACGGGGTCCCCCAAGTGGTACGACCCCTTGTGTCATGTCGGACACGATATTGCGTGTGCACGAGTAGTACACTGTGTGGTTCAGTGTGCCAGTGTTGTGTTCTCTGTTTATTTCGTTTTAAATAGTTTTAAATTGTGTTTTAATTGTTTATTAGATCCTATTTATGATGTATAACCTGTATTAGAAATTAGATTACATATTAATTTAGGTTAATGAGGAATTTTGGTTCGAATGGGGGTTTGAACTGTTTATGGCTGATACCCGATTCTGACCTGGGTTCTTTAGAACTCCTTGAACTGTTAACTCCTATTTTATTGATGTTCTTAACTGAGAATTACTCACCCACATGTTTGGTTGTTATGTTAGCTTAGAAATTTACTTTCGAATTTAACTTTTGAGTTGTAAATAAGAATTTGACATTTGTGATGGAAATGAATGTTTTAACTGTCAACAGGATTTGGTTCCTATGTTTAAACTAAATGGGATCCTTTCCTTTTTCTGTCTACTGGGATGAATTCTATAATACCTGAGATTTTCTCTTTTCAACTGAACCTGAGATTCATTTGTTTAACTGGGAATTGGGTCTTGTTCTTTTAAGAATTAAATTGAACTGATTTTCCTTTGATGAGTTGATTGATCCCCATACATTACATTTAGTTCAGTGAATTCAAAATATGGTTACTTGCAATTGACTGATACATAGAATTGGCATTGAGAGGACTGTCATTTGAATGTCACTAATCTTGTTTCACTACCCACTCTTGTTTTATTTCCCTCAAACCTGAGAATTGATCCTCTATTCACTGTCAAGTGATTCCAGTTTACACTTCACTGATTTATGATATTATATACAATGTATTAGCTCATGTTACATTGGACTGGCAACTGTTGTTTTATTTCCTAATACCTGAGATGTATGTTAGCTTAATGTTACTTTCGAATTAGGCAAATTGTGTTGATTTCCTTCCTTTTCGAAATACCATGAAACCTGAGATTTGGCTGAATGGTTAACATTCACATTTGAATTGGTTCTTCCTAATTGTATTAACCTGAGATTACTTCCTTATTAACTGAATTTTGAACTGTTAAATGATTCTATGTGTTAATCTAAGAATGATTGAACTGAACTGAGAACTGGGGGTTTGATTTGGACTGTAACTGAATCCCCTTTCACTGATTTTTCCCATTTGAATTAGCCACTATTTTCCCTTTAAATACATCACTGTTTTTGCCTTACATTGCACTATGATCACTGAATTCCTGATTCCAGGATACATGTTTTCTTCATTGTCTTCAATGCCAAACACAAGAGTATTCCCTGTTCTTGAACTGCCACTGTTTTCTTAAAATCCTGTATACACACACACACACGTGAGGATGCATTGCTTTCTATTTCCTGTCCTTTTACTGTTTTCTATTACCTACTCATACTCACACACACATGTCTAGCCTAACAATACACATAGGGTCACTCATGTACACAGGTTTGCCTTTTCACTGATTTCTCTCCTTACACACAGGGACACATGTTTTCCTTCACTGCCCACACACACACACCCATGGACATCATCATGTGTTCCCCTCTCTCTTTACATATGTATATATATATATATAAATTGAGATATATATATAAGTTTCCTATATATATGAGTGTGTGTGCTTTCATATATATATTAGATGTATATATGTATGTTATATATATATATATATATATATATGTAGCCTACATGTTAGGTATAATCCTATATTAGATTATAATATATGTCTTTGTGTGTATTATAGTTAGGCTTATAGATTGACTTGTGTAGATGAGTTATGGGTTGGCTTATGGCATGGTATGCCTAGTATGGACTCTAGAATAGACTGTTAGCCTTGATAGGACCTAGAATGGCTTGTTTGACCTAGTGAGACTTGGTTAGACCTAGTTGACCATAGTTTGACTTAGGTTTGACTTTAGGGTTGACCAGAGTTGACCAAGAGTTGACTTTGGTCTAGATTGACCTAGATTCATGTAGAATGCATTGATTTGCATCTTATTATCATTTTAGACTCATAGTGACTTGTACTGTTCTATAGGAGACAGACACCACTACTCGGACAGTATATATTCTCCAGATTCTCAGGATACAGGCGAGTACATTCTCTGATCATTTCATATCCTGTATTAGGAGTATATTTCCTGCCTTATACTATTTTACATGATGCAGACACGTCGGAAATACGGATTAGTACTATATGGATCTTGTTGTACGATGTTATCCCCTTAGCGGATACATCGGGTACTCGTGTTCGTGTACTTTATCGTGAACATCGTGTACTCCTTGTATTTGTGACATTCGTGTACGAAACGTGTGAATCGTGTATAATCATGTATTCACATGACCTTCGTGTACAATAACATAACTTAACTAGATCCTTGTGTATTGATTGGGGCGGGGGAGTAGAAGTGGTTATGTATTCAATCCAGTAGATTACTCGTGTACAACCTCTGTAGATTACTCGTGTACAATATCGTGCCGTCTACATAACCATCTTGTGCTCTGAATCACTAGCACTGTTAGTTCTTTATATACTGTAGTTATTTATTTACAGTCTCTCTCTTTTTATCATGTATTTCTTTCAGTTTCTTGTATCTTACTCTATAGCACGATTATATATCCTGACCTGCTATGATTTGTTGAGATGTACTGTACTCGCTCCTGTCCTGACTAGACCTGTTGAAAATTTTACAGAGGACGAGGCTGAGGCATTTTGCCCTACCTACTACGGTGCTACCTTAGATGAGTGCCTGGACTTGGACCAGCAGCAGGATCCACTAGCAGTAGATGACACTCCCTTAGATTAGGATTGTCTTTACTTTACTTGGATTACTGTATATGGTTTTCAGAGATTTGGGACATGTATTTATTTATAGACACTTAGAATTCTGGATTGTATCTCTGTGATGTTTCTTTCCTGGATATTGTCATCTTTATATCATTCTATCTTATCCTGTTCTACCTTAGATGTGATTGAGATATATTCTGTTATGTCACCCCCATTCGGGGAGTATAACTGTTTATCACCTTTAACTGTTAGATGTTGTGACCTAGGATATCGTTCTACCGCCGACACTGCGGCGTAGGCTGGACGTACCCACGTCTCGTGCCCTTACTCTAGGGTGCGGGTCGTGACACGTTTTTAGTGGTGGCCTATGCAGGTCTAGGATTGGAAATGTAGTGGTATTCGAATTAGAATATCGCTGCAGCCTGCAGTAGGAATTAGTATATTTTTGAAGGTACTCAATCACACAAGGAAAATTCCTTATCAGATTCCGTATATCTATTTTGCTGCTTATTGTCTTCCTTAGAAATTTAAACTGTCCTCCTTTAATTTTTTGACTCATTCTCAGTAATTGTTTCTTGTTTGATCTGTGTCTCCAGGATGGTTGAGACGCGATCGCATCGCCCTGGACTGGGAGACGCTGGAGAGGGGTCTAGCACCTCTCGACCTCAGCAGCAGCCAGCTCCCGGTGCCACAGGGCCAGTGCAGCCCTCAGGAGTCGGTGTTTCTACCACTTTTGGAGGAGCACCTCCACCAGTCAGGAGGCCGGTTGTGATTCTTGAGATCCTTCCACCGCAGCAGCCTCCGCCTGCGGGGATGGTAGATGCTGCACATCTCTTCTCCTTCGTGGAGAGTATTCTTGAGTCCCACCAGCAGCAGCAGACGAGGCAGACTGCAGATTTCAGGCAGGGAATCGATAAGGCACACCAGTTGGTTCGCACTACAGTCGAGATGATCACAGCTCAGGGGACCCAGCAGCAGCCCCGTCGGAGGAAGAAGGACATTCAGGACTTCCAGAAGATGCACCCTCGGGAGTTCTTCGGCACAGAGGGCATTCACTATGCCGACGACTGGATAGAGCATATTGAGGAGATTTTCAGGATGGCGGAGATTCCAGATCGACTCTAGATCGAGGCAGCGGGCAGTCAGATGCAGGACTTGGCCCGTGCGTGGTATCAGACAGATCCCAGGGTGGGAGTTGAGGGCCAGACTTGGGCCCAGTTCAAGGAGCTGTTTAAGGAGCAGTTCTTTCCTGATGTGGCCTTGGGAGGTATCGAGGCACATTTCGAGGCTCTGGTTCAGGGGAACCAGACGGTAGCTGAGTATGCTGCAGAGTTTTGTAGACTGGCCCGTTTCATAAATGACTTGACAGAGAAGACGAAGGCGAGGAAGTTTCGCCGAGGTCTGATTAGAGAGGTTCGGTCCCTGACTAAGAGCGACCGGAACGCTACATTTGCTGAGATATTTTTTGGGGCTATGGCGGCGGAGGACGACCTAGGGCGGAAGCAGAAGAGGGGTCGTGACTTCCTAGGGCGGAAGCAGAAGAGGGGTCGTGACTTCCAGGGTGGTAGCAGTAGTCAGGGGCAGGCCAAGAGGCCTCACTTCCAGCATCAGCAGCCACAGAGGCCATTTCAGCAGTATCAGCATCCACCTTTAGAAAATCCCCTAAAAAACCCCTCACTCTAATCCGTAATTTAATGTTAATATTAATGTTAATATTAATGTTAATGTTAATATTAATGTTAATATTAACATTAAATACTAAAATTAACATTATACTTAACATTAACATTAATATTAACATTAACATTAACATTAATATATAAAAAAATATAAAAAAAATTAATATTAACATTAACATTAATATTACGAATTAGAGTGAGGGGGGTTTTAGGGGATTTTTGTCACGACCCGCACCCGATATACGGGTACGAATACGTGGGCCACGTCCAGCCTACGCCGCAGTATCGGCGGTAGAGCGCTGTCAAGTACCCTAAACTAACTACAACATCTAAAGATCCATAACTAGAAATGTACTCATGTCACATCATGAAAACTAAGGAAGATAAGACAAGAAATAATAACAATATCACTAGAACAACTAGAATCTACACGGATCATAAGACAGGAAAATAAAGAAGGAACAGCAAGACTAACTAAGGATAACTTCCAGGCAACTCACATAGAAGAATAGTGAGATCCACCTCAGCTAGCAACATCATGAAGTCCAATACTGAGGGCACAACTACTCCTCAAATTTTGTCAACATATCCAATCAGGATGGAACGAGCACAAATCTCAAATAACAGTTCTAATTAGACGATATTGAAAATATAGCAGTAAATAGAGAAAATATACAAGAAATCATGAAATGTACATGTGAGTATCATGGCAAGGTAAACTGTAAATCTAGAGCTAGAACAAGGCAAGTAAAACTGATCATGGCATGTACAAGAATCAAGAATCATCTATCTAGGTGTGTGAGTACTAGTTTCAACATGTGGCCGGCTTGGGTCTGCACAAGGTCTACTGGCCTGGTTAATCATACGTGGGGTGTATGATTAACACTCACAAGATCTACAAGAATAACAAGGTGGATAATGACCACACATCTACACTAATACTTCCCGTCCCCGACTAGTATAGTGGATCCAACCATGACACATCTTGACACGCGATTCTCCGAGAGGGTAGCTAGCCTTCGCAGGAATCGTGTCTATACAATGCACAAGGAACAAGAAAGACTTGCACAAGATATACCAAGGAAAGCGAGGAATAACATCTCATGACGGGATCCAGAGAAATACCAATCCGTATGAACAATGTGTCAAGAGAACAAGGGTATCTACACTAGATACAAGAAACATAAACGATATCATAAAACATAAATATTATCAGAGAATGTACTCGCCTGCGATCTGGTGGAATATGTCAACTGAGTCCTAGAACAGTGCCTCGAGGACCTATAGGTGAAATACTATATCAATATAAGGGTTTGGAAGTAAAATCCAGTCATACTAAGTCCTACTAGGTCAAGGCAAGTCAAAGCAGGTCAAACTAGGGGCGCGCCTGCTGCTGTTGTGCGCTGCGCTCGCAGCTGCTGTGCGTTGGCTGCTGTCCGCGCGGCTTTGCTGCCCCGACGCGGCGGCGACAACGGCTGCCCGACGGTAGAGGGGTGCAAGGCCGGTCGGGCATGGTGGAGGAGGTGGTGAGATGATAGTGAAGGTGATGGTGGTGTGTGGTGTTAATGGTGGAAGAGATGTAAATGATGGTGGTGGTGAAGAAAATAGGAGAAGAGGAAAGAGGCTGGGGCTGTGTTCGGCCAGGGAGGAGATGATGTCGGCCATGGGGAGAAAGAGGGTGTCGGCTGAATGGTGGGGGAAGAGAGAAAGAGATGAGTGCATAAATTAATTAAAGAGAGAGAAGGAGAAATAATTGTGTGTATATAATATAAAGAGAGAGAGAGTTAAGGAAGAGAGGGGGGGCTAGTATTGCTCGTGTAGGCTGATGGTGATGGGGAGTGGGGTGTGTGTGTAGGAGAGAGAGTATGATGTGAGGTGAGAGAGAGTGGGTTATAAATATATTATGTATATATATATGTATATATATGTATATATATACAATGAGAGAATTAGATATTTAAAGTAGAGGACAAATATCAGTGGGGGGGTATGGACAGTCATGATGGAGGGTAACATGGAGCTGGGGTTGGGTTCAGTGGAGCCGGGTTGGGCCAAAATGGACATGGTGCAATATTTGAATTAAAAATCGATATTTATGATCATGGATAAATAAGTAGCATGTATGGGCTCAAATAAATGGGACACAAGTGTCAGGCGGGTAGTAGGCTCAATGTGGGCCATGTCCATACTTGGGGTCGGCTAGATTGGGTTGATGTCGGGTCCCGAAATTAAATTGGAAGTCAGGTCACAATTTACGGTGGATAATTGATTGGCCTAAATTGATCCGAAAGTTGTGCGAAGGAAATGAAGCACAAAATGGTGTGTCTGAGTGGGACACGAAGGTCTTGGGTGAAGAGCGTCTCGAGTAGATCATGCATGATAAGTTGGTTTCAAGAAAATGACTAGTCTGGTGCTCCTAAATTAAAAGTCACGGTAACGTGCATATGAGGATCAAGAAAAAGAGTAGGAATTCTATTAATAATTAAATGGTCTAAATTGACCCGAACTTGTGCGAAGCAAAAAGAGTACAAGGGAACAAGTTCGAATGGGACACGATATACCAAAATGAAGGTAATCCTGTCCACTACAAAACTCATGAAGAAAGTTTCCAGAGATGCACATCCCTGACACTCCAAATATCAAACGCATGGAAAAGAGCATTTAATCAAATAATAATATCTATTACAATAATTGAATTATAAAATTGAAAAAAATAAGTCCTAAATTCAGGGGCTTACAATCCTACCCACCTTATAAAAATTTCGTCCTCGAAATTAAAATCATCCTATAGGTCAAGCTAAAACATGCAACTACTATGGGTACAGTACCCAATCTGCTACCCTTGGGATCATCTATGTTGTTTCTCTCTACAGGTATTTTGGTTCAGGTTCAACAAGCTTCTTCCATAAACACTATGTCATTTTACCCCTAAGAATCTTCATATCAATAAGAACCTTTACATATATTCTAAAATATAGGTCATCCTCGAGATACTATATATCAGCAGTACTTGGCCATCAACCAAAATTCCAATCTCAATAGCAATTTGTTTGCTTCCTTATCCCGTCCTAAGTATCTTTATCCTATTAATCACAAGCTCCATGAAATTATACATTCAAAATCTATTCTTGGCATTGAGCCTTCTCTCGTTTTACTCAAGAACTCCTGAATATAAATCCTCAAATTCAAACTCTTAATTCATTTAACGAATTATTTATTACCTATGTACATATGTCCATGTTTTGTTCCTGTTATCTTCCGATCTTGCATGCAATGTTATCTCCTTCTATTTCATTCTACATATCTATCTATCCTCCAATCATAAGTAAATGGCTTGTAGATAACCAATAATCACTTAGTCATTAAAGTCCTACAATGCTCGACCCTCGAACCTAAGCACAAGATTCTAGTCCTTAATCCGTAGTCACAAAATATAATATTTCATTACTCCGACTTAGATACCTTATCATCAATCTATACTATCAAACTAATCATCCTTAATGGTTTTCTAAGTCCACTATAACCAGTCACTCGTATCTATCCTATAAGCTTAGCCCAATAAATCCCTAGGAAAAATATACTTATCACAATCACACATAATAACATATTATAGTTACACTACATAATCTGTTAACTAGGTCTGGCTATCCAATCATCAAAATAGAAGGTAACAGGGCCTAAGACTGGGTTTAACAATCCATATCAATACTCAAGCAAGGTAAGGATCAAGCAAGACAGGAAAGATTGTCGAAATATTTCCAAGAATAGTACGAGGCCAAACGAGATGCATAGGACGTAGTCAAAGTAAAACTCAAGAAACATATACCTCCGAAATTATGTCACATGAAGTTACTATCGCGCTAGTGTGCATCTGGCTGCGATTAACTTCCTTGTTCCATAATGCGACGGATGGCTGCAGTGCACAGCTGCCACGCCAAATAATATAGGTTCCTAAATTTAACTTGGCCAAATCCGTGAAATATTTTCAAACAATTTTTTGCAAAATAAAGGGGAAGATGTTAGTCAAAATGCTTAGAGAGTGGTCCAAGTAGAATTCGAGAAACATATTTAACCATGATGTCGTTATCCGAAGTCATGCCTCGCCAGTATTTCTCTGGATGCAAACTCCCGATTCCGTAATACAAGGATAAATTACTTTTCGAACTTTCCTTGAATCAATCCATGAGACACTTTCAACAATTATCGGGAAGGACAAGAAGAATTACCCAAGAGGCTAGCGAAGAAGAGTTTAGTCAAATCATAGGAAGATGGAACACAAACAATCATGTTGAGAAAATCCTAATTGTGGCTGTAGATAGACAGAGTTAACCAGGACGGGAAAGAATAATGATAAAAATTTGTTCTTGCTCATCCGGTCATAACAAAGTGATCCGATTTAAAATATAATCTGATAACCATATACGTCATCCTGAAATTATGTTGCCAGAATTTTTGCCATGCCAGTAAGCATAGCTGCAATAAACGACGGAGTCCATAACTTGGGTATACACCCTATAATTATGTCATCTAGATTCCTTATCACGCCAACCGGTATGGCTGCAAAAAAATCTAAATTTTATAACTAGGATAGTATATCCAACATCAGGCTCCACGTCCTTGTCATGCTAGCTAGTATGACTGCGATAAATTCTAAACTCCATAAATAAAGTAGACATTTATCGTTCTCATCAAATAAGTTTATCAGAATATCTTAACTCAATTCATAAAAACTGATCTTAGATACAAAGTCAAAGTCAACAACGAACGAACATCCAGATTCAAGATTCAACAACGAATCAAGGATAAGTAAATGAAAACTAGCGGAAACAGATTCCGAGACAGGATTTAGGAAAAGTTCTCAGGAGAAGTCCCAAAGGTACGATCTAGGTCAAGATTGAAAGTTCTGGAATATAATCTAAAATAATCTCAACCTTGATATAAGATTGGCAAATCATATTCTTGTCTCAACCTTGAAGATATATAAGTTCAACTTATACCTTCCCTCTGGGATCCACAACTCATCCCAAGAAAGAATAAAGTTTGATACGGACAATATTTCAAAAATCAAGACGAATAGAAACAAGTGGGAAAAGATTTGAAAAGCTTTCGAAATAAGATTCCCAGGGGTCATCCCTGGAATCTACCAAGAGTTCCTAATATGTGACTGAGTACCAAAATCCTAAAATATTCCATGACTCAACCTTAATCCTATGGCAGGCTCGTAGTAGTACAGATAAGCTCAAGCACTACCACGACTTCACATTAATAACAAAGACTGACCTGCATGGGCCACCACTAAAAACGTGTCACGACCCGCACCCGGATATACGGGTACGAATACGTGGGCCACGCCTAGCCTACGCCGCAGTATCGGCGGTAGAGCGCTGTCAAGTACCCTAAACTAACTACAACATCTAAAGATCCATAACTAGAAATGTACTCATATCACATCACGAAAACTAAGGAAGATAAGACAAGAAATAATAACAATATCACTAGAACAACTAGAATCTACAAGATCATAAGACAGGAAAATAAAGAAGGAACAACAAGACTAACTAAGGATAACTACCAGGCAACTCACATAGAAGAATAGTGAGATCCACCTCAGCTAGCAACATCATGAAGTCCAATATTGAGGGCACAACTACTCCTAAAATTTTGTCAACATATCCAGTCAGGATGGAACGAACACAAATCTCAAATAACAGTTCTAATTAGACGATATTGAAAATATAGCAGTAAATAGAGAGAATATACAAGAAATCAAGGTAGATAATGACCACACATCTACACTAATACTCCCCGTCCCCGACTAGTATAGTGGACCCAACCATGACACATCTTGACACGTGATTCTCCGAGAGGGTAGCTAGCCTTCGCAGGAATCGTGTCTATACAATGCACAAGGAACAAGAAAGACTTGCACAAGATATACCAAGGAAAGTGAGGAATAACATCTCATGAGGGGATCCAGAGAAATACCAATCCGTGTGAACAATGTGTCAAGAGAATAAGGGTATCTACACTAAATACAAGAAACATAAACGATATCATAAAACATAAATATTATCAGAGAATGTACTCGCCTGCGATCTGGTAGAATATGTCAACTGAGTCCTAGAACAGTGCCTCGAGGACCTATAGGTGAAATACTGTATCAATATAAGGGTTTGGAAGTAAAATCAAGTCATACTAAGTCCCACTAGGTCAAGGCATGTCAAAGCAGGTCAAACTAGGTCAATCTAAGTCAAGGGTTGACTTACAGTTGACTTTTGGTCAACTGGTCGACTCTGGTCAATTCTGGGTCAACTCTAGGTCAAACTTGACTAACGTTGACTAACAGTTGACTTTGGGTCAACTGGTCAACTTCGGTCCAGTTTCAATCAATTTTATGCTACGGTTGACTTCCGGTTGACTTTTGGTCAAAATAGTCAACTGTGGTCATCCAAGGTCAAAACTAGTCTAACCTAGGTCAAATGTTGACTCTACTTCGACGTTCAGTCAAAGTAGTCAACCATGGTCAAACTGGGTCAAAGCTAGTCTCTACAAACATCTACAGGGTCAACACATTCAATTTCAGTGGTTGTGAAATCACTGGAATCGATGGATCTCAAAATACCACAAAAGAAGAAAGATTATAATAATATGGTAAAAATCTATAGATGTTGTCGGATGGTGAAACAACCATCGCCAACGTGTCCAGAATGGTCGAAATAGCTAGAATAGCCTGTCCATAAGTCCAATTTGGATACAGGGGCAAAAAGGTAATTTCGGGTCAAAACGGTGTCCGTGTCGGACACGCTTTGTACCGAAAAATGTGCAAGAATACTAGTCCACTAAACCTAACAAATTATATGTCCATGAATCCAGAATGACGATACGAACCCAACGGCATATCCAGAATTGGATTCCGTTGACCCGGTCTCAAATTGGTCCGTTGACCAGTACATTGAAATTCCGATTTGCACGAAAAAAGCGTGTCGGAGCCAATGTCCTCAAAACTCATCAAATTATATGTCAACGAGTCCAGATTGACGATACGAACTCAACGGTATATCCGGAATTGGATTCCGATGAGCCGAACTCAAAATGACCCGTTGACCCGGATATTGGTATCTGACTTGCACCGAAATGCGTGCCGGAACCAATGTCCACTAAAACCTAGAAAATTATATGTCAAAGAGTCCAGAATGATGATACGAACTCAACGGTATATCCAGAATTGGATTTTGATGAGCCGGCGTCAAAAAGTCCTATTGACCCGGACTGTGGGGCCCGCTTTGCACCGAAATGTGTATCAGGGCCCACGTCCTCCAAATCTAACAAACTTTATATGAAAATGTACCAGAACGATGCCACGAGTCTACTGGTGGCGTCAGAAATTGAATCCGGAGTCCCGGGTTCAAAAATGGAATTTAACAAGTGTAAATTAAAGAATTCGGAATGCCAACTTTGGCGTCGAATTCGACCAACCAAACGTGCTTATAATGAAATGAAACTTAAAGGAGGCAGGAAGAGAGTTATACCAGCTGCACACAGGAACTGGTAGCATGCAAAACGGAGCTGCGACGACGAAGATACGAACCCGCGAAGTTGGCATCATGAAACTGTCCAAAAACGGTTCAATTTAAAACGTCAACTTGGTGGCCAGTTTTGAGGTATCAAACGACGAAATTAACAGATGAAATTTGAGAGGGATAAAGGGGTATATATCGAGATTAAGACGGAGCAAAGAAATCGCCGATCCAACGGTCGAATTGTCCAAAAAATTGGCACGAAGTTGCTGTCCCGAAACGTCGAAACTGCACTCCGTTCCCGCGTGCGTCGACTGGATTCCGAGAAAACGCTGAAATCGCCTAGACGTCGCGTCCCGGAGGACGGTGGCCGCCACAGGGTGGTGCCTGGGGGTCGCCCGGCCAGGGGGGCCGGCCACGCGGTGGCGCGCGGCCACCCGCCGGTGGCGGCGGCGCTGAACCGCCGGCCAGGGGCACGCCTGCTGCTGTTGCACGCTGCGCTCGCAGCAGCTGCACGTTGGATGCTGTCCGCGCGGCTTTGCTGCTCTGACGCGGCGGCGGCAGCGGCTGTCCGACGGTGGAGGGGTGCAAGGCCGGTCGGGCATGGTGGAGGAGGTGGTGAGATGATAGTGAAGGTGATGGTGGTATGTGGTGTTAATGGTGGAAGAGATGTAAATGATGGTGGTGGTAAAGAAAATAGGAGGAGGGGAAGGAGGCTGGGGCTGTGTTCGGCCAGGAAGGAGATGAAGTCGGCCATGGGGAGGAAGAGGGTGTCGGCTGAATGGTGGGGGAAGAGAGAAAGAGATGAGTGCATGAATTAATTAAAGAGAGAGAATGAGAAATAATTGTGTGTATATAATATAAAGAGAGAGAGAGAGAGAGAGATATTTCGAGAGAGTTAAGGGAGAGAGGGGGGCTAGTACTGCTCGTGTAGGCTGATGGTGATGGGGAGTGGGGTGTGTGTGTAGGAGAGAGAGTATGATGTGAGGTGAGAGAGAGTGGGTTATATATTATATATATATATATATATATATATACAATGAGAGAATTAGATATTTAGAGTAGAGGACAAATATCAGTGGGGGGATATGGACAGTCATGATGGAGGGTAACATGGAGCTGGGGTTGGGTTCAGTGGAGCCGGGTTGGGCCAAAATGGACATGGTGCAATATTTGAATTAAAAATAGGTATTTATGATCATGGGTAAATAAGTAGCATGTAGGGGCTCAAATAAATGGGACACAAGTGTCAGGCGGGTAGTAGGCTCAATGTGGGCCATGTCCATACTTGGGGTCGGCTAGGTTGGGTTGATGTCAGGTCCCGAAATTAAATTGGAAGTCAGGTCACAATTTACGGTGGATAATTGATTGGCCTAAATTGACCCGAAAGTTGTGCGAAGAAAATGAAGCACAAAATGGTATGTCTGAGTGGGACACGAAGGTCATGGGTGAAGAGCGTCTCGAGTAGATCATGCATGATAAGTTGGTTTCGAGAAAATGACTAGTCTGGTGCTCCTAAATTAAAAGTCACGGTAACGTGCATATGAGGATCAAGAAAAAGAGTGGGAATTCAATTAATAATTAAATGGTCTAAATTGACCCGAACTTGTGCGAAGCAAAAAGAGTACAAGGGAACAAGTTCGAGTGGGACACGATATACCAAAATGAAGGTAATCCTGTCCACTACAAAAATCATGAAGAAAGTTTCCAGAGATGAACATCTCTGGCACTCCAAATATCAAAGGCATGGAAAGGAGCATTTAATCAAATAATAATATCTATTACAATAATTGAATTATAAAATTAAAAAAAATAAGTCCTAAATTCAGGGGCTTACAGTTTTCTAAGGGGGACTTTTGATCCGCTCCCATATATATATATATATATATATATATATATATATATATATATATATATATATATATATATATATATATATATATATATATATATATATATATATATATATATATGGGAGCGGATCAAAAGCCCCCCTTAGAAAACCCCCTAAAAACCCCCTCACTCTAATTCGTAATATTAATGTTAATATTAATGTTATATATATATATATATATATATATATATATATATATATATATATATATATATATATATATATATATATATATATATATATTTTTTTTTTTATATATATATATATATATATATATATATATATATATATATATATATATATATATATATATATATATATATATATATATATATGGGAGCGGATCAAAAGCCCCCCTTAGAAAACCCCCTAAAAACTCCCTCACTCTAATTCGTAATATTAATGTTAATATTAATGTTAAAATTAATGTTAATGTTAATATTAATGTTAATATTAATGTTAATGTTAATATTAATATTAATTTTTTAATTTTTTTTTTATATTATTGTTAATGTTAATGTTAATATTAACTTTAATGTTAAGTTTAATGTTAATTTTAGTATTTAACATTAAATGTTAAAAATATCGAAAGTTTAATGTTAAGTTTAATGTTAATTTTAGTATTTAACATTAATGTTAATGTTAATATTAATTTTTTTAAATTTTTTTTATATTAATGTTAATGTTATATAGTTGAAACACGAATGTAATTGGCCGATTCTATGTGGTTTGACTTAGCCAATGTATGTGGCTTGGATTGAAGAGAAATGTACGAATGTAATTGGCCGATTCTATGTGGTTTGGATTGAAGTTATATAGTTGAAACACGAATGTGTTGGACTTCAAACTGGAGAAATGTTGAAGAGAATTTGTTGATTAAGCTTTGAAAGAGAAGTTTGATGAGTTTTGAATAACTTCCTCACATCTATCTTCTTTATATAGGTCATAAAAATATGACCGTTAGAAAAAACAAACGTTAGAAAAACGAACATTGGAGGAGAAAGCCAGAGCATTGTTGGAGCCATCACCAATGGAGCCGAAATGGTGCCCAATACATGCACCTCTGTGGCGCCATCACCAATGGTGCCGGATTTCAGATTTCATTTGGCCCCATCTGCGATGGCGGCTGGTCCCCTGCATGTAAACTTTCGATATTTTTCATCTTTTACGTAATTACGGAAAATTTAATCCCCCCAGCTGAAATTTTCTCATGTCCAAATACAAAACTTCTTTGAAAGGTAACTTCTAATCCGTTGGCAACAATATAATAAGAGAGGGATTTTTCTTCCACTTCATTTGTCCCAGTGTCTGTTAAAGTTTGAGAGGAGTTGCTATTTCATATTTGTTAGGGGATCACAATTCAAGATTTGAAAACCTACTATAGCTATTTCCTACTTTGAAAGAACTATAGAAGAATATAATATGATTATACCACTGTTTGGTTGCAAATCCGTTGTCGTCCAGCCCGGTTAGGATATCTGGCTTTCACCCAGGCGACCCGGGTTCAAATCCCGGCAACGGAAATTCCTTTTCATTTTTTTCGCAAAATGTTTTATTTTTTTGCAAAATCTTTTTAATTTACACAATTTTTAAAAAAATTGGAGTTCCGCATGAAGTGTCTCTAATGTAAGAAACACACAGTTTTAGTTGATTGTGGAATATTGTATTCCATGTATTGGCAAACAATCGGTACAAATTGTCAATTTTAGAGTCACTTGATGGATAAGAAAATCACTCTAAATGATTTAATTTTTGGTGGTGCACACTTTGTACAGTATCAACTGGTACAAGAGGCCAAACTCAGCTGGCTCTTGTGGTCAACGAGGTGAGGTATGATCTTTTTGGCTAGGCGAACGGTTTCAGGATCAAATTGCAGGGGTGGTGTGGATGTGTGAAAATTGGGAACAGTGGGCTCAAATGGCATGGAACATAGCATGTACGAAGTTCCGTACGTTATGTCAGAAATCACAAAAAAAAAATACGGTTACTAGGAATGACAATGGAATGGGTTTGTCAATTTTGTCCCCAACCTCAAGGACTCTCTATGCCCTGATGTAGGGTTGTCAACGGATGCTTATTGGTACGGATAGGACATTATCCATGTCCAATTCTTTTTTTGTAATATCCGAATCTGATGCGATATCCGAACATATATCTCTTTTGAACTTCAAATTCGCCGTCTAGTTTAACGGATATCGGATAATATTTAATCCGATCAGCTAAAAATTTGAATATTATTATTCGAATATCCGAATCCGAAAATCAAAATATTAAAAATTTAGTTGTTATCCGAATATCTGAAAACCAAATTCAATTGTTCTATTTTAGCCCTTTCGACTTATGTTGAAAATTCTAAGAATGTTCTATTTGAGACAGCCATATATATTGCTCTACATATTTGAGACCTTTCGTCTTCTGTTGTAAATTGTAGTCAATGTATATTACTATTATATATACATGTATTATATTATAAAGGTAGAAAAGTAATAAATGAATTAAATTATGTAAAAGTCAGTTAAAAATAAAATTCTTTAATCTTCTCTAGTAATTAATATATATTATATGTGTATAATACTATAATATATATAGAATTTCGGATATCTGAATTCGATATTCGATATCCGAAATTTGTAATTTAAAGTTGGATCGAATATTAACGGTTTCGAATACCTTAATATCCGAATTCGTATCTACACGAAATTTCGAATAATATCTGAAAGTTTGGATCTTTCCATATTGTTCCGCTCTGTCCATATGTGTCAAATTACTGACGCAAGCCTAGCACCGGCTTCTCGATACCATGCATCACCCCCGTCCTCTGGAACCTCGGATAGTTTGTATTTGCCTCTTCAATGCCTTCTCATGTGCTGGTCGTCAGTCCCATCTGTGTCAGCTGTGCGTGCCATATGTGCTTGGACACCGGACATAGGTATAGATGTGATATGGATTTTGGGTTCGCTGACGTATCACGCCTAAGTGATCTATCAATCGTGCATTGTTTGATGGCAACTGCGGCCTGCCTTGCCACCCGATGAGCTTCCGGCCGCCAGCAGCCGTGCCGGATTATGCAACTCACTCGTTCACCCCTGTGAGCGGCTCGGTCTTCATGGGGTCCAATAATTTGAAGTAAGCTCTTCTACTCGATCCATGGGTCCAAATATAGGTCGGTGTCACTACCGTCAGTGAATAGGTCCGGATCCAGAGTCATGCGGGAGCCCCGTCGTCCTCGACCGTTAGGTCTGGGGCCTTGGTTCAAATCTTGGCTACAACAATTTTTTGTTTTATTTATACTTTTTTTTTTACATTATGTTTGGGGGCCCATTTTGAAACTTTCGCCTGGGGCCTCCATCAGCTCAGGGCCGGCCCTGCGCAGGCGGAACTTTTGATCCGCGCCTTATATATATGTGTGTGTGGGTGGGTGGGGCCGGATCCGGCGGAGTCCCGTCGCCCTCGACCGTTGGATCGAGCGGATGTGCACGGGTCCCATGCGGACCCCCCAATCCGATGGTGCTGGTGGTTGCGAGGCACCGAAGGCATAACTTTTGATCCGCGCCTTTTATATATATATATATATATATATATATATATATATATATATATATATATATATATATATATATATATAAGTTGTGGCGGGCTTGGGGATGGGATATGTTATACCCCATCCCATACACGGTTCCGAGATCTTTAAAAATCCCCTGATAGTAAAATGATCCCAGATCCGTCCAGTTCGGAATGGACCCGCGGGGATCTGAACCCGGGAGAATGTCATCCCTTATGAGGCATTTGGATGAAGATTTTGTATTTCTACGAAAATGATCCCCATATCCCTATTTTTTTCATCATGGGAATTAAATTCTTTTTCTTCTCATTTTCTTTGGCATCAAAATAAAGGAAATGAATCACTTTCCTTTTCCAAGACTTCAATTCCGCAAACCAAAAGTTGCCTTAGGGTTACTTTTCCATATTCCCTCACAATTTTTAATCCCACAATTACCGGACATGGATAAGAAATCCAACATTCCTTTCTAAGCCTCTAAAACTTGAACCAAACAGCCCTGGTGGAAATAGTGGTAGTTTAACTTCAATATGAAATAGTTCAACTCCATGCCACATTATTAGAGAGAGATTTTTTTTTTCTCCAAGAAATAAAGATAATAGAAGCAATTATTTCCTCAACATGGTTCTACAAAACTTGAGCAAAATATACACATTTAGGGAAGAATTTTTTTTCTTCTAATTGTTTATTTAAATAAAACTATAACTCAAGCCATGTCCAAATACAAAACTTCTTTGAAACTTCTAAGCCGGTGGCTACAAGTACAAGAGAAACCTCTATTTCATATTTGTTAGGGACCACAATTCAAGCATTGAAAACCTACTATAGCTAATTCCTACTTCAACATGCCGAACTTTGAAAGCACTATAATACAATATAATTCATTTGTACCAGTGTATACTATAAATCCGTTGTCGTCCAGCCCGGTTAGGATATCTGGCTTTCACCCAGACGACCCGGGTTCATATCCCGGCAACGGAAATCTTTTTGCTTTTTTATTTTTTTCACAATTTCTTTTTTATTTTTTTTGTTTTCGAAACTTTTCTACGAGTAATACATTTTTCGATAATTGATCCGTAAATATATGTAGCCGAACAAAGCATAATAATAAACAGTTGAGAGCATCCATTTTCACAAAATGTATTATTTTTTCGGTTTCAAAACTTTTCTATGAGTAACAGATTTTGGGTTTTCGACGATTTTGATGCTTCAATAATTGATCCGTTAATATATATAACGGAACAAAGGATAATATTCACACATTTAAGAGCATCCACAGTAGGAGTGGTTTGAAGTGCTACATTTTTAAACTGTAGTCAAAATTTGTAGCACTTGAGAGTTGCAGTGGATTCATGTCCATACTTAAAAAGTGTTAGAAAATAAGAGCATCCGCAGCCTTGTTAGCAATTCGGCAAACAAAAAAAATTTGGAAAGCAAAAGTACAAGTTTAAAATGGCACGGTGCAAGTAAAATACGTTAAATAATCGATCATTTTAGTCAAATGAAAAAATTGAGGTTAGAAACTTTGGCGTTTGGATATGTTTTTTTGAAATTTGGTTCCGAAAACAATTTTATTAAAGTAAGTTGTAAAGTTGTTTTCTGAATAGAAATATTCTGAATTTGTGTTTGATTACTTTTTCATCCTAAAACAATAATTTTTTAAAACAATTTGCAATCGGACCGAAAGATTTTGTATGAATTTCAAATCGATATATTTGTCCTCTCAAATAAAATCAAGTTTGAAATAGATGGCCGAGTCCACAAGCGAAATCGAACTCGGCTTGCATGGATAGTGTGTCTCAACGATCTTGAATTAGATGTTTGGACTATCAGTGAAATTTTACTTCAGGTGAGTGTAATTTTACTAAACAATTTAATTATATTTTTTTAAAAAGTCTTATATTTATTTAGGAAAATCTGTAATGTTTTCACAAATAATTTACTTATTCAAACAAACAAAATCAGAAGATCATAAACTTGTACTTGCAGAAGTTAGGCCTAGTTTGAAAATGATGCTGCTTTTTCAGAAAGTAACAACAAAATTAATTTTTGACAGCAATTTTTAAGTGTTTTTAAATTAAACTAGCTTGTTACAAAACAACTACGGAAACTGTTTTTTAGAAAAATAAACAGAAGCAGCCATATGACAATAAGCAAATCCCAGCAGTTTTAGTTTGCGGAAAGGAAAGAATAGGAAAATTTTTTTTTGCTTTTTTTCCTTCCTTTGCAATTTCTATCTATTTTTTAGCATGATAGTTTAGTCCTATTTTTTTTGTAATAAAAGCAAAATATTTGGAAGATAAGTGAATCCTTGAGTAGGTGGATTTCTTCCTTTTTTTGTCCTTTGTCATCCAAACATAGAAAATAAATAATTTTATTTTTTCAAAGTTCTGATTCTGCGAACCAGACGTGGCCTTATTGGTTCAGTTCCAGACCCCGACTAGTAGAAGCTTATTCGACCCGACATTAACCCTATAACATGCACATAGCCGTAAAGTTTGGACTAACTAGCGTTTAGACCTTGAATTTTATAGCAACTTAGAGTTTAAATTCTGATATGTCCAATTGAAAATTTTGGACTCTGGATTTATTTTTGATTTCCCTTTCCCATTCTATCCTCATATCTCTAACACGTGTTGGTTATTGTCCTTGTACTATGCTTAGGATATGATGGAAAATAAATAAATAAATAAATTATGGTTGAAACTTTTCAATTGGATATGTTAGACTTAAACTCTTGTTGGTGTTTTTGCCTTTGGACTAGAAAAGATAGTCCCACATCGGCTACACCAAATGGTGAGTATCTCAATATAATGCATTGCTTGTGTTGAGGTGTGCACATGAGGTGTAGTGGGGCACAAGTTTGTGCCATGTGGAAGTATTTTCCTAGAAGGAAAAATGATTAAATCCAACAAGGATGCAAGTTAATTTTTGTTGTGCGGACTCGGACTCGGACACGGACTCCAGGATGTCTCGTGCATGCACGGGAGTGTTCGGGGGGTAGGCGTGGACTGGCACACTTCTATGCTGATTGTGGGATGATCTAAAATATCAAACTCTATTTTTGAGTATTGGTATTTTAGTCCCACATCGGATAGGAGAAGAGGTGAAGTCTCAACTCCACTCTATAAATAGAGCCCCTTGGCCTCATTTGAAAGATGCACCAAGAAGAGAGTAAAGGGAGTCCGTAAAGTCCAGGAAGCCCGTTCAAGTCTCAAATATTGACTTACGAGCGTTCCAGAAGTTCTTCGTGAACTTGCTGGTTCCTGGAAGCTGTTCGTGCTCGTGTGGGGCGAATAAAGCTTTGAGCAACGGTGGTTCATTCACCCCAGCATCTCATTCTCGCCTGTCATCGCTGCTGTTGCCTTTTACAGTAACTTCTTTTTAGAAGCTCTACTGCCGATAGTCGCTTGCACAAAAGTCTCTTTAGATTTTTTGTGTATTACGTAGAATCTTTTTAGATCCTCGTAATTCAGAATCCTCCAGGATCTCTGTTGCACATCTTCTTTAAGGTGTTGCATTTGAAACGTTGTCTTTACAATTGTTTCTGTTTCAGAATTTTCCATCGAAAATTGTGCCTCTGCACTAACAATCTCAAAGCTTTATTGAGAAGATGGATAATTCGCGTGCTTCGCTCATCGATACCGGCTTTAACAAGTTGGAGAAATTCGATGGCGAACACTTCCAGATATGGAGACGAAAGGTCACTTTAAATCTTCAACTCGTGAATGTTGATCACGTGCTGTCAGAAGAAGAACCGATCGTTCCAACCACTGGATCTGCTGCGGCCGTGGCCGCTGCTACGACCAAGCAAGCGAAGTGGAAGAGAGAAAACAGTATATGCAAACTACTGATACTCAATTCCATGGAAGACTCTCTGGCAGAGTCCTACTCCAAGAAGACATCTGCCAAAGAGATATGGGACTCCTTGGGAAAGCTCTATGAAGATGACGAGAACCGGTCCAAGATCTTCATGGTAGAAAAATACCACAAGTGGACCTTCGAAGACGAGAAGGCGATGCTGCCCCAAGTGAAGGAGTTTCTGAAGTTGCGTCAAAAACTAGAAGACGAGAACATGCCCCTCGTCGACAAGTTTGTCGTTGGAGGGATCGTCGCAAAACTTCCTGCAGGATGGAGCAACTTCTATGCAAGGATGCATCGAAAGAAGACGGAAATTAGCTTGGAATATTTCTTGCAAGAGATCCATGTTGAGGACGAGATGCGCTCTCAACAGAAGATGGATACTCTGTCCAAACAACTGGCGAAGGCAAATCTGGTCCAAACCAGAGAGTACCAGGGGAAGCAGGCTGCTTCTCATCGCAAAAAGAAGGACTTCACGAATCTGAAAGTGAAGGGTCATGCTTTCAAGCAGCAGAAGTCCAAGTCCCATGTGACTTGCTTCAATTGTGGCAAGAAGGGCCACTACAAATCCGAATGCAAGTCCAAGCCCAAAGAACAAGGTGAGCCTAGTAAGGTTTCTATGATTACTAATCTAGTTGCCATGATAGCACAGGTTGCAACTGTGGGGGCTGACTTGGACTGGTAGATAGACACTGGTACGACATGCTATGTCTGTTCAGACAAAGACTGGTTCGTCTCTTATAAGCCAACTTCAAAGAAGGTCATAATGGCAAACCAGGCACAAGCTGAAGTACTGGGAATCGGGACGGTGGAGCTGAAACTCACATCGGGGAACACTCTGACGCTTCAAGGTGTGAAGCATGTTCCAGTAATTGCTAAGAATCTGATCTCTGGAAGTCTGCTCTGCAACGCAGGCTTGAGGATGGACATCAATGCTGGCCAGTTGGTAATGTCCAAGAAGGGTACATTCTTCGGGAAAGCTTTCCAAACTGAAGGAATGTACAAGATTCAGCTTGTTGTAACCCAGCATGATAATATAAATGCAATCACTTTTTCTGATTATTCTCTTGAGTTGTGGCATAGTAGGCTAGGACATGTTCATTGTAAAAGAATTAACAGAATGTCTAGTCTAGGACTTATCTCCAAGTGTGGGGGTAAGGTAGAGAAATGCGAAGTATGTGCTCAGACGAAGATCACAAGGAAACCCTTTCACAGGGTCCATCGAAGCACAGATCTTCTGGAGTTGGTTCACTCAGATATCTGTGACTTCAAACAATTTTCTACAAAGGCCGGGATGAAGTATTTCATTACTTTCATCGATGACTTCTCAAAGTATGCTTTCGTCTACTTGCTCAAGTCTAAAGACGAAGCATTCGAGAAGTTCAAGGAGTTCAGGGCCGAGGCTGAGCGGCAAACTGGACAACAACTCAAGAGGTTAAGGAGTGATCGAGGCGGGAAGTATCGGTCTCATGAATTCTTATCATTCTGCAAAGAACATGGAATCATCAATGAGACAACGGCTCCGTACTCTTCTCAATCCAACGGAGTAGCAGAAAGGAAGAACAGAACGTTGACAGAGATGATGAACTCCATGCTGTTGACTGCGGGTCTTCTAAAGTGTTACTGGGGAGAAGCTGCACTAACGGTAACGTTCATTCTGAACAGAGTGCCATATGCAACTTTCGACATAACTCCTCATGAACTCTGGTTTAAAGTCAGACCTAACTTGAATGTCATTCGAGTGTGGGGGTGTCTGGCTTATGTGAAGCTCCCGGATCTGAAGATTCAGAAGCTGGGGACAAGGACTACGAAGGCGATCTTCTTGGGTTATGCCGAGAAGAGTGATGCTCGGAGATTCCTTGATATCGAGTCAAACCATATCATCGAATCTCGCGATGCTGAATACTTTGAAGACAAGTTTGCAAAACACAAGAATATTGTTCTCGCGGATCTTCCGGAGAATGATGAGTGTACAAAGCAGACAGAAGTCTTTAATGAACCAGTAGTCCAAGATGAAGCTGTCGTCAAGGAGACACCAGCTGAACAAGAACTCGCTGAGCCGTCAACTAAGCGAACGAGGAGGCCGAAAGACTTCGGAGATGACTTCGTCACCTATCATGTGGAAGCAGATCCGCTTACCTATGATGAGGCGATGAAGACCAGAGATGCTGTATTCTGGAAGGAGGCGATAGACAACGAGATTGACTCAATCACCTCCAACAACATATAGGTATTGGTTGACCTGCCAGAAGGAGCAAGACCCATCGGATGCAAATGGATCTTCAAGAAGAAGATGAAAGCAGATGGAACCATTGACAAGTTCAAGGCCAGGCTAGTGGCCAAGGGGTTTGCTCAGAAGCAGGGGATCGACTACTTTGACACTTATGCTCCAGTAGCTCGGATGACAACCATCAGATTGTTAATTGCTCCAGCAGCAATACACAAGCTGGTGATACATCAGATGGATGTGAAAACGGCATTCCTTAATGGCGAGCTGACCGAAGAGATCTATATGCAACAACCAGAAGGTTTTGTCGTCAGAGGTCTGGAAGACAAAGTCTGCAAGTTGATGAAGTCTTTGTATGGTTTGAAACAAGCTCCCAAAATGTGGCATGAGAAGTTTGACAAGGTGAAAAGGTCAAATGGCTACAGGGTTAGTGAAACAGACAAGTGTGTCTATACGAAGTTTGCTGACGGAAGAGGAGTAATCGTTTGTCTTTACGTGGACGACATGCTAATCCTAGGTACGGATTTAAGCTGCATCACAGAGACAAAGAAATTTCTCTCGACCAAGTTCAGTATGAAGGACTTGGGGGATGCCGACGTAATCTTGGGGCTCAAGATCATCCGGACAGGCACTGGAATAGCGCTGTCACAATCTCATTATATTGAGAAGATGCTCACTCGCTACGGGTATCAAGATCTTCCCATAATTGATATACCGTACCGGAGTGATCAGAAGCTGGAGCCTAATTCGAGGGAAAGCGTCAGGCAGTTGGAGTACGCTAGCGTCATCGGAAGCTTGATATACGCTACTACTGCCACAAGGCCTGACATAGCTTTTGCCGTAGGAATGACGAGTCGGTTCACTAGCAATCCAGGCATTGAGCACTGGAAAGCTGTGAAGCGTGTTATGAGATATCTTAAGAAAACTCAGACATATGCACTTTTCTACAGCGGAGATCCGTCAGTAGTGGAAGGCTTCAGTGATGCTAGCTGGTGTTCAGATATGGAGAGCGAGTATTCCACAGGTGGATTCGTATTCGCCATGGGCGGAGCTGCTATATCGTGGAAGTCGAAGAAGCAGACTATGTTATGTCGCTCCTCCATGGAATCTGAATCCTTTGCATTGGATGCTGCTGCAGATGAAGCAGAGTGGCTTCGGGAGCTCATGTATGATCTTTCGGTGGTTGGGGCTCAGATATCGGCAATACCAATATACTGTGACAACCAGGCGGCAGCAGCAGTGGCATCAAATGAACTCTTCAACGGAAAGAAGAGAACGGTGCGGTTGAAGCACAGAGCAGTACACGATCTTATCAAGAGAGGTGTTATTGCAGTGATTGATGTTCGGAGTCAGGAGAACCTGGCGGATCCGTTCACCAAGGGCCTCAAGCGCCAGCTGGTCGATGACACAGCTTGTAAAATAGATTTGAAGGCATTCTGATAGTGTGTCTTTGTAATCCTACCATAAAGTTTTATGCTATTAGTTCAAAGAGAAATCTACTAGGCATCTAACTTTTGGTTCAAAGAAGGATCACTGACTGGGAAACTATCAGGTAACAGTGGGTACTTGTTCTCTGGAACATGGAAGGGATACGGACCCATAACCACTGTTGTCTACTATGTATTTTCTGCAGAAAAAACAGATCCTGTGGAAGGTTGGCTTAAACGCCTTAATGAGTTCTCAGGCAGAGTGAATGCCTGGTGTGCTTTACAGGAAGCACGGTAGAGCAGCACTACAAGGAGTGAAACTCCATGCTACAGTGGGGTGACTCCACCATGAGGTTCCCAGGTAGGGGTAATGCCTCGGCTTTGCAAGCCAAGTCATAGCGGCGTAGCACCGCAAATAGGCAGGTAGCCTAATGCTGTATGACGTAATTAAAGAGTTGTAGACAGCACTACAAAGGGGAGGATGGACCCATGTTACAGTGGCACGATACCACGATGAGGTACCCAGGTAGGGGTAAAGCCTCGGCATTGCAAGCCATGTCGTTGCGGCGTAACACCGCAAGGAAGCCTTAGGCTTCATGCTGGGTAGTTTGGCACTACAAAGAGGCTTGTGACCTCATGCTACAGTAGTATGACACTACGATGAGGTTCCCAGGTAGGGGTAATGCCTCGGCTTCAGGCCATGTCATAGCGGCGTAGCACCGCAAGGAAGCGCAAGGCTTCATGCCATATCTTTTTAATAAAGAACTCACCTATAGTGTATGGAAAGAGATATCAGGCCGTCTCTTGAGGGTAAACTTGTAGACGCCCAAAATTATACACTGAAACCAGGCTGGCACAGGGCCTTCAATATGCAGCCAGAAGCACAGTTGATGTCATTATGTGAGTAGGAAGAATTGCAATTATGGTGCAGAATTCAAGCCTTAGTCCATTCTTGTATCATGCTGTTATTTAACCTATGCTGGAATATTCAAGTCGTAGCGACATCTCTCCTAATGCATGATGGGCAGTAACTGTGGGGAACGCTCAACCCATATATTGAGATATGTGGGGGATTGTTGGTGTTTTTGCCTTTGGACTAGAAAAGATAGTCCCACATCGGCTACACCAAATGGTGAGTATCTCAATATAATGTATTTCTTGTGTTGAGGTGTGCACATGAGGTGTAGTGGGGCACAAGTTTGTGCCATGTGGAAGTATTTTCCTAGAAGGAAAAAGGATTAAATCCAACAAGGATGCAAGTTAATTTTTGTTGTGCGGACTCGGACTCGGACACGGACTCCAGGATGTCTCGTGCATGCATGAGAGTGTTCGGGGGGTAGGCGTGGACTGGCACACTTCTATGCTGATTGTGGGATGATCTAAAATATCAAACTCTATTTTTGAGTATTGGTATTTTAGTCCCACATCGGATAGGAGAAGAGGTGAAGTCTCAACTCCACTCTATAAATAGAGCCCCTTGGCCTTCTTTGAAAGATGCACCAAGAAGAGAGTAAAGGGAGTCCGTAAAGTCCAGGAAGCCTGTTCAAGTCTCAAATATTGACTTACGAGCGTTCCAGAAGTTCTTCGTGAACTTGCTGGTTCCTGGAAGCTGTTCGTGCTCGTGTGGGGCGAATAAAGCTTTGAGCAACGGTGGTTCATTCACCCCAGCATCTCATTCTCGCCTGTCATCGCTGCTGTTGCCTTTTACAGTAACTTCTTTTTAGAAGCTCTACTGCCGATAGTCGCTTGCACAAAAGTCTCTTTAGATTTTTTGTGTATTACGTAGAATCTTTTTAGATCCTCGTAATTCAGAATCCTCCAGGATCTCTGTTGCACATCTTCTTTAAGGTGTTGCATTTGAAACGTTGTCTTTACAATTGTTTCTGTTTCAGAATTTTCCATCAAAAATTGTGCCTCTGCACTAACAACTCTAACCAACCATCTAAACCCTAATTAGCCCTAAAATTGAAGGAGTTTTTTTTTTGCCCTTCTTCCCCCATGGCACCTGTCCGGTGCTGGAAGGGCGGAAGGAGAAGTGTGATAAGCTTTGAATGGAAGTCCCAGTAAACGGCGACAGTAAATCTAACTGTCCTAAGGTAGCGAAATTCCTTGTCGCATAAGTAGCGACCTGCACGAATGGTGTAACGACTGCCCCGCTATCTCCGACACTACAAGGTTCGGCCTCTTCTCAAACCCTAAAATTTTTATGATCTCATTGAAATTTTGTTAAACTTTAATACTTTCAACAAAAGTTTTCGTTTTATATTAAAAGTCCCTGTTATGATACTGATACATTAGTGATGAATTAATAGTCGATATTATGGATGGACAACATTGTTATTGGCAGGGTCAGTCCTGAGCTCATGGGATCGAGACAAACTTCCAAAATGTGGCCTACATTCGTAGTGTAGAAAAAAAACTAAAGAACTAAAATAAAACTAAGGGGACGTTTGGTATGTGGAATACTATATAGCTGAAAATTCTATATTTTCGGAAATCAAATTCCAAATAATTAAATTTTCTGGAAAATTACATTCCCATGTTTGGTGACTATATAAATATTTCCGGAAAAAAAAAATAAAAATGATAAAAAAAAACTAAAAAATGAAAAATGAAAAAAAAAACCAAAAACGATAAAAAAAAAAATCAAAACATAAATAAAAAAAAACCCGACCAAAATAAAAAAAAAAGACAAAAAGGCCAAAAAAAGACCAAATCGACAAAAATGGAAAAAAAAAAAGACAAAACCAAAAACAAAACAAAAAACGATAAAAAAAGCGATAAAAAGACAAAAAAACAACAAAAGCAACAAAAATGACATAAAACAACAAAAACGATAAAAAGGACAAAAAAATGACAAAAACAAAAAAATGACAAAAAAGAAAGAAAAACAACAAAAAAATGACCAAAAACGATAAAAGACGACAAAAAACAAAAAAAATACAAAAAAGGACAAAAAATAAAAAAAATTAGATAAAAAAAAAAGACAAAAAAAAGACAAAAATTGGTAGAAAAACGACAAAAAAGTGACAAAAAAAATAAAAAACAACAAAAAAAGAAAAGACAACAAAAAGACAAAAAGTGACAAAAAACTACTAAAAACAAACAAAAAAAAGACAAAAAGTGACAAAAAGAGAAAAAACAATAAAAATGACAAAAATAACAAAAAAACGATAAAAACGACAAAAAAAAACTAAAAATTGACAAAAAGCGACAAAAATTAACAAAAAATCGATAAAAACGACATAATGACCAAAAAGCGATAAAAACGATAAAAAACGACAAAAACGACATAAAATGACAAAAAAAGAAAAGGGTCAAAATTAATAAAAACATGAGAATCCTATCCCTTAAGAATAGGAGAAGAGGTGAAGTCTCATTCTACTCTATAAATAGAGCCCATTGGCCTCCTTTGAAAGATGCACCAAAGAAGAGAGTTAAGGGAGTCCGTAAAGTCCAGGAAGCCCGTTCAAGTCTCAAATATTGACTGACGAGCGTTCCAGAAATTCTCTAGAACTTGTTGGTTCCTGGAAGCGGATCGTATATAGGCGAATCTTGCTTTGAGCAATGGTGATCTTATCACCCCAACAAAGCAGCCTTTTTCTTTCTTCTTTCCTTCTCTTCTTCTCTGATCTAATCAGATAATTCTTGTGGGCTTTCACCGCTGTTGCTGCTAGCAACTCGATTTGTACCTTCCTAAAAGAAGCTCTACATTCGTTTGCTGTTGTAACAAAATTTCTTAGATTTTCATTACCCAGAATCCTCCAAGGATCTCTGTGGTGCACCTTCTTTGAAGTGTTGCTACGAAACGTTGTTCCTATTGAGACAACTGTTTCATTTCTCTGTTTTCCATACGCCTCGGGAATAACAATCTCAAAGCAAGATTAGAAGATGGAAAACTCTCGTGCGTCCCTCATCGATACCCGCTTTGACAAGTTGGAGAAATTCGACGGAGAACACTTCCAAATCTGGAAGAGGAAGGTCACCCTTAATCTTCAACTCGTGGACATAGACTATGTGTTGATTGAGGATGAACCGACGTTTCCAGAAGTAGGAACTGTCGATGCTTTGCTGCTGCACTCGTCAAGCAAAGCAAATGGAAGAGAGAAAACATCATCTGTAAACTGCTGATTCTCAATTCTATGGAAGACTCTCTGGCAGAGTCATATTCCAAGAAGGTGAAGGCCAAAGAGATCTGTGTTACGACCCGCTCCCGAATAATCGAACACGAGTCGGACACGCCCAGCCTTCGTCGTTAGACACGATGAAGTAAGCTGTACCAATATCTAGGGAAAACTATAAATCAAGATAAGAATGAAAGTAAATCACAACATCTAATATCGAATCCCAGAATCCAAGTACAAGTCTAGAGTTATTACAATTCCAGCAAATGAAAGTAAACTGATGTCTCTAATACAAGTCCAGATAAAACTAAAAAGAAGGTGCTAGGCTTCCTCAGCCTCTAAGTCCTGAGCAACATCAACTGGCTCATAGGTGCCTCTAGGCTCTTACCCGTAATAAGTGTCACAGATAGCCTCCAACTCAACTGCAACATATCCTAGTCAGGAGCGGAGCTAAGTATATCCAAGGAAATGAACATGAACACCATGGTATGAAAATGAATACAGAAAAAATATACAGTACGAGAAATAAGAACAAGACATGAAACCTAAACATGAATACTGAAAAGTAAATACAGGAAATATGAAATGAATCCTGAACATGAAATCCACAATGAACCTGATACGTGCAATATATCGAAATACATCCAGAGTGTGTGATCGGCCTGGGTAGATTCAGGAAACATGAAATGGTACGACTTCGGTCCCGCGTGCACGATGCGGGGCCTAAGCTATTCACATAAATAGTAACTCGGGTTTGATCACACATCTGTAGTATTTCTCCTCCCAGACACAAGTAAACTCAAAGAAACATGATACAGGACAATCTCGTGATATATCGTGTCAACAAGGAGATACAAAAATGAATATATAAGACATGAAGAAATGGACAAGTTCGAGGAGTATACTTGCCTTGCTCAGGGTGATCAAGTGTGAGATGTAATGCTGGATGTCCTCCTCTTATGATTTTACAATTTGATAAGTTGACAATTAAAGGTAGATATTTCTAGTCTAGAAAAGGCCACTAAACATAATCCCTGGTTTTAAACTGGCTAACACTAAACCTACCTTTTTATATTTATAAAAATAAAACAATATCCATACATAACCTAAAACATGAAGTAATCTATCACCAATCCTACATTTGCATTTATTAATATTTTAAATATTACAAGACAGTGAACTTGAAACCCAAGTTCAATTGGTTCAATTCACAAGTTCAGAGTCTATCTTGTCCAATTTAAACATTAATATGTAATGCAAATATTCATAGGATAACACTGAATATTACATAGACAAAGGTAGTCTAAAGGTAATAAAATGAATCAAGGTATAGAGGTATCCAGACTCTAATATGTACTATATACATAACTACCTAGCTACAAGGAGTTGACAGTCCACAAGGATCTCAGTCTTGCACAGGACTGCTACCCATTAGTCCTCACAAATGTGTATTGCACAGGTAAACCTGTCCTAGCTGTACCAACAGCCCTTCTTATTACTAATGAGAACCACCTAAACTCCTTAGTCTTGCATCTACATCCCTACATCAATATTCCTAACCATGGTTACTCCTATAGGTTATCATAAAATTAACTATATTCTAGAATACATACATACATATATATATATATATATATATATATATATATATATATATATATATATATATATATATATATATATATATATATATATATATATATATATATATAATATGAACTGCAGTTATTTAGCTAAGAGACAGGGCACTGTCAGATAAGGTTATATCTCAAATAAGACTGATACAATATCAGTTCTTAGGTCACTGTTCAATTCAGTCTTGGTAGGACTGGTACACCAGTCCAGTCCATAGGACTGATACCCACAGTCCAGTCCCCCCTCAGGCTGATGCATATCAGTCTTAACTAAGACTTGGGTTCAATTCAGTCCAGTGGAGGTACTAATACGAATCAATCCTAGCTAAGGCTGAGGTGAATCAGTCCTAACTGCTTCAAATCTATTCCTGAAAATGGATTATAATCCAACCCAAAACTTCAATCCTGCATTCAGCTTAGTTAAAGTATTGAACTAACCAACATCTCTATTTAAGTAGCTGATAGTTATAACAAAATATGCCCTGCTATTTACAATCGAAAGATTGGTGATAATAGAATCAGTCATGACATAAACCTCTGTATCAAAAATAAACTGATAACAACAGTTTTGAGTCCTTATGGTTGTACTGCTATGAAAATCATAAATTCTAACATGAATTTCCCTTTTAGAATTGACCCTGAAGTCAACCAATTACCCCCTTCATCAATAGTTAAAACATTGGCTGCCCATTAACCCTGTATCAGCTAAACCTGAAACCTAATCTAAACAATTATCAACCAAGTCTGAAGCTGAAATCTAGGTATCAAGCTCAGTCTCAAATAGAGTACCCAAGTATCCATTGAAACTAAAACCAGGTACCTAGAATTGATACACTAGAAATCCCTCAACGGCAGCAGGAAAACTGTATAAGTGACTTCATATGCCAACTAGAGTACCAGTACTCACCCAAAATTCTAATTGACCCTCTATGCCAGGTAACAGATTTCGAACAAAACATATAGTTGCAGAATCAGTAAACCAAATCAATTACTAAACCATGCATCTTAGGATCAGCCTATTCCTTTACAACTGAATACAAGGTGACAACATTGATTTGATTTGCAAATGCAATGAAGAGAACAACAGTTCAATAGTTAAGAAAAGCAAAAAATAGTGAACTACTCCTGCAGAGCTTCAGGAAAAATGAAAATAATACTCCATTCTAACCATTCACCACAACACTACATAAACCCTATTACACTCTTCACCCTACTGCAAACTTCTATAGAGCTGCAGTAACCACTGCTACCCAATCCTTAAATTCATATAGAGATTAAGTTCTAAAATTCATCATTGCACAATCTTATATCCTCTACTCAAGTCAAACAAGTACATCTTAGATTTAAGTTAAAATTTAGCTACAACTGAATAAATTCTCACTGTCTAATACATGCAACCCACACTAGATTTATGCACAGATTTACCATATGATCCTTACTCAACAAATCAAGTTTTACCTGCAAAAAATTCAGATCAGAGTCGCTCTTGATACAGGACAACAGCTACTCACTTGATCCAGATTTTTCCTCGATATGATAGTTCGAATAGCTACAAATTATAGAATAGAGAAGATGCAATTTAGAGTATTCAAGATATGTCCTTAAGAAACACATGAAGATCAGAATTGAATCGAACAAAACCGAACACTCACCCTGGTATCCAACTTAAGGATTTCAACTGGTTCGTTGCATCCACGCAACAGATCTAGAAATCATGAGGAATTGATACGAAGATAGAGATCACAGGACTTACTGATGATCAATTGAGAGTTAATCAAAGATTAAAAACGGATCAATTGCATCAAAGATGACAGTTAGCCCACCCTATCCACAACGTTCAAATGAAGGTGGTCTGATCAAATTGTTCACTACTCTGACTCCTTCCATATCTAGGGAAGAAAATGAACAGATCTAAACAATTCCGATCCATAATTGAATCTAGAATAAATCGAAGGTTTTGAGTAATCCTTACCAAAATCTAATGGATCAGGAAGACAACGAACCCATGGATCAGGGAAGAATCTTCCTGGAAGAACTTGTAGAAGAACTCTTCGATCGCCACCCAACCCGTCGAAGGAGAAGACCGTCTCTGAGTCTACTTGTTGATTGATGATCGAAAGGGCTTCTCGAAGGAGAATCCGCCATGGCCGTCAGGAATTCGTCTAGGGAAGAAAGAAGGATGGGAATTTGACAGAGCTTCCTACAGTGTCAGTGCTTGATCGATCAAGGAAGAACCTGTAGTTATATAGAGTCGGGAAAGAGCTGTGGCTTGGAGAGGAGTAGTGAAAAGTGCGGAAAAGAATTTGAGAGCTGGGAATGAGCTACACATGGCCATCTGTAACTGAATTTCAAATTTGGTTGAAATTTATCAGCTTGATTTGCAAGCTAGAGATGAACAAAACTATTGTTATAAATAACCTAATGGGCATGGGCTGTCCTGAAGGATGGGCATAGGGCTGCAAAAGAAAATAATGTCCTAATCATTATTCAAAATTTAAAAAAAATATATATACATGCTTGAAAAATTATGGAAGAAAAAATATATTATGATTTGGAGAAATTTTTGATAAGTGGGATTACAATATGGGATTCTTTGGGTAAGCTATATGAAGATGATGAAAACAGGTCCAAAATCTTCATCGTCGAGAAGTACCACAAGTGGCTCTTCGAAAACGATATGGCGATGCTACCTCAAGTGAAAGAATTCCTGAAGTTGTGCCAGAAGTTAGATGACGAAAAGATGCCCCTCGTCGACAAGTTTGTCGTTGGAGGGATAGTCTCAAAACTTTTTGCTGGTTGGAGCAACTTCTATGCTAGAATGCATCGGAAGAAGCTGGACATTAGCTTGGAAGATCTTCTACAAGAGATCCACGTTGAGGACAAAATGCGATCTCAACAGAAGATGGACTCTCTGTCCAAACAACTGGCTAAGGCCAACTTGGTGCGGACAAGAGAGTTCAAGCGGAAGCATGTGGCTTCTCATCACAAGAAGAAGGACTCCACTAATCTGAAAGTGAAGGGTCCTTCGTTCAAGCAACAGAAGTCCAAGTCCTACGTGACTTGCTTCAACTGTGGTAAGAAGGGCCACTACAAGAGTGAATGTAAATCCAAACCAAAATATCAGGTATGGCTAAACTTGGTTATTTTGATTACTTAACTAGGTTGCTATTGTTGCACAGGTTGAGTTACATAGCGTGGTAGCTGACACTAGTACATATGACCACATGTGCTCTCGAATGAGCTGTTCATCAAGGACGAGCCGTGTTATGATGAAGGTCTCGATGGCAAACTTGTACCTAGCAGAATATCTGAAGATCGAGACAGTGGTTATGAACCACCGACAAGGACACTGGAATACGTATTACACGTACCAGAGATTTTCGAAGATCCGATCTTAGGAAGTCTGTTATCTGATATAGACTTGAAAGATGGACATTCGTACTAGCCAGATGGTAATTTCTTGGCGAGGAACATGCTTCGAAAAGATGTTCGCTGCTAAAGGGATATTTGAACTTCTGCTGATGGCGATGAAGTTACTTCATTGAATGGACTGAGAGTTGTTCTATGATAGAAGCAGACTCAAGCTGTCCTACCGGGACCTTATCTTCAGAATATAGGGGTAAGTAGGTGGAGGATTTAAAGTCTTTACAGATATAAGACTATTGGAAAGCTGCTCCGACGATTGAACTAAAGTACTGATCATCTGGAGTTAGTACACTCAGATATCTGTGACCTTTATCAATTCTCTACAGAGGCCGGTTCGAAGTATTTCTCGAAGTGCACGTTCGCATGACTTCTCAAGTAGAAGGATGCAGCATTCGAATAGTACAGAGACTTCAGGGCTGAAGCTGAACGTTAAACTGATCTACAACTACTCAGAAGTGATCGAGATGTAGAGTACTATAGGTCTCACAAATTCATACCGTTCTGCAAAGAACATGGAATCATCAATGAGACTACTGCTCCGTATTCTCCTCAATCTAACGGAGTAGCGGGGAGGAAGAACAGAACGTTGACAGAAATAATGAACTCAATGCTGCTAACTGCATGTCTTCCTAAATGGTACTGGGGAGAAGCTGCATTGACGACCACTTTTATTCTAAATATAGTGCCGTATGCAACTTCGGACGTAACTCCTCATGAACTTTGGTTCAAAGTCAGACCTAACTTGAATGTCATTCGAGTGTGGGGGTGTCTGGCTTATGCGAAGCTCCCAGATCTGAAGATTCAGAAGCTGGGGACAAGGACTACGAAGACGATCTTCTTGGGGTATGCCGAGAAGAGTGAAGCTCGGAGATTTTTTGATATTGAGTCAAATCATATCATCGAATCTCGCGATGCTAAATATTTTGAAGACAAATTTGCATGGCACAAGAATATCGTTCTTGCGGATATACTGGAGAACAATGAAGGTGCACAAGAAATTGAAGTTTTAAATAAAGAAGTAGTCCAAGAAGATGTTGAAACAACGGTTGAACCAGAACTCGCTAAGCCATCAGCGAAGCGTGTGAGGGGACCGAAGGACTTCGAAAATGACTTTGTCACCTATCATGTGGAAGCAGATCCGCTTACCTATGATGAGGCGATGAAGACCAGAGATACAGTTTTCTGGAATGAGGTGTTGAAAATAAGATTGATTCTATCACCTCAAATAACACTTGTATGTTGGTTGATCTTCCTGAAGGAGCGAAACCCATCAGATGCAAATGGATCTTCAAAAAGAAGATGAAAGCAGACGAAACTATTGACAAGTTTAAGGCTAGGTTGGTAGCCAACAGATTTTCTCAGAAGCAGGGGGATTGACTACTTTGACACGTATGCTCCAGTAGTCCGCCCGGATGACCACCATCAGAATGTTGATTGTTCTTGCAGCGATACATAAGATGGTGATACATCAGATGGTTATGAAAACGGCTTTCCTAAATGGCGAGCTGACCGAAAGATTTACATGCAACAGCCAGAGAGATTTATGGTAAAGGGACTTGGAGACAAAGTCTGCAAGTTGGTAAAATTCTTGTACGGTCTTAAATAGGCTCCCAAGATGTGGCATGAAAAATTTGACAAGATTATAAGGTAAAATGGCTACATGGTCAGCGAGACGGACAAGTGTGTTTACACGAAGTTCGCTGATAGAAGAGGTGTGATCGTTTGTCTATACGTGGACGACATGCTGATCCTAGGTACGGATATGGGTTGTGTCATGGAGACAAAGAAGTTCATCTCGAACAAGTTCAGTATGAAGGACTTGGGGGAAGCTGATGTGATCTTAGGGATCAAGATCATCCGGACAGACACTGGACTAGCACTGTCACAGTCTCATTATGTTGAGAAGATGATCACTCATTACGGGTATCAGGATCTTCCAGGGATCGATACGCCGTACAGGTGTGTTCTGAAGCTGAAGCTTAATTCAGGAGAAAGCGTCAGGCAGCTGGAATCCAATTTTGGACTTACCGTTGAGTTCGTATCGTCATTCTGGACTCATTGACATATAATTTGCTTAGTTTTGAGGACATTGGCTCCGACACGCTTTTCCGTACAAATCAAAATTTTAATGTCCTGGTCAACGATTCATTTTGAGATCGGCTCATCGGAATCCAATTCTGGACATACCGTTGGGTTCGTATCGTCATTCTGGATTCATAGACATATAATTTGTTAGTTTTAGTGCACTTTTATTTTGGCACATTTTTTGGTGCAAAGCGGGTCCGACACGGACACCGTTTTGACTCGAAATTATCTGTTTGCTCCTGTGTCCAAATTGGACTTATGGACAGGCTATTCTAGCTATTCCGACCATTCTGGATATGTTGGTAATGGTTATTTCACCATCCGACAACATATGTAGGTTTTTATTCTATTATTATAATCTTTCTTCTTTTTGGTGTATTTTGAGATCCGTCGATTCCAGTGATTCCACTATCACTGAAATTTATATGTTGACCTTGTAGATGTTTATAGAGACTAGCTTTTACCCTGTTGACCTTGGTTGACTACTTTGACTGAACGTCGAAGTAGAGTCAACATTTGACCTAGGTTAGACTAGTTTTGACCTTGGTTGACTACTTTGACTGAACGTCGAAGTAGAGTCAACATTTGACCTAGGTTAGACTAGTTTTGACCTTGGTTGACCATAGTTGACTATTTTGACCAAAAGTCAACCGAAAGTCAACTGTAGCCTAAAATTTGCTAGAACTTGACCGAAGTTGACCAGTTGACCCAAAGTCAACTGTTAGTCAACGTTAGTCAAGTTTGACCTAGAGTTGACATAGGATTGACCAGAGTTGACCAGTTGACCAAAAGTCAACTGTAAGTCAACCCTTGACTTAGATTGACCTAGTTTGACTTGCCTTGACCTAGTTGACTTAGTATGACTTGATTTTACTTCCAAACCCTTATACTGATACAGTATTCCATATATAGGTCCTCGAGGCACTGTTCTTGGACTCAGTTGACTTATCCATCACATCACAGGCGAGTACATTCGCTGATAATATTTCTGTTTTATGATATCGTTAATATTTCTTGTATTTAGTATAGATATCCTTGTTCTCTTGACACATTGTTCACACGGATTGGTATTTCTCTGGATTCCGTCATGAGATATTATTTCTCGCTTTCCTTGGTATATCTTGTGCAAGTCTTTCTTGTTCCTTGTGCATTGTATAGACACGATTCCTGCGAAGGCTAGCTACCCTCTCGAAGAATCGCGTGTCATGATGTGTCAAGGTTGGATCCACTATACTAGTCGGGGACGGGGAGTATTAGTGTAGATATGTGGTCAAAGCCTATTGCGTATAGATTGATTATGAGTGTTGATCATACACCCCACGTATGGTTAGCCAGGCCTGTTACTATTGTGCAATGTCCCAAGCCGGCAACATATTGTAGCTAGTACTCACACACCTAGGTAGATGATTCTTGATTCTTGTATATGCCATGATCAGTTTTACTTGCCTTGTTCTAGCTCTAGATTTACAGCTTACCTTGTCATGATACTCACATGTATATTTTATGATTCTTGTATATTCTTTCTATTTACTGCTGTATTTTTAATATCGTCTAATTAGAACTGTTATTTGAGATTTGTGCTCGTTCCATCCTGACTGGATATGTTGACAAAATTTTAGAAGTAGTTGTGCCCTCAGTATTGGACTTCATGATGTTGCTAGCTGAGGTGGATCTCACTATTCTTTACCGTGAGTTGTTTCTCAGGAGTTCTAGGTCTGGTAGTTATTTAGTTTGTTATTGTTTCTCTCTGTTTTATTCTTGTCTTATATGATCCTTGTAGATTCTAGTTATTCTAGTGATATTGCTATTATTTCTTGTCTTATCTTCCTTAGTTTTCGTGATGTGACATGAGTACATTTCTAGTTATAGATCTTTAGATGTTGTAGTTAGTATCGGGTACTTGATAGCGCTCTACCGCCGATACTGCAGCGTAGGCTGGGTGTGGCCCATGTATTTGTACCCGTATATTCGGGTGCAGGTTGTGACACAAGGCCTGACATAGCTTTCGCCGTGGAAATGCTAAGTCGTTTCACGAGCAACCCAGGCATTGAGCACTGGAAAGCTGTGAAACGGGTTATGAGATATCTCAAGAAGACTCAGACATATCTACTGCACTACAGCGGAGATCCGTCGGTAGTGGAAGGCTTTAGTGATGCCAGCTGGTGCTCAGAAGTGGATAGCGAGAGGTCCACAGGTGAATACATTTTCATAATGGGTAGAGCTGCTATATCGTGAAAATCGAAGAAGCAGACTATGCTCTCGCGGTCATCCATGGAATCTGAGTTCTTTGCACTTGATACCACAGCGAAGGAAGCAGAATAGCTTTGGGAGCTCATGTATAATCTTCCAGTGGTTAGGGCACAAATACCGGAGATACCGATATACTGCGACAACCAGGCGACTGCGGCGGTGGCATCAAATGACCTCTTTAATGGGAAGAAGAGGACTGTGCGGTTGAAGCATAGGGTAGTACACCATCTCATCATGAGGGGTATTATTGCAGTGATTGATGTTCAGAGTCAGAAAAACCTGGCGGATTCGTTCGCCAAGGGCCTCACGCGCCAGCTGGTCGATGACACAGCTTGTAAAATGGGCTTGAAAGCATTCTGATATTGTGTTATTACATTTCTACCATAAAATTTTGTGCTATTAGTTCAAAGACAAATCTACTAGGCATCTAGCTTTTGGTTCAAGGGAGGACTATTAACCGAAAGAATATCAGGAATGGTGGGTACTTGTCCTCTGTGGCATGGAGAGGTTACGGACCTACAACCATTGTTGTCTACTATTGTTTTCTACGAAAAATGGATCCTGTGGGAAGGTTGGCTTAAATGCCTTAATGAGTTCTCAGGCAGAGTAAATGCCTGGAGTGCTTTACAGGAAGTACGGTAGCACAGCACTACAAGGAGTGTAACTCCATGCTATAGTGGGGTGACTCTACCATGAGGTTCCCGGTTAGGGGTAATACCTCAGCTTTGTGATCCGTCACGGCGGAGTAGCACCGCAAATAGGTAGATAGCCTAATACTGTATGATAATCGTAATAAAAAGAGGTAGACAGCACTACAAAAAGGACGATGTGCTCATGTTACAGTGGCATGACACCACGAAGAGGTACCAGGTAGGGTAAAGCCTCGACTTCGTAAGCCATGTCATAGCGGCGTAACACCGTACGGAAGCCCAAGACTTCATGCTGGTTAGTTTGGCACTACAAAAAGGCTTGTGACCTCATGCTACAGTAGTATGACACTACGATGAGGTACCCATGTGGGATAAAGCCTCGGCTTTAAGTCATGTCACAGCGGCGTAGCACCGCAAAGAAGCGCAATGCTTTATGCCATGACTCTTTATAAAGAACTCACCTATAGTGTATGGACAGAGATATCAGGCCGTCTCTTGAGGGTAAACTTATTGACGCCCAAAAATTATACACTAAAATCAGGATGGCACAAGGTCTTTAATGTGCAGCCAGAAGCACATTTGATGTCATTATGTGAGTAGAAAGAATTGCAGTTATGGTGCAGAATTCAAGGCTTAATCCATTCTTGTATTATGCTCTTACTTAACCTATGCGGGAAGATTCAAGTCGTAGCGACATCTCTCCTAATACATGATGGGCAGTCACTGTGGGGAACGCTCAACCCATATATTGAGATATATAGGGGATTGTTGGTGGTTTTGCCTTTGGACTAGGAAAATTAGTCCCACATCGGCTACACCAAATGGTGAGTATCTCAATATAATGCATTGCTTGTGTTGAGGTGTGCACATGAGGTGTGGTGGGACACAAGTGTGTGTCATGTGGGAGTATTTTTCTAGAAGGAAAAAAGATTAATTCTAACAAAGATGTAAGTTAATTTTTGTTGTGCGGACTCGGACTCGGACACGGACTCCAGGATGTCTCGTGCATGCACGGGAGTGTTCGGGGAGTAGGCGTGGACTGGCACACTTCTATGCTGATTGTGGGATGATCTAAAATATTAAACTCTATTTTTGAGTATTGGTATTTTAGTCCCACATCGGATAGGAGAAGAGGTGAAGTCTCACTCCACTCTATAAATAGAGCCCCTTGGCCTCCTTTGAAAGATGCACCAAAGAAGAGAGTTAAGGGAGTCCATAAAGTCCAGGATGTAATGCCCCGCTCCGCACGGTGCATTATGATGAGTCGTTGACTCGAAGAGTTGCATTGACCCGATGTAGTATCGATGCGAATCGATGCAAGAGTTACGTTGGCCAAAGGTAATCTTTGAGTCGATTAGAATCTATGAATCGAATCTTTGCAAAGGATAATTCCCGTTTGAAGCAAGTGCTGATTTTAGTTGATCTGGTGTGCAGGCTATACATTTACGCTGGACGATAAGAGGTCGGCATTTTGCCTTATTCAGTGAAGTGTCCGTGAAACCAAATCATCGCCTTGTAACGGAGTGTGGCATGGGCACGATAGGCCAAATCAACCGAGTAGTCCAAAGGAATGGCTAAGTCCGAGAGATTGCTATGCAACCAAGTTATGGAATCGAGCCGCTTCAGCTCGGCGAAACGACAAGGCGTATCGGGTTAAGGTGGGCAAATTCTTGACTCTCTCTCCCTATTCCTTCACATCTAATAAAATATATCCTTGTATGCATAAATTATTATCAAGTTAGCGAGCGTGGTCGAACGGTTAAGGATTCTTAGTATGTATTGAACATTAAGATTGTAACTCCACTTCTCAAAATTTTTATTATTTTATAAATCCTTAAATAATTTTCCTAATTTTTCTTCTTTTCTAAGCTATTATTATTAATATTATTATTATTATTTTCTTTAAGCCCAATTTGTTTGGGGCTTTATTCAATGTAACTAGTGGGCTTTTGGTATAGCCCATGGATCAACCCTTCTTTAAATCCATCTTCCTCTGAGTTGGAATAAACTCATTTCCATTTCTCAGCCATTTCTTCTGAACTGGAGAAGGAATTTAAAATTCCTTCTCTAACCGATTCTGTTAGGAGCCATGTGCTCAACAATTTTTCATTCGTTTTCTCTCCAAATTCTCTCAATCACCACATATTTAAGGACCAGTAGATCTCATCATTTTTCAGCCATTTTCTTCTTTCGAGCTAGTCTTCTTCTTCCCAGAGCTGTTGTTCTCCTTTCGAGCATCAATCATGTTTAGGTGAGAATCGAATTTATTTTGGATTTATGTCTTCGGTTGAATTGATTTGAATTGTGCTTCGTGCTTTCAATCTAGGTCACTCATCCTCGATGGTCAGGAGAGGGATGAACTCTAGTCGATCTCTGACATTCCCCTCGATTATTAGAATCTGGTGAGTAATTCACCATTCGTAGTTGTTCTGATTGAATGCCACAGTGAGTTGTTCTTCATCCCAAATCCGATCTACAATTTTTTGTCCTTGATTTTGGTTCTGTGATGAATTGTATCAGAGTATGGATCATGATTGGATTTCCCCATCGATTATCTAAATTTTAATCAATTCGAACCAACAATAGGTATCAGTGAATGTTTAGGTCTCTTCGATTGATTTTGTATTTTTTTTATTGATGCAAGTTTGATTTCCTTGTCCGATTTCTTGTTTTGATGTTCGATTTGGAAGGATCGATCATGTGACTGAAACGTAGAGAGAAGACTCGACACGACACAAGAACCTTGCTCAGGTAATTTATAATTCATTCATGCACATTTGGTAGACTCTTCCTGTGTGGACTGTGGTTAGTTTCAGCTTTGTTTGAGTCTCAGAGTTTTGGTTTGTGAGCATCAGGAGGAATGTATCCATAGAGGAATTAACTAAATTCTGGTGATGGCACTGAGTAGTTAAGATGTGTATCAAATGCTTTAGTTAGGAGTAATCTGTAACCACTATGTGTAGGGATTGATTGTATCAGTCCTGATTACTAGAGATTTTCAACTGTTATAGTATTGGTTGTTTTAACTGATGTTCTGATATAGGACTGAATGTTCATATTCTGCCATTTGACTGATATTAATAAACCTGGAAGGATTTTGTATCAGTCCTGATTAGGATGGTTGGGTGATCTGCTTGGGATTGAACTTTAAGTACTAATCTATGATCTATTCCTTAAACTAAAGTTTCTAATACCTGTTGAACACATTGTCTTAATGATAGGCCATACTGTGATATTAGAAGACTGAATTTGTATCAACCTGGAGGATAACTGTTGAATGTTGAAGGTTGTTAAGACTTTTCAAAAACATAGGATGAGTGTGGGTAAATGCCTAATTCCTGAAGACTAGCTTGTGAAGTCTAATTGTTCCCTGTCCAGTGGAGGACTGGGACATACAATTTCCAGTTAGGCCTTGATTTCCTATAGCTGGAAACTTATGTCATATATGTATGGCAAGGAATGGTATTGATAAAAGCCATATTAAGATTGATTTCTTATCAGTCCCTGTTCAGCTCTACTTTTGGCTGAATCAATGTATCAGTGAAACCAAGTTGAGATAACCAATGAAGTGATTGATTTCAGGACTGAACCTGGGGGTTTAAGCCTAGAATTTTGAACTGTTAATAGTATAGCTTTGTGGATGTGAGTTATCTAAACTTCACCCACCATATCATGTCCCATTCATTAAATGTTAGTTCCTGTTTAAACATCTTATGAACCTGAGAATCTATATAGATAGGTTAATACATCAACTGTTGCTTGTCTCTATGGCATATAGCCTAACCCCATGAATACATTGGTTGATCTCAATAAGCCTTCAGGAGGGAAACTGAAATTAGAATGTGTAGGTAGTAACCTGAGCTAACAGTGTGATGGACACTTAGAATGATTTGATTAAGTTCAGCTCTTTTGAGTATTCAGGGGATTGCAGTAGATTGTAGTGGAAGGAACCTGAGAAGAGAACTTGTTTCAGTCCTATATTAGACTGAATGTTATCAGAGATTGAAGAATCATCTTCAGGAGAATATTCGAGGCAATTAGACTGGTATGTATCAGTCTTAGATAAGACTGATTCATGTCAGTAATTTCATTGAACTGATATTGAACACATAGGACTGGTAGTTAAGTCCTGTTAATGGCTGATAACTAAGAACTTGTTCAATCCTATTTCAAGACTGAATACCACCTGAGAAGTCCTAGTTTTTGTATCAGCACAGGGACTGACTTCGAACTAGATGATTGGATGGTGTATTGGATAATTAGGACTGATTTTAGACTGAGGTATCAACTGATATTGAACTGGAGTAGGACTGAAATTAGACGGAGATGAGAATGACAGTAAGGACCCTTAGTTGTTTTACTAAAACCTTACTTAGATTTTTGTATCTCAGTTTAGGACTGAGTTAGGATTATGTAATGTCCAACTGTTGTACTGAATACACATTTGATTGATACCTGAATAACCTATAGGACTAATATAAGGATGGTATTTGGACTAAACAAGCATGGATGTCAAGTAGATGGGTCAGCTCCTTACTAGGATGTTTGATTAAACCTTAGTGAGGAATCATTATACATAAACCTGTGAAGAGGATAGCATGGTTTCAGTTAGGAAAGTGCAAACCTAGAGTGTCCAGGACTTGATCAATCTTGGGAAACCATATGTTAACCATTTGGTTCAATACAATTAGCATAATTAGTTTATAAGTTCCTATGATTTCAAGGCTTGGCTTGTCACGCCCCGCTCCCGTAGGAGCGATCGTCCTCGCTAAGGCGTGATGCCGTACGATGTAAAACCCCTAAAATTTCTACTATTTTTTTAAAATTTGGTACTGATTTTTTTTTATTTTTTATTTTGTATTTACACGTCGCATAGTTGCATTGAATGTCGCGCGCGAAAATTTCGTTTTACGTAATTGTTCGACGAGTGCGAATATGTGTGAGCATACATATTTTTGGAAAAATATTTTTCCATTTTCATAGTTTCAAAATAATATATAGGAATTATTTTTATTTACTTAAGGTTGTGAAAAGCGTCGCACCAAGATTTCAAAAGCATTATTTATTTTTATCATTATAAAAAGGCGTAAGATATAATTTATATGTAAATTAATTTTCGAGGTATTTTTGAAGTAGTCCCTATTAAATATTTAAATTGATTTCCAAAATTTATTAATATTAATAATTCATTATTCAAAAAGATATTTTAAAATATTTATTATTTATTATTTTTGAAATTATTATTATTAGTATTTTTGGAAAATATAATTTAAAATTATTGTGGCAATTTAAATCTTGTATTAGATTGATTTTAAATAGTTTAAAATTTAGGATAGAATTTATATTAAGTATGAGTTTGATTATCTAGATTTAAATTAATTTAGATTTGGATTTGAAATTATTGAATTGATTTAAATTAGTGGATTGAATTATCTAATTGGGTTTAAACTATTCTAATCCTATCCAAATGGGAATTCCCACATCCTATAAATAGGCAGGTACTCCTCCACAAATTCCACAAGCCAAATTTCTCCACAAATCACCCAACATCTCATCGTGAGTGCATCGTGACTGTGTCCCTATTTTTTCCTTTCCACTATTTGTATTACATTTACATTTCATCTTCTTCGTGTCCACACGTCGGACACAAACACGACCCCAAGGCTATATCTCACAGGACAACCGACACCAAATCTCTAAACCCAACCTAATCCTACCCGAGCCACTGCCAACCTCCGTCTCTAGCCATCTTCTTCCTGGCCAACACCTAAAACCAAACCGCATCCCCGTCCCAGCCACACTTCCCGGCCCCCACCACCCATCATATCCCGGCATCATCGCCACTAGAAAAACCCGGCCGACCGGTCGCCGTCATTCTACGTAAACCACCAACATCATCCCCAATTTCAGCAAACCCACAGCCGAACGACACCCTGATCCGTCGCCACACCCATGGTTGTGACCCCACTGGCCAACAAACCCCCGCCACTACCAAATCACTCCGGCCACCGCCACAACGGCCGAACCTAGTCCAGCCAACCACACCCCGTCCATGCAAACCCCAAACCAAAAAAAGAACAATACCAGCGCCACCACTTACCTCCTCCTCCTCCGCGGTGAGCCCCGCCCGGCCATCCGCCCCGCCGTGTCTCCTTTACTCCGCCGACTGGGTGCCCTAGTCGCCGTCACCTCCGCAGTCCCCAACGAGGACCGGCCCAGATCCGCTCCGCCCCGCCAACGACCCAGCGTGTCGTACAGCGCCGTGACCCGTCCTCCGCAGTCCCGAGTCCCGCCATGCGCCTCCGTGGGCGCTCGACTCCAAGGCCACCAGCGCCTCAGCTCCGGCCGACCAACCCCAGCTTTCCCCTCCGCTGAACCCTTTCCGCGCGCAGCCCGACCCCCAACTCAGCCGCCGCCTAGGCCGACAGCGCCGCTCCCGGCGCTGACTCTTGTGCACCGCTGACCGCAGCCCTCCGATCATGCGCTTGCGCCGAGCCTCCCTTTCCTCATCGCGAACCCCTCTCCGATCGTTTCCGTGCCGCCCCGAGATGGCTCGTCGCCCCTCTCTCCAGCCCGAACCCTTCTCTCCGCTCGACTTCCCTCTCACCCTCTTCTTCTTCTTCTTCTTCAGCTTATTCTTTCTCACTCTCCTCTCTTTTCTCTCTCTTCCTCTCAGAAATCAACAGAAGATTTTTTTACTTTTCTTTGTGTTCTCGTTTTATGGCAGAGCACTACTGACTTTTTACTTTTCTTTGTTTTTTTGGTTTATTTTATATTTTATTAGTTACTGTTATTAGCTGCCATTAGCATCATGATTGTATAATTTTGTATATACATGTATTATTGTAAGTATTATTATCATATTATTCTTTGTTTTTTTTAAATTTTATAATGCTATTGTTATTTATTAAGGTATAATAAATATTTCTAAAAAAAAGTTTTACCGATAAAATATAGTGTTGACTTAAACTTGTATTTTTACAAGGATTAGGTTTTGAGCTTGAAATAACTTCATAAAATTTTCAAGTATTTATTTAAATATTTTGATCCATAAAATATAGTTTTCAAAATAGTTTGACAAATAAAATATTATTTTTAATGTAATAGATATTTTCTAAAATAGTTATTTATTAGTTATATATATATACGAATTTCTTCGATTATTAAATATGGGCCGTGGCTAGTCATATTGCAAAACTCGGACTTCCTTATATCGTCCCTAGCTAAATTGACTATTTTGGATTCAATGGCGCGGTCCGTCCTACCATTTGAGATTATATTGTGTAGTTTTGACATCTATGACTATTTTGTACCAACATGATCATATCGCTCCAATCAACTCCAATTAAACCGAGACCTCTGCAATTCAAACATGGCAATTGGACAATCAGAACATTGCAAAACATCGCACCACATCAGACGACCCCAGGCAAGACACCTTGCCTTTACTGTTTAATTTCTTGCTCAATATCATGCATATTTTATTTCTTATAAGTTGTTCTTTCAAAATAGTATGTAGTTGTAAATTATTATATTGTAGTTTTCTTTATACATTTGGCTTAGAGTTAAGGGACCGCCTTTGTTTGTGCCGTATTCATTGGCCCGACACTTGTGTATCACGAGTCACGAGTCTCATATAGATCTCGGACGTACGTATCGATTGGCCATCGGTGCGCACATGCCGTGCGATAGGCAATAACTGCTAAATAGTTATGGTTGCCTAGAAGACTTAGCGGTTATTAGAAATGTCGTGGTGTGGATTCAGCACGAGTAGTGCATGGAGAGGGTGAAGACAGTTATTAGGCGCAGGGGCTTTCACACATTTACTTTTCTCTAGCTGCCATTTGTTACTCAGTCGAGAGCTAGTGGCCGTGCATTTATTTACTTTTCTCTAGATGCCACTAGTGCCTCGGTTGAAACACAAATGTGCCGTGCATTTACCTTCGTCTAGCTGCCGTTAGTGACTCACCCAAGAGCTAGTGGTCGTGCATTTACTTTTCTCTAGACGCCACTAGTGCCTTGGTTGAAACGCTAATGTGCCGTTTTCTAGTCTCGAGAGCCCTTGTGTGGAACGTTGTCTTTAAATTGCATTTTCACATAGAATGGTTAAGAACCTTTATTTGTGTAGTTAAATATACTTTTATGTTAAGCTTTATTTATTCAGTTATCGGTATGATATTATGTGTCTTGTTACGTCCCTCTGAGGACCTGGTTATCTCGCCAGGTGTGTGCTCTTGTCTTTCGCAGGTATTCTAGCTCTAGCCGTGATCATCGCTATTTCTTCGAGGATGATTGCGCTTGGATCGTCTTCGCTTCGCTCGCCAAACTTATTTCATTTCCATGTATTTCTTTTCTTACTTGTTGGTAGTAGATTTGTCTCCGCCCAACATATTGTATCAAGACAATTCATAATCATTATTTGAAATCTTTTATTCTTTTACTTTGTGTGGATGAGATTAGTCATGGTTTTACTGTATTTATAGCTTATGTATCCATACGAGTCCTATGTACTTCGTATGAATACAGCTGGCATGTCTACGTTCCTAGTCCTACGTATTTTGGGACTGGGGCGTTACATGTTTTTGTGGTGGCCCATGCAGGTCAAGATAAATTGTTTGGTTGCTTTACCGTATCAAGCAAGCCTACGGATAGGATTAGAGTCTAGAATCTCATCCATATACTTGACCTTCTCGATTCTATTTTGAATCCCTTGATTTGCATCTTGCTTGATTCCCTCTATCGTTAATTCTTATCCTTCTTTCGTGCTTGATGTTGGTTAGAAAGGTAATCCATACTAGGTAGACTTGTCCCATTGTTCCATCACACCACTAGTTTAACTCTTGTAAGTTGGGTAGACACCTCACGACCTAACATTTATTTTCCTTGTGACCCATATTAACATGATTACGTAGACTATAGCCTTTATAGGACCCTAACTTATCTAGTCCACCAAGCCTTAGATAAAAGACAGTAGGATGAATGTATAGGAACAATCACATGATAAGACTTAGATTTTTAAGGAGTTGAACTAATTCTACCTTCTTTCACTCTTACGCTCGCGTGCCTATGTTTTTACCATCGTGACAAATGCTGCTAAATAACCTAATTTTTGCAAGCTTACTTTTTATCAAGCTTGTTCAATGACATATATTTTATTGGGGGCCCCCACTAACATATTGTCTAGTCAGAACCGGTACATGATGGTCTGATCAACCAAGTGCACTTTGGTTCGCTTTTGTCTATCGTTCTACGTGGATGGAACATAATTAAACTTGGCCTTTAGAATCCCATCCACGACTGCCTTGACAATTCCTTTGAAATTATTCGGTCGTTTTTGAACCACGTATTCGTATTCGATAATATCGTCTTTGAACTCTATCTTGCTTTCGCCTTCACCTATTTTAGAAGGACGAAGGTGTTGTGCTAGAAATTCCTCTAGCTATCCTATCAATTATGACCATCACCACCCAATGTTGCTATGTCTTCATCCTAAACTCGTCTTCCTTCTCGGCCCTATATTTCCTACCATGACCCTCAATTTGCTTATTTCAGGAGTAAGCCAAATTCACTCTCTTAAATTGTGCCCATAACCTACTCTCAAAACATATCTTTTAGGTCTCCCATTTATTCTCATGATACCATATTACTCCTTGTATGTTATCATGACTAAACCTTAACCTTTTAATTGTTGCTTTAAAATCGTGACCCTCATTCATTACCCGTGACCATACCGTATTATTTTTCTATGATCTAGATCACGATTTCTTACGGCATGATTTTGTTATCGATTGTTCCACAACGATACCCCTTGTGTCTTCTCACCCCCTACTAATTCTTAATTTCGAGGACGAAATTCTTTTAAGTTGGGTAGGATGTAAAACCCCTAAAATTTCTACTATTTTTTTAAAATTTGGTACTAATTTTTTTTATTTTTTTATTTTATATTTACACGTCGCATAGTTGCATTGAACGTCGCGCGCGAAAATTTCATTTTTCGTGATTGCTCGACGAGTGCGAACATGTGTGAGCATACATATTTTTGGAAAAATATTTTTCTATTTTTATAGTTTCAAAATAATATATAGAAATGATTTTATTTACTTAAGGTTGTGAAAAGCGTCGCGCCAAAGATTTCAAAAGCATTATTTATTTTTATCATCATAAAAAGGCGTAAGATATAATTTATATGTAAATTAATTTTCGAGGTATTTTTGAAGTAGTTCCTATTAAATATTTAAATTGATTTTCAAAATTTATTAATATTAATAATTCATTATTCAAAAAGATATTTAAAAATATTTATTATTTATTATTTTTGAAATTATTATTATTAGTATTTTTGGAAAATATAATTTAAAATTATTGTGGCAATTTAAATCTTGTATTAGATTGATTTTAAATAGTTCAAAATTTAAGATAGAATTTATATTAAATATGAGTTTGATTATCTAGATTTAAATTAATTTAGATTTAGATTTGAAATTATTGAATTGATTTAAATTAGTGGATTGAATTATCTAATTGGGTTTAAACTATTCTAATCCAATCCAAATGGGAATTTCCACATCCTATAAATAGGCAGGTACTCCTCCACAAATTTCACAACCCAAATTTCTCCACAAATCATCAAACATCTCATCGTGAGTGCTTCGTGACTGTGTCCCTATTTTTTCCTTTTCACTATTTGTATTACATTTACATTTCATCTTCTTCGTGTCCACACGTCGGATACAAACACGACCCCAAGGCTATATCTCACAGGACAACCGACACCAAATCTCTAAACCTAACCTAATCCTACCCGAGCCACAACCAACCTCCGTCCCTAGCCATCTTCTTCCTGGCCAACACCTAAAACCAAACCACATCCCCGTCCCAGCCACACTTCCCGGCCACCACCACCCATCATATCCCGGCATCATCGCCACTAGAAAAACCCGGCCGACCGGTCACCGTCATTCCACGTAAACCACCAACATCAACCCTAATTTCGACAAACCCACAGCCGAACGACACCCTGATCCGTCGTCACCCATGGTTGTGACCCCACTGGCCAACAAACCCCCGCCACAACCAAATCACTCTGGCCACCGCCACAACGGTCGAGCCTAGTCCGGCCAACCATACCCCGTCCACGCAAACCCCAAACCAAAAATAGAACAATACCAGCGCCACCACTTACCTCCTCCTCCTCCTCCGCGGCGAGCCCCGCCCGGCCATCCGTGCCGCCGTGTCTCCTTTACTCCGTCGACCGGGTGCCCTAGTCGCCGTCACCTCCGCCGTCCCCAATGAGTACCGGCCCAGATCCGCTCCGTCCCGCCAACGACACAGTGAGTCACACAGCGCCGCGACCCGTCCTCCGCAGTCCCGAGCCCCGCCATGCGCCTCCGTGGGCGCTTGACTCCAAGGCCACCAGCGCCTCAGATCCGGCCGACCGACCCCAGCTTTTCCCTCCGCTGAACCCTTTCCGCGTGCAGCCCGACCCGTAACTCGGCCGCCGCCTGGGCCGAAAACGCCGCTGCCGGCGCTGACTCTCGTGTACCACTGACCGCAGCCCTCCGATCCTGCGCTTGCGCCGAGCCTCCCTTTCCTCGCCGCGAACCCCTCTCCGATCGTCTCCAGCGCCGCCCCGAGATGGCTCGCCGTCCCTCTCTCCAGCCTGAACCCTTCTCTCCGCTCGACTTCCCTCTCACCCTCTTCTTCTTTTTCTTCTTCTTCAGCTTATTCTTTCTCGCTCTCCTCTCTTTTCTCTCTCTTCCTCTCAGAAATCAACAGAAGATTTTTTACTTTTCATTGTGTTCTCGTTTTATGGCAGAGCACTGCTGACTTTTTACTTTTCTTTGTTTTTTGGTTTATTTTATATTTTATTAGTTACTGTTATTAGCTGCCATTAGCACCATGATTGTATAATTTTGTATATACATGTATTATTGTAAGTATTATTATCATATTATTCTTTGTTTGTTTTAAGTTTTATAATGCTATTGTTATTTATTAAGGTATAATAAATATTTCTAAAAATATTTTTATCGATAAAATATAGTGTTGACTTAAACTTGTATTTTTACAAGGATTAGGTTTTGAGCCTGAAATAACTTCCTAAAATTTTCAAGTATTTATTTAAATATTTTGATCCATAAAATATAGTTTTCAAAATAGTTTGACAAATAAAATATTGTTTTTAATGTAATAGATATTTTCCAAAATAGTTATTTATTAGTTATATATATATACGAATTTCTTCGATTATTAAATATGGGTCGTGGCTAGTCATATTGCAAAACTCGGACTTCCTTATATCGTCCCTAGCTAAATTGACTATTCTGGATTCAATGGCGCGGTCCGTCCTACCATTTGAGATTATATTGCGTAGTTTTGACATCTATGACTATTTTGTACCAACATGATCATATCGCTCCAATCAACTCCAATTAAACCGAGACCTCTGCAATTCAAACATGGCAATTAGACAATCAGAACATTGCAAAACATCGTACCACATCAGGCGACCCCAGGCAAGATACCTTGCCTTTACTGTTTAATTTCTTGCTCAATATCATGCATGTTTTATTTCTTATAAGTTGTTCTTTCAAAACAGTATGTAGTTGCAAATTATTATATTGTAGTTTTCTATATGCATTTCGCTTAGAGTTAAGGGACCGCCTTTGTTTGTGCCGCATTCATTGGCCCGACACTTGTGTATCACGAGTCACGAGTCTCATATAGATCTCGGACGTACGTATCGATTGGCCATCGGTGCGCACATGCCGTGCGATAGGCAATAACTACTAAATAGTTATGGTTTCCTAGAAGACTTAGCGGTTATTAAAAATGTTGTAGTGTGGATTCAGCACGAGTAGTGCATGGGGAGGGTGAAGACAGTTATTAGGCGCGGGGGCTTTCACGCATTTACTTTTCTCTAGCAGCCATTTGTGACTCAGTCGAGAGCTAGTGGCCGTGCATTTATTTACTTTTCTCAAGATGCCACTAGTGCCTCGGTTGAAACACAAATGTGCCGTACATTTACCTCCGTCTAGCTGCCGTTAGTGACTCACCCAAGAGCTAGTGGCCGTACATTTACTTTTCTCTAGACGCCTGTAAGCCCCTGAATTTAGGGCTGATTTTTTTTAATTTTAATAATCAATTAATTAGAATATTATTATTTGATTATTATTTAATTTAATGCTCTTTACCGTGACTTGGAATTCTAGAGCATCAGGGATGCCAGTCTCTGGAAACTTCCTTCTTGGAGTTTGTAGTAGACGAGATTATCTTCATTTTGATATATCGTGTCCCACTCGAACTTGTTCCCTTGTATCCTTTTTGCTTCGCGCAAGTTCGGGTCAATATTAGACCATTTAATTATTAATTGAATTCCCACTCTTTTCCTTGATCATCATATGCGCGTTACCGTGACTTTTAATTTAGGAGCACCAGACCTGTCATTTTCTCGAAACCAACTTGTCATGCCTGATCTACTCGAGACGCTCTTCACCCATGACCATTGTGTCCCACTCAGACACTCTATTTTGTGCTCCATTTCCTTCGTACAACTTTCGGTTCAATTTAGGCCAATTAATTATCTGCCGTAAAACCTGATTTAATTTCCCATTTAATTTCGGGACCCGACATTGACCCAACCTAGTCGACCCCAAATAGGGACATGGCCCACACGAAGCCTACTACCCGCCTGCCACTTGTGTCCCATCTATTTGAGCCCCCACATGCTACTTATTTGCCCATGATCATAAATACATGTTTTTAATTCAAATATTGTACCCTGTCCATTTTGGCCCGACCCGGCTCGACTGAACCCAACCCCAGCTCCATGTTGCCCTCCATCATGACTGTCCAAATACCCCACAACATTTCTCTTTTCCTATTTTGAAAATATATCGTCCTCCCTCCACTTTATTAAATATCTTAGAATACCTCTTATATATATATATATATATATATATATATATATATATATATATATATATATATATAAATATATATACTTTCTCTCTCCTACTCTCTCACTTTCCACACAAGGAAAACCCCCTCTTCCCCTTTACAGCCGACCTCCCCTCTCTCTATTTTCTCTCTCCTCCCTCTCTCTAAAAATATCTCTCTCTCTTTATATTTTTAACACTCACACACACATACATTATACATATATATGTCTCTCTCTCATCACACACAAATACCTCACCCCCTCACATCACCCACTCCCCCTTTACAGCTCACAGCACACCCCCCCTTTTTTTTTGGCCGACCTCCATCTCTCTCTCTCTTTTTTTTTTAATATCTCTCACTCTCTCTCTCTTCCTATAATAATACACACACACACACAAAACCATACTTCTCTCTCCCACTTCCATTACTACATTCACCCACCCGAGCTCCCCCACAACCGACCTAGGCCGGCCGACCACCACTCCCATGGCTGGCAGAGCCTCTTCTTCTCCTCCTCCTCTTCATCATCTCCATCATCATCATCTCTCTCTCTCCTTCTCACTACTCCTTCTTCTTCTTCTTCATTTATAGCCACCACCACCATCATCTTTTTTTTCTCCTCCCCTTCCTCCTCCTAACAGCGTGGTCGTCGTCGCCCCACCGTGCGCGACTGCACGGGCACCCCGCTGTCGCCGCCTTGCCGCGTGCAGTCCCGCCGTCGCCGCCCTGCCGCGCGCCACCGCGTGGCCGGCGAGCAGTGGCAACTGCAGTAGCAGTAACGGCAGCAGCACGGCGCCGCCGCCGCCGCCGTCGCACGGTGACCCCCCCTCCGGCCAGGCGACACCCCAGCAGGCCTGCGTGCGCACACGTGGCAGCGGTCGCTGATGTGCAGCGAGCTCGCGCGCGTGACGCGCCCACGCTCGCCGACGGCCAACCGCCGTCGCCGCCGCCGCGCGCGAGTCGGCCACCACCAGCCGCCCTCCGCCGCGCAGTGGTCGCGCGTCGCCCCTGGCCGCCTCTGTGTGGAAGCTCGCCATGGCCGCAGCACCCTGGACGATCGATTTCGACTTCGGAGTCGAAATCCCGACGTGACGAGCGATTTTGGAAACTCAGAATTCGCGTCTCGGGACAGCAACTTCGCGCTAATTTTCTGGAGAATTCGACCGTTGGATCGGCGAACTTTTTGCTCCGTCGCAATCTCGGTATATATCCCTTCACTCCCCTGAAATTTCATCCGTTAATTTCGTCGTTTGATACATCAAAACCGGCCACCAAGTTGATGTTTTAATTGAACTGTTTTTTGACAGTTTCGCGATGCCAACTTCGCGGGTTCGTATCTTCTCCATCGCAGCTCCGTTTTGCACGCCACCAGTTCCGGTGCATAGCTGGTATAACCCTCTTCCTGCCCCCTTTAGATTTTATTTCAGTTTGAGCTTGTTAGGTCGGTCGAATTCGACGCCAAAGTTGGCCGTTCAAATTCTTTATTTTGCACTAGTTAAATTCCATTTTTGAACCCGGGACCCCGGATTCAAATTCTGACACCACCAGTAGACTCGTGGCGTCGTTCTGGCATGTTTTCATATAAAGTTTGCCTGATTTGGAGAACGTGGGCCCTGGCACGCATTTCGGTACAAAGCGGGTCCCACTTTCTGAGTCAATGGGACTTTTTGACGCCGGCTCATCGGAATCCAATTCCGGATATACCGTTGAGTTCGTATCATCATTCTGGACTCGTTGACATATAATTTTCTAGGTTTTAGTGGACATTGGTTCCGGCACGCATTTCGGTGCAAGTCGGATACCAATATCCGGACCAACGGGTCAATTTGAGATCGGCTCATCGGAATCCAATTCCGGATATACCGTTGAGTTCGTATCGTCATTCTGGACTCGTTGACATATAATTTGCTGAGTTTTTGAGGACATTGGCTCCGACACGCTTTTCCGTGCAAATCGGTTTCCAATGTCCGGGTCAACGGACCAATTTGAGATCGGGTCAACGGAATCCAATTCTGGATATACCGTTGGGTTCGTATCGTCATTCTGGATTCGTGGACATATAATTTGTTAGGTTTTGTGCACTTTTATTTCGGCACGTTTTTCGGTGCAAAGTGTGTCCAACGGCGGACATCATTTTGGTCCGAAATTACCGTTTTGCCCCTGTGTCCAAATTGGACTTTTGGACAGGCTATCCTGGCTGATTTGACCATTCTGGACACGTTGGTGATGTTAGTTTTATCATCCGACAACATCTGTAGATTTCTTCCCATTTTGTGTCACCTTATTATTATAATATTTTCTCCTTTTGGTTGTTTTAGAGACCTGTCGATTTCAGTGATTTCTAAATCATGGAAATTCATAAGTTGACCTTGTAGATGGTTATAGAGACTAGCTTTGACCCAGCTTGACCATGGTTGACTACTTTGACTAGAGTCGAAGTAAAGTCAACAGTTGACCTAGGTTTGATCAGACTTGACCAACGTTGTCTTTTTGACCAAAGTCAACTGTAAGTCAACCATTGACCTATTTAACCTAGAGTTGACCTAGTATTGACCAGAGTTGACCAGTTGACCAAAGTCAACTGTACGTCAACTTTGACCCAGTTTGTCTTAGTTTGACTTAGTTTGACCTAGATGTTTAGTATGTCTTTTGACCCTGATCAGCTCTTGTATTATTTCATCTTTAGGTCTGTGGCTTTACTCTGAACCCTGATTCATATTGACAGCAGGACCCCAGGCGAGTACATTCTCTGATAACTTATTCACAATTTATGATAACTGTTATGATTCATGTACTTAGTGTTGATATGCTTATTCCCGACACATGGTTCTCACGGATTGGTATTCTTGGATCCCGACGAGAGATGTCTCTCCTTCTTAGGTTGGGATGTATTGTGCAAGCACCCTTGTAGCTCTTGCTCGATATATGGTCACTGATTCTAGAGCAGGTTCGCGACCTTCTCATTAGAATCCCGTGCAGTGACGTGTCCTGTTTGGATCCATTCTACCAGTTGGGATAGGAGGAGTAGTAGCGTATGCCTGTGATCAGATCCATCCCGATTCCCGAACAGTGTGAGTCATATACCGCACTTATGACTTGCCAGGCCGATTCTTGACAGGTACCCAAGCCGATCACAAGCTGAAACTACTACTCACACACATTGGATATATAGCTTACCTTGATTCGTGTACATGCCATGATCCCGTTCTATTTTCTTGTTCTAGCTCTAGCTTTACAGCTTACCATGCCATGATACATATATGTACACTCCATGATTTCATTGTATATGCTCTATTTACAGTCTTATAGCATTTATTCTATCTTGAGATCTGTTATGAGATATATGTACTCGTTCTGCTCCTGACTGGATACGTTATGAAAATTTTAGGAGTAGTTGTGCCCTCATTATTGGACTTCATGATGTTGCTAGCTGAGGTGGATCTCACTATTCTTCTATGTGAGTTGCCGGGTAGTTATTCTTAGTTAGTCTTATTGTTCCTTCTTTATCTTTCATGTCTTATGATCATTGTAGATTCTAGTTGTTCTAGTGATATTGTTATTATTTCTTGTCTTATCTTCCTTAGTTTTCGTGATGTGACATGAGTACATTTCTAGATATAGATTCATAGAAGTTGTAGTTAGTATAGTATACTTGACAGCGTTCTACCGCCGATACCGCGGCGTAGGCTGGGCGTGGCCCACGTATTCGTACCTGTATATCCGGGTGCGGGTCGTGACACGTTTTTAGTGGTAGCCCATGCAGGTCAGTCTTTGCAGTTAATGCGAAGTCGTGGTAGTACTTGAGTTTATCTGTACTACTGCGAGCCTGCCCTAGGATTAAGGTTGAGTCATGGAATATTTTAGGATTTTGGTACTCAGTCACATATTAGGAACTCTTGGTAGATTCTAGGGATGACCCCTGGGAATCTTGTTTCGAAGGCTTTCAAATCTTTTTCCCACTTGTTTCCATTCGTCATGATTTCTGAAATATCTGTCCGTATCAAGCTTTATTCCTTCTTGGGATGAGTTTGTGGACCCCAGGGGAAGGTATAAGTTGGACTTGTATATCATCTAGGTTGGAGAGAGAATATGATTTATCAACCTCGTATCATGGTCGAGGTTTGTTTTAGATTATATTTCACCATTTTCTACCTTGACCTAGGTAGTACACTCGGGACTTTCCCTGAGATTTTCCTCTGAACCCTATCTCGGAAGTTGTTTCCGTTGTTTCTATTAACTTACCCTTGACTTGTTGAAATTTAAATCTTAATATTCGTTGTTGACCTTTGATTTTGTTTCGGATAATTCTTTTAAGAATTGAGTTAAGATATCCTGATAAACATATTTTGGATGAGGACGATGAGAACGGTAAGTGTCTACTTTATTTATGGAGTTTAGAATTCATCGCAGTCATATTAGCTAGCGAGACAAGGACATGGAGCCTGATTTGGATATACTATCCTAGTTATGTCATTTAGATTCTCTTGCAGCCATACCGGTTGGCGTGGTAAGGAATCTAGATGACATGATTATAGGGTGTATACCATAGTTATGGACTTCATTGTTTATTACCGCTATGCTTACTGGCGTGGCGAGAATTCTGGCAACATGACTTTGGATAGACGTGTATGGTTATCAGGTCATATCTTAAGTTGATTCACTTCTTTTACCAATTGAGCAAGATAATTCCTACCATTATTTCTTGTTTATCATTATTTTCTCTCCCATCGCATGATGATTTCCTCATCTTGCCATCATTTCTTTTGACTTGTTTAGCTTTGTCTTGATCTCACCAATCACCTAACTCATATCTACATCTGACATCTACACTTGGAAATTCTGAAAATTTTGAAAATTTTGAAAATTTCATATCTCAACTGTTTCTTAAAATTTGATACTGTTAAGATTTTAATTCCCTTCTGTCCATGACCAATCAATTTTGGTCGTCTTGTTTATCGTGCCAAAGAGTCTTGATTGCTGACTAGACTCTAGATGACTTCAAACTCCTTGTGGCTTGGGTTCCTTCCTAAATAGTGCTTTTAGGACTTTGATTTCGGATTCATGATTTTATCGTCTTTCATAACTGAACTTGGATCTTGATCGTGCTTATGTGACCTATAATCCGATTTCTATCAAATCTATCTCTCAATCGTGCTATTCTCAAATTTTTCTCTCCATTTGTTTCTCTTAGCCCTGTTTTAGATCATGACTATCCAACTTTGATTTTCATGATCTTGATAATCTTAACCCTCAAATCGTGCCAAGTGAACTTAGACTATTTTTGATTTTAATCGCGTTCGAACTTGGATCGTATTTCATGATTTTATCAATCATCCTCCTTAATCTCTGATCGGGCCTATAAGACATTGACTTCGATTTTTGTTTGTGTCTGAAATTTTATCTCAACTATGCCAAACCTTGTTTTGGTCATGGTTAGCTTTTCATCTTGATCAAGTACGTGTGACTTTCAGGTTGATTTCCATCAACCTAAGTCCTACATATCACCTCGTACTTGAACTTCAATTATATCTTCGATTTTCTTAATCGTCTCTAAAGTCGTGCCCCAATGACTTGACTTATTTCTGAAATCATGCACATATGATTTTGTTCATATCATGATTCTATCGTGCCAAATCCCTCATCGTGCCTGAACAATTGTAAATCGATTTTCTTGATTGTACAAACTCATCATTCTTGGATCGTGCCAAAAATATTGCCTAAACCTTCTATCATATTTTAACCCCACTACCAACCTTTAATTTCGAGGACGAAATTTTTATAAGGTGGGTAGGATTGTAAGCCCCTGAATTTAGGGCTGATTTTTTTTTAATTTTAATAATCAATTAATTAGAATATTATTATTTGATTATTATTTAATTTAATGCTCTTTACCGTGACTTGGAATTCTAGAGCATCAGGGATGCCAGTCTCTGGAAACTTCCTTCTTGGAGTTTGTAGTAGACGAGATTATCTTCATTTTGATATATCGTGTCCCACTCGAACTTGTTCCCTTGTATCCTTTTTGCTTCGCGCAAGTTCGGGTCAATATTAGACCATTTAATTATTAATTGAATTCCCACTCTTTTTCTTGATCATCATATGCGCGTTACCGTGACTTTTAATTTAGGAGCACCAGACCTGTCATTTTCTCGAAACCAACTTGTCATGCCTGATCTACTCGAGACGCTCTTCACCCATGACCATTGTGTCCCACTCAGACACTCCATTTTGTGCTCCATTTCCTTCGCACAACTTTCGGTTCAATTTAGGCCAATTAATTATCTGCCGTAAAACCTGATTTAATTTCCCATTTAATTTCGGGACCCGACATTGACCCAACCTAGTCGACCCCAAATAGGGACATGGCCCACACGAAGCCTACTACCCGCCTGCCACTTGTGTCCCATTTATTTGAGCCCCCACATGCTACTTATTTGCCCATGATCATAAATACATGTTTTTAATTCAAATATTGTACCCTGTCCATTTTGGCCCGACCCGGCTCGACTGAACCCAACCCCAGCTCCATGTTGCCCTCCATCATGACTGTCCAAATACCCCACAACATTTCTCTTTTCCTATTTTGAAAATATATCGTCCTCCCTCCACTTTATTAAATATCTTAGAATACCTCTTATATATATACATATATATATATATATATATATATATATATATATATAAATATATATACTTTCTCTCTCCTACTCTCTCACTTTCCACACAAGGAAAACCCCCTCTTCCCCTTTACAGCCGACCTCCCCTCTCTCTATTTTCTCTCTCCTCCCTCTCTCTAAAAATATCTCTCTCTCTTTATATTTTTAACACTCACACACACATACATTATACATATATATGTCTCTCTCTCATCACACACAAATACCTCACCCCCTCACATCACCCACTCCCCCTTTACAGCTCACAGCACACCCCCCCCCTTTTTTTTTTGGCCGACCTCCATCTCTCTCTCTCTCTTTTTTTTAATATCTCTCACTCTCTCTCTCTTCCTATAATAATATACACACACACACACAAAACCATACTTCTCTCTCCCACTCCCATTACTACATTCACCCACCCGAGCTCCCCCACAACCGACCTAGGCCGGCCGACCACCACTCCCATGGCTGGCAGAGCCTCTTCTTCTCCTCCTCCTCTTCATCATCTCCATCATCATCATCTCTCTCTCTCCTTCTCACTACTCCTTCTTCTTCTTCATTTATAGCCACCACCACCATCATCTTTTTTTTCTCCTCCCCTTCCTCCTCCTCACAGCGTGGTCGTCGTTGCCCCACCGTGCGCGACTGCGCGGGCACCCCGCTGTCGCCGCCTTGCCGCGTGCAGTCCCGCCGTCGCCGCCCTGCCGTGCGCCACCGCGTGGCCGGCGAGCAGTGGCAACTGCAGTAGCAGTAACGGCAGCAGCACGGTGCCGCCGCCGCCGCCATCGCACGGCGACCCCCCCTCCGGCCAGGCGACACCCCAGCAGGCCTGCGTGCGCACACGTGGCAGCGGTCGCTGCTGTGCAGCGAGCTCGCGCGCGTGACGCGCCCACGCTCGCCGACGGCCAACCGCCGCCGCCGCCGCCGCGCGCGAGTCGGCCACCACCAGCCGCCCTCCGCCGCGCAGTGGTCGCGCACCGCCCCTGGCCGCCTCTGAGTGGAAGCTCGCCATGGCCGCAGCACCCTGGACGATCGATTTCGACTTCGGAGTCGAAATCCCGACGTGACGAGCGATTTTGGAAACTCAGAATTCGCGTCTCGGGGCAGCAACTTCGCGCTGATTTTCTGGAGAATCCGACCGTTGGATCGGCAAACTTTTTGCTCCGTCGCAATCTCGGTATATATCCCTTCACTCCCCTGAAATTTCACCCGTTAATTTCGTCGTTTGATACATCAAAACCGGCCACCAAGTTGACATTTTAATTGAACTGTTTTTTGACAGTTTCGCGATGCCAACTTCGCGGGTTCGTATCTTCTCCATCGCAGCTCCGTTTTGCGCGCCACCAGTTCCGGTGCATAGCTGGTATAACCCTCTTCCTGCCCCCTTTAGATTTTATTTCAGTTTGAGCTTGTTAGGTCGGTCGAATTCGACGCCAAAGTTGGCCGTTCGAATTCTTTATTTTGCACTAGTTAAATTCCATTTTTGAAACCGGGACCCCGGATTCAAATTCTGACACCACCAGTAGACTCGTGGCGTCGTTCTGGCATGTTTTCATATAAAGTTTGCCTGATTTGGAGAACGTGGGCCCTGGCACGCATTTCGGTGCAAAGCGGATCCCACTTTCTGAGTCAACGAGACTTTTTGACGCCGGCTCATCGGAATCCAATTCCGGATATACCGTTGAGTTCGTATCGTCATTCTGGACTCGTTGACATATAATTTGCTAGGTTTTAGTGGACATTGGTTCCGGCACGCATTTCGGTGCAAGTCGGATACCAATATCCGGAGCAACGGGTCAATTTGAGATCGGCTCATCGGAATCCAATTCCGGATATACCGTTGAGTTCGTATCGTCATTCTGGACTCGTTGACATATAATTTGCTGAGTTTTTGAGGACATTGGCTCCGACACGCTTTTCCGTGCAAATCGGTTTCCAATGTCCGGGTCAACGGACCAATTTGAGATCGGGTCAACGGAATCCAATTCTGGATATACCGTTGGGTTCGTATCGTCATTCTGGATTCGTGGACATATAATTTGTTAGGTTTTGTGCACTTTTATTTCGGCACGTTTTTCGGTGCAAAGTGTGTCCAACGGCGGACATCATTTTGGTCCGAAATTATCGTTTTGCCCCTGTGTCCAAATTGGACTTTTGGACAGGCTATCCTGGCTGATTTGACCATTCTGGACACGTTGGTGATGTTAGTTTTATCATCCGACAACATCTGTAGATTTCTTCCCATTTTGTGTCACCTTATTATTATAATATTTTCTCCTTTTGGTTGTTTTAGAGACCTGTCGATTTCAGTAATTTCTAAATCATGGAAATTCATAAGTTGACCTTGTAGATGGTTATAGAGACTAGCTTTGACCCAGCTTGACCATGGTTGACTACTTTGACTAGAGTCGAAGTAAAGTCAACAGTTGACCTAGGTTTGATCAGACTTGACCAACGTTGTCTTTTTGACCAAAGTCAACTGTAAGTCAACCATTGACCTATTTAACCTAGAGTTGACCTAGTATTGACCAGAGTTGACCAGTTGACCAAAGTCAACTGTACGTCAACTTTGACCCAGTTTGTCTTAGTTTGACTTAGTTTGACCTAGATGTTTAGTATGTCTTTTGACCCTGATCAGCTCTTGTATTATTTCATCTTTAGGTCTGTGGCTTTACTCTGAACCCTGATTCATATTGACAGCAGGACCCCAGGCGAGTACATTCTCTGATAACTTATTCACAATTTATGATAACTGTTATGATTCATGTACTTAGTGTTGATATGCTTATTCCCGACACATGGTTCTCACGGATTGGTATTCTTGGATCCCGACGAGAGATGTCTCTCCTTCTTAGGTTGGGATGTATTGTGCAAGCACCCTTGTAGCTCTTGCTCGATATATGGTCACTGATTCTAGAGCAGGTTCGCGACCTTCTCATTAGAATTCCGTGCAGTGACGTGTCCTGTTTGGATCCATTCTACCAGTTGGGATAGGAGGAGTAGTAGCGTATGCCTGTGATCAGATCCATCCCGATTCCCGAACAGTGTGAGTCATATACCGCACTTATGACTTGCCAGGCCGATTCTTGACAGGTACCCAAGCCGATCACAAGCTGAAACTACTACTCACACACATTGGATATATAGCTTACCTTGATTCGTGTACATGCCATGATCCCGTTTTATTTTCTTGTTCTAGCTCTAGCTTTACAGCTTACCATGCCATGATACATATATGTACACTCCATGATTTCATTGTATATGCTCTATTTACAGTCTTATAGCATTTATTCTATCTTGAGATCTGTTATGAGATATATGTACTCGTTCCGCTCCTGACTGGATATGTTATGAAAATTTTAGGAGTAGTTGTGCCCTCATTATTGGACTTCATGATGTTGCTAGCTGAGGTGGATCTCACTATTCTTCTATGTGAGTTGCCTGGTAGTTATTCTTAGTTAGTCTTATTGTTCCTTCTTTATCTTTCATGTCTTATGATCATTGTAGATTCTAGTTGTTCTAGTGATATTGTTATTATTTCTTGTCTTATCTTCCTTAGTTTTCGTGATATGACATGAGTACATTTCTAGATATAGATTCATAGAAGTTGTAGTTAGTATAGTATACTTGACAGCATTCTACCGCCGATACCGCGGCGTAGGCTGGGCGTGGCCCACGTATTCGTACCCGTATATCCGGGTGCGGGTCGTGACAACGCCACTAGTGCCTTGGTTGAAACGCTAACGTGCCGTATTTCTAGTCTCGAGAGCCCTTGTGTGGAACGTTGTCTTCAAATTGCATTTTCACATAGAATGGTTAAGAACTTTTATTTGTGTAGTTAAATATACTTTTCTATTGAGCTTTATTTATTCAGTTATCGGCATGATATTATGTGTCTTGTTACGTCCCTCTGAGGACCTGGTTATCTCGCCAGGTGTGTGCTCTTGTCTTTCGCAGGTATTCTAGCTCTAGCCGTGATCATCGTTATTTCTTCGAGGATGATTGCGCTTGGATCGTCTTCGCTTCGCTCGCCAAACTCATTTCATTTCCATGTATTTCTTTCCTTACTTGTTGGTAGTGGATTTGTCTCCGCCCAACATATTGTATCAAGACAATTCATAATCATTATTTGAAATCTTTTATTCTTTTACTTTGTGTGGATGAGATTAGTCATGGTTTTACTGCATTTATAGCTTATGTATCCATACGAGTCCTATGTACTTCGTATGAATACAGCTGGCATGTCTACGTTCCTAGTACTACGTATTTTGGGACTGGGGCGTTACACACGAGCCTAGATTGCGCTCGTGCAAGGCGGGTTCCATAACGGCCGATTTTAGCAGAAATTTTAGAACTAAACATAAGTTATTCAAAGAAGCTTTTCATTGATATTGAAACAACGGTTACATTGCGGGCGCAAGGCCAAGATTACAAGTCTCTCAAATTCACTCAAGCTCACATTACAAGTCACTCAGCTCTCTCTCATCTCTCAATTACAAGTCTTGAGCCAGCGAAAGCTTCGGAAGGCGACGTCCATATATTATGTCCCGTATAAGTCTTTACTCCATACGGCCGCACGCTTCGAATCGCCAAGGAACTCTGTGCCTCGACGCATCCAAGCGAGCTCCGTGCCACGAGCTTCTACCTGTGCCTGTACATGTAAACTATGTGGGTGTCAGTACTCAACTGTACTGGTAGAATGAGCTCCTCGCGCACCCATACAAACCCAACACGCTTGATTTACTTTGTGCAACATAGTCCCTTTAGATTGCCTTTCTACTCTTGCCTTAAGATCAGTTTTAGGACCAACTCCTTGCCTATTTTGTGTCTTTAGGCCATCCCGTGCTTGCAACAATTCGTCGACTCAACATCGTTAACCTATCAAGTCGTGCTTGCCTTTCGACCAAAATCAGAGACGCAACTACGCGATAAGACTCCATTCCCGTGTGACCGTGCTGTAAGTCCTTTTTGAGGCCGCGCCTCACAAATCAATGAGACTCAATCATATTGCCGCATCGCGGCCCTTGCCGCCTCGCGGTCCTTCGCTACTAAATCATCAACTGACCCATCCAACTTTGTGAACTAAGTGTCACTCGACCAATTTTGCCTTACGGCATTTCCTGACTTAAACTCAAGACAACTTAAACCAACTTATGCAACTTATATTCCAACAACTTATATTCCAACAACTTAAGACCCGACGTCGCATCCCGTGCCGAAGCACGTTGCCCATGTTGTAGCCATTCTTAGGCCCAAACACTTGTGTTCCAACCATACACACATTCAACTAGACTAAATCCAAAGGCACACACGCAGATTGCCGCTCGTGCCGACCCATCTATATGAATTGGTCACTAACACCACAAGCTATCGTGGACTTATAGCCTTGTTATTCGAAGACCCTTTCATCGCAAGTAGCTAGCCCCGAGGAAAGTTCCCGAATAACCCGAGCGGTTCGTCCAGCTATGGCTATACCGTGTTTCCCTCCGAAACGACGCGGTCCCTCGGTGCCCAGGGTTGTCATGCGTGGAAACTCTACCTTGTCGATAAGTTGTCCAATGACCATGCAAGACTCGACACAAACTGACGTCTCACACAGTCATCCTCTTCCAATGTTGCCTTCTCTTTCAAACCGATATCAAGACTTCTATCCTTGAGATCCCTCGACGACCCACGGTCGTGAGCCTTCTCCGTTGATGCTCCTTGAGATCCCTCGACGACCCACGGTCGCGAGCCTTCTCCGTTGATGCTCCTTAAGATCCCTCGACGACCCACGGCCGCGAGCCTTCTCCGTGTTACCATATCATTTCATTCAACTCAATGCCTATTCGATAGTCCTTCTTCCAAAACTCGTTAAATCAGCCGTGGTTCATGCCTTAAACACTAAGTCCGTGTATCGTGCCTTAAGCCAATCGTGCTCTACACGACACTCCTGCCCAAGTCGACGGGCCTTGAGACCGTAAGACTAAGTGGTTATACCCAACCGAACTCATAGAACCGTGCTTGCTACCACTCCGATAGCCTAACATAACTTGTCTGACTTAAACGCACAACGACTCGACGAGCAAAGGCTGTGTCAAGCCTCGCATTGCGGAAATGTGCCGCACATGCGTTCGACTTCTGAACGACCAAGTCATTTGGGCGCCTAGACTTACGCCAGCAGCCGTGCGACGCAACTTAACTCATAGGGCAAGCCAAGGCTATGCCAAGCCTTGGGCTATAGCACCGTGCATGCTTTATGAAGCACTTATGCGGGCGACGCCTATGACTTAGGCTACGTTCATACTTCGCCTACTCAACCAACTTTCCTTCTCCCAAGCCACGGGACGAAGGATCGAGTGTCATTTTTAAAGCACGTCGTGCACCAACTCTAAGCCGACCGTTGGACCTTTCCATATTCTAACTCAATTCGACCCGTCAGAATTATTCCCTTTAGCTATGTGGATTCGTCTCTTTTATTATCAAGCCTACTGGTGCAAGTTAAAAACATGCAATTTATTATGTGAAGGCTAAGATAAGGCAAGTTCACCGAAACTACCCCACCTGAGCGAACGGTCGTCTTGACCGAGCGATGTCTCCGAGTAGCCATTGCAAGGCTAAGTCCGAACGCCGATGGCGTTTCGATCTCTCCGATTGAATGAGCGGGACGGGGAACTACATGGCTAATGTTAGAAAGTTGTAAATTAGTTTGATAATAATTATTGTTAATGATACTCTATAGGAATATTAAGAAGAGGGAACCCCTAGAAACTAGGACTTATACAGAAGTTAATCATGGTTAGATTTATTGATAACAGATTAGATTTAGTCTGTTCATTAATCAACTTGTAATTCATAAACAGGAGGATTCCCAGCTCTTCTACCCTTTCTTGATCACCAGAAGCCAGGCAAGTATACTCCTTGAATTTGTTCATTTCTTATGTCTTGTACATTCATCCTTGCATCTCCTTGTTGACACGATATATCACGGTATTGTCTAGTTTCATGTTTCATGTATTACTTGTGTCTGGAAGAAAAAATACTATAGATATGTGATCAAACCCTGTTACTATTCATGTGAATAGCTTAGGTCCCGTATCGTGCACGTGGGACCCGAGCCGTACCATTTCATGTTTATTGCATCTACCCAAGTCGATCACACAATCTAGATGTATTTCAATATTGCACATGTCAGGATTCAGGTTGTATTTCAGGATTCATGATTGTATTTCATGTTCAGGTTGTATTTCATGATTCAGGTTGTACTTCATGTTCAGGTTGTATTTCATGTTCAGGACTCATACCATGTTTTCCTGTTTTACTTTCAGTATTTCCTGTTCAGTTTCATGTCTTGTTCTTATTTACTGTACTATATATATATTTTCTGTTTCTTGATTCATACCATGATGTTCATATTCATTTTCTTGGATATACTTAGCTCCGCTCCTGACTAGGATATGTTGCAGGTGAGTTGGAGGCTCTGTACGACACGTATTATGGCGGGGAGCCATTAGATGCAGGAGAGCTAGCTGGAGTTGCTCTTGACTTAGAGGCTGCAGAAGCCTAGAGCTTACCTTAGTATTTTCATATTATTTCCTTGTATTGAGACTAGTAGACTTACTTTCATTTGCTGGAATGTAATAAATTCTGAGATTTGTACTTTACTCTGGGTTTGGGACACATTTATAGATGCTGTATTTTCATACTTGTCTTGATATCTGCTTAGTTTTCCCTATATTAGTACAGCTTACTTCATCATGTCTATCGACGAAGGCTGGACATGTCCGACTCGTATCCGGTTATTCGGAAGCGGATCGTGACAAAGATAGAACATTGAACAATTGAAGTGACGTGCATCAATTGTACGGGGTCGCAGTAGGATATTGATAGTAGAACATTGAAGGGCAATATTGAGATGTGCACCACGTGCACGGCTCCGAGAACATTGAACACTAGGTCTAGAACATTGATTTCGGCGTTAAGCGTGCCCTCGTACACTTAAGCTATGAAAAGACTAAGTAACTACGGAACTATGCTATGTGGATAACTTATGAATAGAACGTGTCGAGTATAAGCACGAGAAGTCTAAGCCGTTGGGCGTCGTGCATCAATACGGATGTGTTGGGGCATAACGCCGAAGGAACTTGAGACAGAGATGAAGGATTATGTTTATGGAACACGAGATGGGTTGGAATGTATGACTTGTATGCTATGGCACATATTGCATGGTCAATGGACTCGGATGGCCCGTGCACGGGTGCGGCTTCCCTCGGACGATTACGACCAGGGCACTGGGACCGTTCGGCCTATGAGGGAATTATGTATGGTATTTTTGGTGCACATCAATCGGACGGTTTGCGACCGGCCAGTGTTGTGATAAGCTATGATATCAGTAAGTTTGGGATCCTTCGGATATTGGGCTAGCAACTCGTATCGAAGCGATCATAGGCTTACACATAAGGATGCCAAGTACATTACGGTGCGAAATACCGTGACCTTCATATAGATAGGACCGGTGGGCTGAGATTAGAGTTGGGTGGAGATGCAGTGCCTGCTACCCTTATGCATATGTCTAAGTTATTGTTGGTTGGTTGCGTGAAAACATTATGAATTCTTATGTAATATTCTAACCATTGCAGGCTAGGCGAATGGGACGGAGATGAGCACGATCACTATGTTTATGTTCATATTATGTCTAACTGTATCTGCCGCAGGGACACGGTATTGGACACATTTGTGATAAGGTGCTATGTTTAAGTATTGCCGTGAAACTCATCCTAAGGCTAAATAGAAAGATCACAAATTAAGATGCATGTTTCACTAAATATACTTATTGTTTGGTTTTGGTGCGTGCGGGTCTTGATCAGTGCGAAGCGAGGACGAAAGCACTAATCCCCCACTAGTTTGCCTACAGATTCAGGTTTATGATTCGGCTCGGGGCGGGGCTTGGCTTGGATGCGCCGAGGCATGGGGTCCTTAGCGTTTCAAGAGGAGCTACCGCATAGGCGTTCGGACTTACGACATGGAGATGTTCGGCCGAATACTACTTGTTGGCTATAAAGAGGCATAATGTATGGGACAATGTAACCCTTTGTGAGCTAGAGATCATGAGCGTTGTAGCCAATTGGCATATTAAGTTGGGCTATTCAGAGCCTTCTAATCTTCACTTCGTTATCAATAAAAGAGATTCTTATGTTATACTCTGTTTTCTTCCGCTGCTTACGTTATCAATTTGAGATAGACACTTGTGAACCAGTTATCTCGCCTTGCACGAGCGCAACTCCAGGCTGGTACAGCATCACGACCTAGCGAGCACGATGATTCGGGTGAAATCTAGCGAGGACGAGCAATTTTCTGGATCGGGGCGTGACACATGAAGCCCGTTCAAGTCTCAAATATTGATTGACGAGCGTTCCAGAAGTTCTTTAGAACTTGCTGGTTCCTGGAAGCGGATCGTATATAAGCGAATCTTGCTTTGAGCAACGGTGATCTTATCACCCCAGCAAAGCAGCCTTTCTTTTTCTTCTTTCCTTCTCTTCTTCTCTGATCTAATCAGATACTTCTTGTGGGCTTTCGTCACTGCTGCTGCTAGCAACTCGATTTGTACCTTCCTAAAAGAAGCTCTACTTTTGTTTGCTGTTATAAAGAAATCTCTTTAGATTTTTGTTACCCAGAATCCTCCAAGGATCTCTATGGTGCACCTTCTTTGAAGTGTTGCTACGAAATGTTGTTACTATTGAGACAACTGTTTCATTTCTCTATTTTCCATCGAAAATTACGTCCCGGGAATAACAAGTAGCACTTAGGGGCTGTTTGGATCGTAGAAACTGGACTGAAAGTGGAAAAATATTTGTAACTCAGCTGAACTGACAACAGTTCAGACGTTTGATTGCCACAAGAGGAACCCCAAATTTTACACTGATTTAACATGGAACAGCTCATGTCCCCCACAATTTTAATCAGTTTTACCTACATTTTTCAGAGGAAACTCCTCTGCACTCAGCAGGAAAGAGGAGAAGGAAGAGGAGTCCCCCCCCCCCCCCCTCCTCTGGACTCGTGCGAAGGCGGTGATCGAACTGCTCTTACACGATGTAAATTTTACTTTTATACTTTCAAAGAGTTACTTCTATCAAAACAATCCCTCAACCCCTCATGTATCCCAACTTTTCTGTATACTTTAGTTTTAGGCATCTCTGTTCATGAACTTCCGGCCGTCCGCATAATTATGAAATGACATCCTTCCAAACATTTCGTTCTATTTCAATTGTTCATGCTGCCAAGATGTCCTTTGGAGACAAGTTAGTGCCCGCCTAACCTACCAGATAGAAGGGAATTGTTCTTCGTTTGGTTGTAAAGAACCAGGGGCGGATGTAGAAATTTAAACTGGGATAGACTGGACTGAATTGAGGTGGACTAAAAATTGGCTAACTCATATAAATAATCAAAAGTAAAAAAAAAAAGCATATAAAAAAATTGGGGTGGGCTCCAGCCTACCCCAACAATAAGCTGAATCTGAAAGAACCTATCTTACACAATAGAAAAATGCTAAATTTACAATCAAATTTTTACAACCTTTTTACAACCTCTCTCTCCCACTCCTTACACATGGGTCCCACCGGGTCCCACCTCCCCTCATACCCTCTGCTACATGGGCTCCACCCGACCCTACCACTTCTTCCCTCCTCCGAAATTCGACACGTAGCGGTGGTAAGGAGGCTGTAGACATTTGGTTGTAGGCATAGCAAAGCCCTACACAATAGCAATGTATTGTTCTTGATTTGGTTGTAAATAACCTATATTACACAAAAGCAATGTAGATTAATGAGATTTTTTTATATGAAACCATTCGACTTTTGAACATTTATGTCTACATCTTCTACTATATAATGCGGCTTCGAAACGGTTAAAAAATTATCCTCTTTTTATTTTATTTTTTGCATAACCGAATACCCTCTATTTTATTCACATATATCCATAACAATTTATAATTATATATATATATATATATATATATATATATATATATATATATATATATATATATATATATATATATATATATATATATATATATATATATATAACAAATCTTAATTAAAATTAACAATTATCTAAATTATATTTTGATAAAATTGAAAAGAAGAAAAATTATTTTAGGTGCAACTACGTGCTTTTACTAGAATTATATATCGCTCTCCGTTGTCACAAGGAAAGATAAAGATTGTTGTTGATGAGGATAAAAGAAGCCATTATTTCCTCAATGAGAGGTTCTACAAAACTTGAGAAAAATATACACATTTAGGAAGATTTTTTTTAAAATTGTTTAGTTAATAAATCCCACGAAAATCTAAAATTCTCAAGCCATGTCCAAATACAAAATCTCTTTGAAAAGTAACTTCTAATCGTTGGGTACAAGTACATTAAAATGAATTATTTTTTTCTCTTCCACTTCCAAAAAATTGAGAGAAATCTCTGTTTCATATATTTTTTATCAGATCACAATTCGATCTTTGAAAACCTACTATATCCAACTACTATTTCAACATATCGATTTTTGAAAGCACTATAAGGCAATATATTAAATGTATTCCCACAATGTACACCAATCCGTTGTCGTCCAGCCCGGTTAGGATATCTGGCTTTCACCCAGGCGACCCGGGTTCAAATCCCGGCAACGGAATTATTTTGATTTTTTCGCCATTTTGTTGGCACGGTTTTGATTATTTGGTAATCAAAACAAGGAATAATAATAATAAAAAAGGTTAATGTAACAAACACAACAATTTAGTTGATTGTGGAATGTTGTAATCCATGTATTGGCAAAGAACCAATGCAACTTGTCGAGAATCACTTGATGGATAAGAAATTGTAAATCTAGGTGTTGAACCAACAATTTAAATAGTATCAATGGATACTGGTGGATATGGGATGGGTTTGCCAATTTCGTTCCTGACCGGCACTTTTCGGCCCACCGGTTTGGAGGATCCTTGTTAGCAATTCGGCAAACGAAAAAAATTCGGGACGGCAAAAGTACGAGTATAAATCGGCTCAGTGCAAATAAAATACGTTCAAAAATTCTGTCAAGTATTCGAAAAATAAAAATATTGGGGTTAAAAACTTCATATTCTTAAATATGTTGTCAAATTTGGTTAATTAAACAGGTTTTTAACACATTTTTTGTGCCAAATTTTTCAATAATTTATATAGAACATGTTTAAAACTTCACATGCTGAAAATTTACGTACTAATTTGGATCTGTCAAAAGTACGCAAGTATTATACGTTTATGAAAGATACGGAAAAATTCGCGTATAATACGAGTTTTATTCGGGTGATTGCTAACATGGTGGAGGATATTGGTCCCCGATTTTGACGGAGACGAGATCTCTATTTCCGTCTCTATGTTCTCGTATACGTATCCTTATTCATTTCAATTTTCAACCAGGCACAATTATAAAAATTAAGATAATAAAAATAAATTATATAATATGTTTGGAAGAATGTAATTAGTTTATAATCGATTCCACTGTGTCGCCTATTTGGACGCCATGTCTCTACACTAATCACTTGAGCTAGAAATTATTATATGTATATATTATTTTTGAAGCGAACTCGCCTCCACTGGGGCTCGAACTTCGATCGCTTGGGCCGCATGCATCTCTCTTAACCACTAGGCTAGAGGTCATTTGCAAAATTATTATTATTATTATTATTATTATTATTATTATTATTATTAATCATAATCATAATCATAATAATTTTGCAAATGACCTCTAGCCTAGTGGTTAAGAGTATATATATATTCTTTTATATATATATATATATATATATATATATATATATATATATATATAAAAGAATATATATATATATATATATATATATATATATATATATATATATATATATATATATATATATATATATATATATATATATATATATAGAGAGAGAGAGAGAGAGAGAGAGAGAGAGAGAATAAGGGAGGTGAGGTGCCCCCCCCCCCCCCCCCCCCCCAATGCTATCATCATGCACTTTGGTGCATGATGATAGCATAGGGAGGTGACATGTAGCCATCCTGCATGATGATAGCATGGGAGGTGGCACCTCACCTCCCTCATCCTCTCTCTCTCTCTATCTGTCTATCTCTCTCTCTCTCTCTCTATATATATATATATATATATATATATATATATATATATATATATATATATATATATATATATATATATATGTGTGTGTGTGTGTGTGTGTGTGTGTGTGTGTGTGTGTGTGTGTGTGTGTGTCGGAGCACAATTTTCGATGGAAAACTGAGAAAATGAAACAATTGTAAAGACAATGTTTCAGCGCAACACTTCAAAGAAGGTGCACAACAGAGATCCTAAGAGGATTCTGGATTACGAGAATCTAAAAAGATTTCGTAATCAGTAGCAAACGACAGTAGCACTTCTAAACAGAAGGTACAAATCGAATTGCTAACAGCAGCAGCGATGACAGACGAAAGATGGAAGATGGTCTGCTGGGGTGAATGATCACCGTTACTCAAAGCTATATTCACTCCATACGAATAGCTTCCAGGAACCAGCAAGTTCGTTGGAGAACTTTGGAACACTCCTGCTCTTCTGACTCCTCGGATCGTATACGGACTCCCGTGCAAAAGCAACGCTGGTGCAAAGCTTCTCTTCTCTCTCACAGCCTCTGTTTACTTGTGTTAAAAAAATACTTGTAAACTTTTTTAACTATCTGTGTACTATTCTTTCTTTGTCCTGTGGAGAGAAGAGACCTTATATAGGCCTGAGTGGCAACTGTTCGGTTTGCACAATGTTCGAAATGTGGTAAAAACTACTCCGAACGTGCTGTAACCGCACAGATCATGCACAGATACGATCTGTAGCAAGTTGCGCCACTCGCGCAACCCGCACGCCTTGCACACCGCGTACGGAATGCGTACTGAGCTACTTGCACCACCTGTGCGTCCTACGCACCCTGCGCCACCCGCGCAACTGGGCGTGCAACTGGGCGCACACCTGTGCGCGCAACTGGACGCACCACAGGGCGTACATCTGTGCGTGCAACTGGGCGCGCATCTGTAGCGCAACTGGGCGCACACCTGGCCGAGCAACCTGAGCGCGCAACCTGGCCCGCGCACCTGGCCGCACAACCTGGCCCGCACAACCAGAGCCACACAATCTGGCAGCTCAATCGGCTGTGCAAATGGCTTGCGCAACGAGCGCAACTTAAGCGCACTATGCGCCTAGCGACGATGCTGACGTGCTAAGTACGCCAACAAAATACCACATTATGCCTTATGAGCCAATGAGCCTGAGTCCGTGTCCGAGTCCGAGTCGCTATGCCCCTACGGGGCTTAGCTCCCATGGAAATAAATTTTCCAAGAGCAAAAAGCATGAATGCTTTACCATGGAGCCTTATCCTTACCTTCTAGTAAAATCACCCAAATGGTTCCCTCCTTAAGGTCACCACTCCATGTACATATCCCAACAACACATACAAGTACATATGTTGAGATACCTCATGGTGCACTTTCCGTTTGGGACTAAACTTCACTAGCCATGTGCATATCCCAACCCCATGCGGCCAGTCTTTTGCGGCAACCCTCATACGGCCAGCCCTTATGCGGCAACCCTTATGGCATGGTTATGTTTTGGACTTGGCATGATTTCAATATTTGCATGGCTTTTACATGATCGCGACATGATAATGTAAGGATAGAACATGACATGATAGTGGCCCGTGGTGGCACACACTTAACAAGTAACCTTGACATGATAACACATGATAGTGGTCCATCGTGGCGCACTCTTGACAAGTAAACATGACATAATAATCTTGATATGCTGTTGTGACAGCTACCTTGACTTGCTAAGTAACTCTTGTCGTGACATCGTGAGTGTTTGTGCTTGTATAATCTACATGTCTCGTCTTGCATCATGTCTAGGTGTAACAACCCAGTCCCAAAATACGTAAGACTAGGAACGTAATCATGCCAGCTGTATACATACGAGTAACTATACGGCTCGTATGTATACATAAGCTGTAAATGTAGAAAGCCAAGACACTAAATCTCATCCAAAAATAAATAATGATATAAAAGCAACTTTAAATTTGTCATGTATACAATCGTTGGGCGGAGATAAATCCACTACCAACAAGTAAGAAATAATACATGGAAAATAAAATGAGTTTGGCGGGCGAAGCGAAGACGATCAAAGTGCAATCATCCTCGAAGAGATAGTGACGATCATGGCCACGGCTAGAACACCTGCGAAACATAATAACACACACCTGGCGAGATAACCAGGTCCTCAGAGGGACGTAACAAGATACAATAAACAAGCCATATAAATACTGAATATAAAATATGCCACAATCAAAGAAAGTGACAAGACATAAATAAGGTAATCTAACCGTACTAAAGTGAACATGCAGTGAGAACAAACCTTTCGTCGCATGAGCCCTGGCTGTAAATAGGATCTGGTATAGTCCCCACTTGGGCACCAGTGACCTAAGCGCATGACGTTCAAAAACGACAGTGACCAACCTGAGAGGCTCATACACGTATCTCCAGCGGAGCTTCCGGGTTACAAAGGAAGTGCAATCGAAGCCCATACGACAAGGAAATGTTCTCCCTACCCAATGTACCTATCATATCGCATCTACGACCATGTAACACTACTAACCGTCAAGTCTTCTAACACACAACTATTGACAGTTAGACCTAACGCACGTCCTGTACGCATCAGTGATCAGCCAACACGTAAGTCCGTAGGCTATATGCTACTCATAACTCACACATCTCGTGGCACAACAGTGTCAAAGTTTATGTAATACACTAGACTAGTGGTAGTCCCTTAACTCTAGGTCCATATGCAATCAAAGGATAAATAACAAGGTACAACTAATATCACTGAGCATGCAGTAAAGCATGAACTGTAATAATGATACAGCTAAATATACGGGAAATAAATACACAGTGATATGCAATAAATAAAATGCAAACTAATTTATAAACAGTAAATTGTGGCAAGGTATCTTGCCTGGTGTGTCGCCTGGTGTTCTCTGACATGTCTCAATAGTCCAATAGCCATGGTCGACGTAATGGTCCAAAATCGTGAGAGAATAGGAACATGTGATTAGTCATGATCAATGACGAAAATAGAAGGAATTTAGGAGTAACTGAATATTTATACTATTTTTGGAAATTATTCTCTTATTGTTTTGAAGACCAATTTTATTAGAAAATATTTTACACAAATACATGAAACTCAAGAATACGTTTTTAGGAAAAATCTAAGTTCATTAAAGTAGATTTTTCTAGCTATATTTTTATTAGTAAAAATATCACAAAATCTAGGAAATCATTTGTAAACTTAGTTTTATTATTTATACATTATTTAGGTGAAAACTATAATAAGATTAGATAATATTATAAGGATTTTTTATTTACAAAACATATTTTTGTCCAATATAAATTCTTATATAACAACAACAATAACCATAATAATAATAATAAATAATGATAATAATAATAATAATTATTATAAAAATAATAATAATGGTATCATTTATGATAATATTAATAATAATACTAATAATAATAGTAATACTATTATTAATAAAAGCTATACTTAAAGGGCTGCTCTGTAAGTGAGAGAGAGAATGAAGAATAAGAAGGAGGGGTTTGGAAAAGGCTCACCTGCGGAGGAGCAAGGGTTGGCTCCGGGCGGATGGGCGCGGCGGAGTAAGTCAGAGGCGCAGCGAATCTGCGGCCGAAGGAGACGGAGAATGCCGGGCTTGGCTAACGGCGGACGATCGGTGGGTGGTTGGTGCCGGGGTTGCGCGGAGGCGACGGCGGCGTGGATCTGCGGGCGGGGCTCCGGCACGGTCGGAGCGGAGAGGAGGTGATGGAGCGCGGAAGGCGAATCAGGGAAGTCGGAGGTGATGGATGTGGGTTTTCCAATGGCGGCGGCAAAAGTTTGTCGGCGACCGTGTGTGCTCCTGATGGCAACGGCGGCTGGAGGAGGCGATGGGAGCGACGGCGCGGGTTTTTCGGCGCGTCGGCGGCACGGAGGAGGAAGGAGAGAGGGGACGGCGACTGTGCGGCCGGCGGGGGTCTTCACCGGCGGCTACGGGCGCTGCGGCCGGAGGCTCGGAAGACGGCGGCGGATCTAGGGGGCGCGCGGCCATCTGAGGAAGGGGGCAGCGGTTCCCAGCGCGCACCCTCGGCTCCAGAATTCGATGGGTCTTGGGGAGAGGCTCCGGCATTGCCGGCGGCCAGGCGGAGGTAAGGTTTCTGCCTCCTCCTCTTCTTCTGATGTCTCGAAGATTTGGTGGTGGTGATGATTTGCCGGGGTGGGGTTTTGGGGATTCGGTATTGGGAGTTGCCGGAACAGCGGGGCAATGGTGGTGGCTCGTTTGCTGCGGACATGAAGGTCGTAGGTTTAGGTTTTAATAAAGCGAGTCCGTGTCAGGGTGCGTGTGGCAGGGTTGGTGTTGCTGGCGGTGGAGGCGAGCGGGGATGATGTCCTGTGTGTCGGGCATGGTAGAATTTCATGTATTTGTACGAGGGAATGAATAGTAGATGGGGAAGGGTCACAGACACGGACACGATGCACAATGTTGATGGTGGAAGTTTCTGGAGGAGTACCTCTCCTTTTATAGGAGGTGGGAATTCCCAGTTGGATAGGAATTGGGATTTATTTAAATCCCTAATAGATAAATCACCAATTAATTTAAACTGATTTAAAAATAATTCAATCCAAATCAAATCAAATCTAGATAAATTATATCCTTAATTTAAACAATTTTTTAAACAAAATCAATAAAATCTTTTCCAATTTAAATTACCATATTTAATCAAATATTATCACTAACAAAATCCTAAATATTATTTTCATGATTAATTAAATATGGTAATAATAAATTTCGAAAATCACGATAAATACTTAAATATTAAATCATAAACTAGCTTTTATAAATAACAAAATTTTATTAATAAACAAATTTTACATTTCGCAAAATATTAAATAACAATTTCCAAATCACCATTTATTTGTAAACGACGAATAAAATAACCTTTTTATAAAAATATTTATCACTTTTGTTTGAACATGTACTTTCTTATTAAAATAAAAATATTTTTCTAACATATGTACCTCGACACATATTCGCACTCATCGAGAAATTATGAACGCAATCTCGCACGTTACATAAATTCAACAAAGCGAACTCGTATGTTCAGATACGAAGTACAAAAATAAAATAAAAATAAAAAATAAAAATTGTAGTAGAAATTTAGGGGGTTTACATCCTACCCAACTTAAAAGAATTTCGTCCTCAAAATTTAAGGATAATTAGGGCAGATAGGGTAGAGAAGATAGAAGGAGTTTTTATTCGAATAGAAGTACGAGATCCATATTGGACGAGCAGGCAATCAAAATATTTGACGAGAAGGCGAAGACATTTCATCGGCAATTTGTCATTTGAATGACTAGAACAAAATTTCGATGGTTTTCGATTACGATCATGTATATAATAATCAATCAATGACTACGCTCAATCAAACTTAACATTAACCTTAAAAAAAGGGACAACCTCTTAAGTAGGTAATAATCTCCTTAATCCTTTGATATCATCAATATTCATGAAATCTCTCTTATCATAAATCGTTCTTTCCAAAAATTTCTTCCGTTCCACGTCCCCTTAAACAAAACCAATATGATTCTAAATGTACTCTAATTTTCTCTATTTTGTCATAGAATTTCAAATAGCCTCAAATTTTGACTTCCAGAATCTTCATAGCTCATTTTTATATATCTTCCCAAATTTTAATTTCCTCTAAAATTAAAAATTTCAAACCTTCAACCAATTTGGCCCAAGTAGAAATTGAAAATCTTTTTACTGCAAATTCGTATTTATTGGTCAATGCACCATGCATCCATAGATGACAAAATAAAAGTTCTTCTTCAATGTTCGATAAATCTCGAAAACTAACAGTATACCTTCAATCTTCTATCATAATTGAAAGCTTCCTAAAATATTTATTAGTCTCTCTCAAAATTTTGAATTCAACAATCTCAGTTTCTTGATGGTAAAAATGAAACTCATCTTAACTTCTTATTCATGATCATCTTACAACTTAATTCTCCATGCATAAAAATGTAAAGGTTTCTTTCTTCAACAATTTGTTATCCTCGAAAATATCGTCATAACATTATATGTCATCGGAGGCAATGTCAACATTTTTCTTTATCAAAAATTTGCATCCATAAATTTAGTATATAAATCTGGTTCTTAAACAACCAACAATCTAGAAGATTCTTCACTCGATATTTAGTTACCTCAAAACAAGCTTTTGAAATTCGAGAAGTCTATTTACTCTTGAGTGTTTCATCAAAATACCGTATATCATTCCTTACTTCATATATTTGGATTTATTGCACACTTATTTATGTCCCACCTATACCTCGTAATCTTGTAATTATCTTAATCAACTACATTATTTATCCATGTTGTGGGGTTCTCCAATCTAACCTCTACTAACCAAAGATTGTCATGATCAATTTTCATTTCGCATAAGAGAATCATACAAGGAACAACGTTGCATAAACAATGGAGAAATCATAGTGAAATATGAGTAAGCAATTTAATTGGTCGGGAGAAAAGTGTTGCTAATATTTCATGGAGAGAAAAATGTGTTATGGGACTAAGTAAATCAAGACAATACAAGAAAGTAAAATAACAAGGGTTAAGCAGTCAAGATAAAACACAAGGTTAAACATTTAACGGATTTAGTAGATCGCAATCGGGCCGAAGATTTGAGTCGAGATTGAGTCCAATATATAGTCAAAGTATATCGGTACCATGGTATAGGTTATAGTTAGTCTTTATGACCCGCAAGTCGTACCATAAAAAATAGAGTACAAGGGGACGTGTTTTAGTGGGACATGATATACCTACACGAAGGTGAGCTCGTCTAGGCCTTGCATGTGAATTTTGTTGGAAGGAAAAGTCTAGTGTTGTGCTCCAAATATTGAAGTCACGATAGGGAACGCCAAATGATCAAAATAGAAAGTGGGTTTTCATAAGGTACTAATTAATGCACAAAAATAAAAGGTTAAAGCACAAAATAAGGATAATTTATGAAATCTCGTAGATCAAGTTAAGACAAGTTAGAGACACAGTTTCTAGAGGAAAGATAGTCTCACCGATAAGGGTATGGTCAAGGGAATGGTCCCAATCATTTTGAAGTTTTAAACAATTAGATGTCACGAATAAAGATCTAGATTTGAGGGAAGATCGAATAAGTCAAAGATATGCTCATCGGTTTGGTCGATGACTAACTATACTTGTATATATGCAATCTCATAATCATAGGTGGTATGGCAGTCTAATGTGGAATACTTCTATCTCACTAGGGTGACCTTACTTGTTTCTTGGTCATTTACTAATATATGTTCTAATCTAAAATTTCAAGTTCCTCGAAAGTTTCTCAATAAAATTTCCAAGATATTCCACCAGATTTCCTAATTATCTTAGGCTGTCAAGTTTAATCCAATTTTAAATCTCTAGTCAATCTCGAAACAATCCTTGTATATCGTAAATCGAATAATCATTTTTTCTTTCCAAACCTTAAACTCAACATTTAATAAGTCTATCAGCCGAATTTCATACTATAATATGGAACAATTAAATAACTCCCAAATTTAATTATATATATCCTCCAAATGTGTATATTTATCTTCAAATAAGTCACAACTACTCTTCAAAAGTAAATTTCCTTTTTTCTCAAAATTTTAAATATCCATAATCAAGGTTTTAAACTCGAAATCTAAATAACTTTATAGATCATATGACGTATTTTAATTCAAAAATATTTTACCAAAATTTATCAATTATCCTCAAATTTTGGTCAATCGTAAATCATAGTTTAAATTTTTATAATCCCTTTCAAATCAATTTATATCCCTCCAAAAGATGTATAGCTATAACTCAATAAATCATAAATGTTCAAAGTCCTCCAAAATCAAAACGCAAAATTAAATTAATTTGTTTTTCTCGATCTAGCTATAATCTTGTGTATATCAACTTGTAATATCAAATTAAAATTCCAACTATCTTTTGGAAGCGGTAATATGCTACTACCCAACTTGGAATTAACTAGTCCTTAAAATCATATTTTTAGAAAAATAAATGCCTTTATAACTCAAATAAAATCTCAATACATATTAATTGTCAATGCAATCCATCTAGCCATGTGTTTAACCTATGGGCATATGCTAGTGTAGTCATCTTACTAAACACGAAACTAAAAATTTACGGTAGAAGGAGTCAAGCAAGATGCAATTCATGGAGGTCGAACGAGAGTTCAGAATTTGAAGTCAAGAAAGGATGTCAAGTAGGTGGATGAGATTCTAAACTCTAATCCTATATTGCAGGCCCGTTCGGCATGGTCATGTAACCGAAACGGCAAACTAGACCTGCATGGGCCACTACAAAAACATGTAACGCCCCAGTCCCAAAATACGTAGGACTAGGAACGTAATCATGCCAGCTGTATACATACGAGTAACTATACGGCTCGTATGTATACATAAGCTGTAAATGTAGAAAGCCAAGACACTAAATCTCATCCAAAAATAAATAATGATATAAAAGCAACTTTAAATTTGTCATGTATACAATCGTTGGGCGGAGACAAATCCACTACCAACAAATAAGAAATAATACATGAAAAATAAAATGAGTTTGGCGGGCGAAGCGAAGACGATCAAAGTGCAATCATCCTCGAAGAGATAGTGACGATCATGGCCACGGCTAGAACACCTGCGAAACATAAGAACACACACCTGGCGAGATAACCAGGTCCTCAGAGGGACGTAACAAGATACAATAAACATGCCATATAAATACTGAATATAAAATATGCCACAATCAAAGAAAGTGACAAGACATAAATAAGGTAATCTAACCGTACTAAAGTGAACATGCAGTGAGAACAAACCTTTCGTCGCATGAGCCCTGGCTGTAAATAGAATCTGGTATAGTCCCCACTTGGGCACCAGTGACCTAAGCGCATGACGTTCGAAAACGACAGTGGCCAACCTGAGAGGCTCATACCCGTATCTCCAGCGGAGCTTCCGGGTTACAAGGGAAGTGCAATCGAAGCCCATACGACAAGGAAATGTTTTCTCCACCCAATGTACCTATCATGTCGCATCCACGACCATGTAACACTACTAACCGTCAAGTCTTTTAACACACAACTATTGACAGTTAGACCTAACGCACGTCCTGTACGCATCAGTGATCAGCCAACACGTAAGTCCGTAGGCTATATGCTACTCATAACTCACACATCTCGTGGCACAACAGTGTCAATGTTTATGTAATACACTAGACTAGTGGTAGTCCCTTAACTCTAGGTCCATATGCAATCAAAGGATAAATAACAAGGTACAGCTAATATCACCGAGCAGGCAGTAAAGCATGAACTGTAATAATGATACAGCTAAATGTACGGGAAATAAATACACAGTGATATACAATAAATAAAATGCAAACTAATTTATAAACAGTAAATTGTGGCAAGGTATCTTGCCTGGTGTGTCGCCTGGTGTTCTCTGACATGTCTCAATAGTCTAATAGCCATGGTCGACGTAATGGTCCAAAATCGTGAGAGAATAGGAACATTTGATTAGTCATGATCAATGAAGAAAATAGAAGGAATTTAGGAGTAACTGAATATTTATACTATTTTTAGAAATTATTCTCTTATTGTTTTGAAGACCAATTTTATTAGAAAATATTTACACAAATAAATGAAACTCAAGAATACATTTTTAGGAAAAATCTAAGTTCATTAAAGTAGATTTTTCTAGCTATATTTTTATTAGTAAAAATATCACAAAATCTAGGAAATCATTTGTAAACTTAGTTTTATTATTTATACATTATTTAGGTGAAAACTATAATAAGATTAGATAATATTATAAGGGCTTTTTATTTACGAAACATATTTTTGTCCAATATAAATTCTTATATAAAAACAACAATAACCATAATAATAATAATAAATAATAATAATAATAATTATAAAAATAATTATAAAAATAATAATAATAATGATGATGATGGTATCATTTATGATAATATTAATAATAATAATAATAATAATACTAATAATAATAGTAATACTATTATTAATAAAAGCTATACTTAAAGGGTTGCTCTGTAAGTGAGAGAGAGAATGAAGAATAAGAAGGAGGGGTTTGGAAAAGGCTCACCTGCAGAGGAGCAAGGGTTGGCTCCGGGCGGATGGGCGCGGCGGAGTAAGCCGGAGGTGCGGCGAATCCGCGACCGAAGGAGACGGAGAACGCTGGGCTTGGCTAACGGCGGACGATCGGCGGGTGGTTGGCGCCGGGGTTGTGCGGAGGCGACGGCGGCGTGGATCTGCGGGCGCGGCTCCGACACGGTCGGAGCGGAGAGGAGGTGATGGAGCGCGGGAGGCGGATCAGGAACGTCGGAGGTGATGGATGGGGGTTTTCCAATGGCGGCGGCGAAAGTTTGTCGGCGATCGTGTGTGCTCCCGATGGCAACGGCGGCCGGAAGAGGCGATGGGAGCGACGGTGCGGGTTTTCCGGCACGTCGGCGGTGCGGAGGAGGAAGGAGAGAGGGGACGGCGACTGTGCGGCCGGCGGGGGTCTTCACCGACGGCTACGGGCGCTGCGGCCGGAGGCTCGAAAGACGGCGGCGGATCTAGGGGCGTGCGGCCATCTGAGGAAGGGGGCAGCGGCTCCCAGCGCGCGGAGGGGCGCGCCCTCGGCTCGGGAATTCGACGGGTCTTGGGGAGAGGCTCCAGGTTTGCCGGCGGCCAGGCGGAGGTAAGGTTTCTGCCTCCTCCTCTTCTTCTGATGTCTCGAAGATTTGGTGGTGGTAATGATTTGCGGGATAGGGTTTTAGGGATTCGGTGTTGGGAGTTGCCGGAACAGCGGGGCGATTGTGGTGGCTCGTTCGCTGCGGACATGAAGGTCATAGGTTTAGGTTTTGATAAAGCGAGTCCGTGTCAAGGGGCGTGTGGCAGGGTTAGTGTTGCTGGCGGTGGAGGCGAGCGGGGATGATGTCCTGTGTGTCGGGTATGGTAGAATTTCTTGTATTTGTATGAGGGAATGAATAGTAGATGGGGAAGGGTCACGGATACGGACACGATGCACAATGTTGATGGTGGAAGTTTCTGGAGGAGTACCTCTCCTTTTATAGGAGGTGGGAATTCCCAGTTGGATAGGAATTGGGATTTATTTAAATCCCTAATAGATAAATCACCAATTAATTTAAACTGATTTAAAAATAATTCAATCCAAATCAAATCAAATCTAGATAAATTATATCCTTAATTTAAACTATTTTTTAAACAAAGTCAATAAAATCTTTTCCAATTTAAATTACCATATTTAATCAAATATTATTACTAACAAAATCCTAAATATTATTTTCATAATTAATTAAATATGGTAATAATAAATTTCAAAATTACGATAAATACTTAAATATTAAATCCTAAACTAGCTTTTATAAATAACAAAAATTTATTAATAAACAAATTTTACATTTTGCAAAATATTAAATCATAATTTCCAAATCACCTTTTATTTGTAAATGACGAATAAAATAACCGTTTTATAAAAATATTTATCACTTTTGTTTGAACATGTACCTTCTTATTAAAATAAAAATATTTTTCTAACATATGTACCTCGACACATATTCGCACTCGTCGAAAAATTACGAACGCAATCTCGCACGTTACGTAAATTCAACAAAGCGAACTCGTATGTTCAGGTACGAAGTACAAAAATAAAATAAAATAAAAATAAAAAATAAAAATTGTAGTAGAAATTTAGGGGGTTTACACTAGGACATGAATTCCTAATTTCCACGGTCAGGAATTCGTACTGAATTTGACTAGGATAATGACTAGATTGATCAAGTAGTCCATGAAGAGATTTTCCAGCTACAGGCAGTCCCGTTATCTGGGCGCTCTAATTGGACTTTTAGTCTGCCGTCGAGTAGGGCACATTTCCAGCACACTGTCATGTGTTGCACCCCCAAGTCACCTAGTCCAACTCTCTCAACTTGTGACCGGATAACCTGGATGAAGACTGCAGGGCTTGTGGCTGTTGGAACATCTCATTGTATCTTACTAGTAACTAGGCTTGTGATAACCCTAGTTAGTTAAAGTATCAAGCCGTACACATTGTTTGGCCGTGAATGATGAATGGAGTCCAGTCTAGTCTTATCTAAGCAAGGCCTGTACATGGTTTCTTCAGCACATTACTGTTTATGTTTACTCTTGTCGATAATTGGTTGGAGACTAAGCTCTGTTCAGGTAAAGGATTACAACCCCGGTCCTTGTTTGGTTTACGGATTGTAATTTGGCTACCGAAATAGTCTCTTAGTTGTCTTATCGTTTATCACCTTGTTTTTTCTAACTAATGTCTGTTATTATCATTTATGTCTCATGTGCTAATATGCTGGTTTTAGTTCTTAAATGAAGCCTCCCTTGTGGCACTTTCTCTGCTGGGGTCCGACCCAGCTGGTTTTGTATGGCCAGATTTTAGAGTAGCACCCGAGGATCTTCCAGCCTTCCAGCCAGATGGTGAACACTAGGCGCAACCCTGACAATGAGTGGATTTTATTTTGCTCTCCCACTCCATTATAAATTATTCTTTTGAGACATTTAGCCGCCGAGAAAGTGTTAGCTCGTGTTGATATTTACATTCCTGTCTGCCTAAGGGCTGTAACATGATTGACAAATCCTAGGGTTGATCATGTATGACTTAAACTCTTGCTAGTCTTCACATTTTGTATGACTAGCTTTATGATCATCTGAATATATAATGTATGGGACGCCTTACTTTGTATGTCTGATAATTTACCATCTTGTTACATTTACTTGTTTGCTTGAGATTGAAACACTAGGCTTGCTCTTGACCATAAGTGACTGTTGGCTTGTAGTAAAACCCTCATGCATTTAGACAGCCATGACCGTACATCGAGGTGGGTTACACTTCAATGTACGTAGCTAACTGTATCTGTCCTCCGCTCTCCAGTATTCTGGTTCTGGGACGTGACACGGCTTAAGTGGTGGCCCATGCAGGTCTTATAAATCAAGATATATGAGGGTTTCACTGAATAGATGTCTCAATCAGCACTCGCCCTTGATCTCTACACATGTCTTCTCATCTTTCCGAAATCTTGACCTGATCACATGCTTATATCCTCGATCTATCATGCTCCTTCCTTATTGTTCCCTATATCGTTTCTTCAACGGCATTGTTCCTGGTCCTCTCGATCAGCAAGGTGGAGTACCTCCAGTGAACCAGCAGCAACCTGGAGACCAAGCCCAACACTCTGGAGCAGCCTTCCGAGTCATGCATTCCGGGGATCCAGAGCCCCCAGTTCAACCTGTCCAGCCTGCAGAGCCTGATAATAAAACCCTGGTGGGACTCATTCGGGAATTGCTTACATCACAAGATCGTCGGGGCGATGCCCTGCACCAGACAGTACAAGATGCCATGGGTAGAGTTGGTTACCCAGGGAACAACGCAGCCAACAGCTTCAAGCATCTGAACTCTCCTTTCTTTAACGGCAGTGAAGATGCTATCGCTGCTGATGCATGGCTTCAGGACATAGAAGTTATCTTGGAGGCAGCCAGGATTCTCGAGGAAGAGAAGGTGGCCGTTGTGTACCTACAATTATTGGACTTAGCCCGCAGCTGGTGGGCGATGCTAGCAGTTGGATTACCAACGCCTGTCTCATGGGCGGTATTCAGCAACAAGTTCCAGACCAAGTACTTCGATGCAGTAGCTCGGTATGATCTGCAGATGAGATTCACTAATCTCAAGCAGATGGGAAGGACGGTCGATGGATATGCGGTCGAGTTTTTAGACTCAGTCGATTTGCTCCTACCTTAGTGGCAACCGAATTGGATCGAGCCCAGCGATTCCAGCAGGGAATGCACCTAAAGATTATCATATCAGTGGAGCAGTTTGAGCACCAGACGTTTGATGCCATCTTGCGAGCAGCAAAGAGGCATGAGTATACCTTACAGAGAATTATAGATAGAAGCGGAGGACGGAAGAGGTCTCATGGACAGATGTCCCAGTCATCAGCACCGGCCCCGGCAGCTAGGGCTTTGACTATTGGAGCTCCTAGGAGGGCGACCACAGTTTCGTCGGTTCAGCACTCGACGCCGGCATATCCTCAGCAACAGAAACAGAAGCAGTCTTCCACAATGGGCTGCACTCACTGTGGGAAGCCAGGGCACGTTGTGTTAGAGTATCGCAGAACACAGGGATTGTGCTTGGCTTGTGGGGCACCGGATTATAAGATAGGGTCCTGTCCGAATAGAGCCAGCTCATCGTCATCAAACCTAACCAGTCCATCGGTTAGGGGTCCAGCACCAGTGCAGCAACAGCAGTACCAGCCTCCGAGGCCATTGTCGCCTCAGGCTCAACAGTTTGCCCAAGCTCAGAATCAGAACAGGCAAAGAGATCACCAGCAGAGGGGACCAGCACCAAGTGGACAAGGTCAGGCTATGGCTCTGACCGTAGCAGGAGAATTAGCATCTGGTGAGGTGGTGGCAGGTACCATTCTCGTCAACTCTTTTCCAGCATCAGTATTATTTGATTCGGGTGCATCGCATTCATTTATGTCTGTATGATTCGCTACACGGATAGGACTGAAGCCCGAGTCATTATCAGTAAGGCTCAATATACTTACTGGTAACGGTCTTGTGGGAATAGATAGAGTGTTTTCCTCGTGTCAAATCGTAGTTAGCGGTAGAGAGTTTCCCGCTAGGTTGATAGAATTTTCGATGGCCGACTATGATATAGTCCTAGGAATGGATTGGTTGAAGGATCAATACGCAATAATAGACTGTCATATTGGCAGAATTATTTTTGGTATTCCAGGCGAGGCAGAGTTTTTATTTTTCAGAGGCGAAGTAGAACCTTCTCCACCAGTATTGCGGATGGCAGTAGCAGTAGCAGTTCAGTTTTCCATAGTAGTAGAAGAATTTCATGATGTATTTTCCGAAAAGCTTCCAGGCATGCCCCCAGAGAAAGAGATAGAGTTCAGCATCGACTTGATTCCAGGGACGACACCAGTGTCAGAGAGAGTCTACCGGATGGCACCTTCAGAGTTGGAGATCTTGTACAAGATGATTGAAGAACTCAGAACCAAGGGATTCATTCGTGGTAGTGGATCACCTTGGGGAGCCCCGATGCTTCTTGTGAAAAAGAAGGATGGTACGTCAAGATTATGTATTGATTATCGTACCTTGAACTCTGTAACAATCAAGAACATATATCCTCTCCCAAGGATAGATGAATGATTTGATCAGCTCAAAGGAGCGGCAGTATTCTCGAAGATTGACTTGCGGTCAGGGTACCATCAGATCAGAGTCAGAGAGCAAGACATCTCAAAGACAGCATTCAAATCCAGATATGGACATTGGGAGTTCCTTGTTATGCCATTTGGAGCGACCAATGCACCAGCCGTATTCATGGACCTCATGAATCATATCTTTATGCCTTATTTGGACCAGTTCATGATAGTATTTATAGACGACATCTTAGTCTATAGAAAGAATGAGGCAGAGCATGAGCTGCATCTTCGTGTAGTTCTTTAGATTCTTAGAGAGCACCAGTTGTACGCGAAGTTCAGTAAGTACGATTTTTGGCTGGATCGTATCTCGTATTTGGGTCACATCATCACCAGAGGTGGAGTGGAATTTGACCCCCAGAAGATACTGGCTATAGAATCATGGCCAGTTCCTAGCACCGTCGCAGAAGTTTGAAGTTTCTTAGGATTGGCCGGCTATTACCGGCGGTTCGTATCAGATTTTGCTCGAATTTTAGCGCCCATAACTTAGTTGACCCACAAGGATGTGCACTTTGCTTGGAAAGCAGAGTGTCAGAGTTTATTTGAGAAGTTGAAGCAAGGATTAATGACGGCCCCCATTCTCACTCTTCTCGATGGGACTGGAGGATTTTCATTTTATTGTGATGCTTCAGGCAGAGGATTGGGATGCGTATTGATGCAGCATAGTAAGGTAGTCGCTTATGCGTCACATCAGCTTCGTGACCATGAGAGAAATTAGCCTACCCATGACTTGGAATTAGCAGCAGTAGTTTTTGTATTGAAGCTTTGGAGACATTATTTATATGGAGATCGGGTGAAGATTTTCACCGACCACACAAGAGTCTGAGATATGTGTTTACCCAGAAGGATCTCAACATGAGTCAGAAAAGGTAGCTAGAGCTACTTGTGGATTACGACATCAACCTGCAGTATCATCCTGGGAAGGCCAACGTTGTTGCAGATGCATTGAGCAGAAGAGCCGGAGTTTATTTCCTAACCGCACAACCAGAGTTATTAGTATATCTTCAGAAGATGGGTATTGAGATAGTTCTTCCTACTAATCTGGCATTGATGGCAAGCATGCAAGTTCATTCCAGTATAGTTGAGAGGATCAAGATGGTACAATCAGCAAATTTTAAGCTACAGCGGCTTAGGGCAGAATGTGTAGCAGGACGGAGAGCAGAGTTATGTATTCATGAGGACGGTACACTCCGACATGGGAGGCGTCTTTGTGTATCCAGTAGTGATATCAGACAGGAGATCATGGCAGAGGCTCACGGTTCGCAGTATTCAATTCATTCCGATGGTACGAAGATGTATTGTGATATCCGTCAGCATTTTTTGTGGAATGGCATAAAGAGAGAGATATCCCGGTTTGTCTCCCGATGTTTAGTTTGCCAACAAGTTAAAGCTGAACATCAGAGACCTGCTGGACTTCTTCAACCTTTACCTATCCCCGTATGGAAATGGGAGCACATTACCATAGATTTTGTAACTGGGTTACCAAAATCCCCAGGTGGGAGAGATGCTATCTGGGTTATAGTTGATCGTCTCACGAAGGTAGCTCATTTTATCCCCTTCAGAATTGGTCAGTCGACGGATCGGCTAGCAGAGATATACCTCAGGCAGATTGTTAGATTGCATGGAGTTCCAGTTAGTATCATATTAGACAGAGATTCTAGATTCACATCGCACTTTTGGCGGAGTCTTCAAGAGAGTTTTGGGACTCGTCTCGAGTTCAGTTCAATATATCATCTGCAGACAGATGATCAGTCAGAACGTACGATTCAGACTCTTGAAGATATGTTGCGATCATGTACGCTCGACTTCGGTGGTTCGTGGGAAGATCACCTGCACCTAGTGGAGTTCTCCTATAACAACAGTTTCCAGGCCAGTATCCAAATAGTCCCTTTTGAAGTACTGTATGGTAGGAAGTGCAGATCACCTTTAGCTTGGGATGATGTCGGCGAGAGACAGATGCTTGGTCCAGAGATGATTATACGGACAATCGAGGTGGTCAGACAAGTCAGAGATCATCTTCGAGTTGTCCAATATCGCCAGCGCCATTGGGCCGATTCTCATCGGCGTCCCCTTGAGTTTTCAGTCGACGACCACGTGTACCTTAGGATCTCGTCTACCCGTGGCATCATTCGATTCGACATACGGGAAAAGCTTAGTCCTAGGTACATAGGGTCGTTCAAAATTCTAGAGCAAGTAGGTGATGTATCCTATCGTCTCGCTCTTTCACCGTCGTTACGTGAGGCGCATGATGTCTTCCATGTATCCCAATTACGACGGTATATGTCACGCCCTGCACCTGTAGGAGCGATCGTCCTCTCTAAGGCGTGATGCCGTACGAGCCTAGGTTGCGCTCGTGCAAGGCGGGTTCCATAACGGTCGATTTCAGCTGCTACGACGGGGTCGTCGCACGGAAGTCCCATACAGAGACATTGAATAATAGCATTAAAAATTTAGAACGAAACACAAGTTACTCGAAGAAGCTCTTTTATTGATATTGAAACAACGGTTACATTGGGGGCGCAAGGCCAAGATTACAATCACTCAGGTTCACTTTTCTCATATTACAAGTCGCTTAGCTCTCTCTCATCTCTCAAATATATTTTGTCGATCCAACAGAAACTTCGGAAGGCGACGTCCATACATTATGTCCCGTATAAGTCTTTACTCTATGCGGCCGCGTGCTTCAAATCGCCAAGGAACTCCATGCCTCGACGCATCCAAGCGAGCTCCGCACCACGAGCTTCTACCTGTGCCTGTACATGTAAACTATGTGGGTGTCAGTACTCAACTGTACTGGTGGAATGAGCCCCTCGTCCACCCATACAAAACCAACACGTTATTTTACTTTGTGCAATATAGTCCCTTCTTATCAATTGTCTTTCTACTCCGGTCTTAGGATCAGTTTTAGGACAGACGCCTTGGCCTATTTTGTGTTTCAAGACCATTCCGTGCTTGCAACATCGACGTTAACCTATCAAGTCGTGTTTGCCTTACGTCACTTAATCAGAGACGCAACTACGCGATGAGGCTCCATTTTCATGTAATCGTACTAAGAATCCATCGTGTCGTGCCTCGCAACTCAGGGTGACTAAACCATATCACCGTCTCGCGGCCCTTGTCAACCCCTGATTTTCAAAACTTATTAAACTAGTGTTAATTAATTAATAAATGTCATTATTGGTTTTAAAATAATTTAATATGATTTTAGGAATTTTCTAGAATTTTTAAATGAATTTTTAATGAGTTTTAAATACAAAAAAAATATTATTTTGTAATTTATTTAAATGTTTTAATAGCATTTTGTAATTTTCTGAATTATTTTCATAGTGTTTTGCAATTATTAGAAATATTTTATATCAGTTTGTAAATAAAGAAATGTTTTTAATTAGGAAATACAAATTCTGTTTTGCATTTTCTCACTAATAATTCTATTATGCAATTCCTAAACTAGAGGGGCTTTTGTGCTAACTATCAAACCCCCCCCCCCGCACACACGATACTCTCTCTCTCCTCTGGCTCTCACCCACCCCCGTTGACCCACTCCGCTGCCCCGACCGACTCGCGGCCCTGCCCCCCGCCTTTTTCGGCTGCCCGACCGCCTCGATTCCCCCCTATTTAAACCCCAGCGACCCCCCCGACCTAGCTACCACACCCTCCGACCACCAACGACCGCCATAGCCCCCGTCCTTCCACCAAACCCTAGACAAAACCCTAACCCCGGCAACGCACCACCACCGCCTCACCACTCGTCGTCGACGGTCGCCACCACCGCCATCCGCTTCGCCTTGCCGAGCTGGAGGCAGCGCCACTGGAGCGCCGCCGTCTCGACGCCTTCTCCGCCGTCGAGCACTCGAAACCCCCCCCGATCAACCGGACACGTGAGTGTCAGTGTTCCCTTGTGTCGTGCGTGTCTCGTATTGGGTCGGAAGTGTTCGTCGTGTCCTGGCGAACACGAACGTGGACAAGGACACGTAAGACTCGTGTCGTACGTATCGTGCTAAGCAAGGACACGTTGGTACCTGTGTCCTTAACTGTCAGGACACAGGACAGTTTTTTTTTTTTTTTTATATAAATGCTAATCTAAACTAAATAAATGAATCAAAACCCTAACCCTTAACAAAGCCAACGGGCTGACCCCCTGGCCAACCCGACTCGACCTAAACCCACCCCCCCCCCCCCCCCCGCGCGCTGTATTGGCTCGGGTTCGAGCCCTGCCACTGCTGTTTTCTTTGTCCTTTTCTTTTTCTTTTCCTTTTTCCTTTTTCTTTTTCTATTATATATATATATCTATTTATATATATATGTATATACATATATTTGTATATATATGTGTATTAATATAAATACTATATTTATGTATATATAGTTGCTGTTTATATATATATATATATATATATATATATATATATATATATATATATATATATATATATATATATATATATGTACTTCATTATTTTATGTATGTATATATATATATGTCTTATGTATACATATATATATTTATGTATATATATTTCCTTGTGTATATATATTATATATATACTATTATATGTATATGTATACATTATTTTATATATATATATATATATATATATATATATATATATATATATATATATATATATATATATATATATATATATATTATATAGTTGAGTATTTTCTTATATATATGTAATATATATATATATATATTTGTATATATATATATATATATATATATATATATATAAAATATAGTTGAGTATTTTTCTTATATATATAAATATCCCTATGTTTATGTATATATATATAAATTATTTTGGTATTTCACTTAGCTTAGTGTAAATTATCTTTATAAAATAATGTTCATACTTTTATAGTTACTATGCATAACTTTACCATATTAAAATAATAATATTTATTTTGACTATTACCAAATTATATTTTTATTATATTTAAATTACTGCAACCATTTGGTGTCCAAGCCTAGCATGGATATTTGGGCCCAAATGTGTTTTCACACATTCAAGACCTGTACAAGTCATATTGGACTTGATTCATGGCCTTGGGTCCTGTATTTGAACTTTGGTTCAAATTATATACATGGACAAAATACGCAGATAATTAATTATTGTGTGCAATGATGTTTTTGATTTTCTAAAAATACTTAAAGTACTGCAAAAATTATGGAAAAATAGTATTTAGATACTATGTTAAGTTAGCTAATTTAGTATAATTTTTGTAGTATTTAATTTACTGTTTTGCCACTAGTTTGGCATATGAAACCAAAATTCATTTTCTGTATACTTAGGAAAACTGATTTTTATAAAATATTTGTACTAGTTAATAAATTCTAGAAAAATTATAATAAATTTTTATGATTAACAAGGATCACTTTGGTATATTACTTTAAGAAAACTAGGCTTTTTGTCTATCTCTAAAATTGTTACAATACAATGGTCTTTTGATTTATTTATTGATTAATTACGACTTGTAGCTTTTTGTGTTATTTGGAGTTTTAGCCGTGTTGAACCCCATCCCTCACTAGTGTAAAGATCCTAGAAAGTTAGTTAACATAGTGTGTCACCCCACATTGGTCTCCTATGCCAAAGTCATCATTTTGGCTAGGTGCCCAGTCACAAGTCGTATTTCATCAATTAGTGTCCTAGTGTTTTAGCTTAGTGTAAAAAACTAAGTTATTGTATTTACTTCTACAGTGACGAGCTACCAGACATCCATAGCATTGTTATCGTAGCTTGTTTTGTTTTGCTTTGCTAGAGGCAAGTACTTTCTACGAACTTTACATATTGTCACATAAATGAACTGCAAACCCCACCATGTTAAATGCTGATCCTTGGGGTAGCAAGTTAGATCTCTACATGTTGTACTTTCAGTTACTACCATGCTTAGAACAGTCTTGATGTATCTCTCACATGATTAGAATATGGGTTATGGGGAAACTGTTAGTAGCGTACGTGATCATGCCCCCTTACTCGTACGTACGTACCGAGCAAGGTTGACATTTTATGTATACCTTGTCGTAGGCGCACCAGCTGTATTTGTACGTATGTACATCTATCGCTTATTTTCACTTGTACGTATGTATATTTTATTTACATTGTACCTCAGTACATTGTATATCTATTGACCGATCACGTACCTGCTACAGTTTTAAATATTATATATACATCTGTCTCTATGACATATGTGTCCTTGCCATGATAGACTGTGTGATGCCATGCTTTCCAGTTATTCCTCTCATGTTCATTCTCATGTTTCATATGCTAGTTTGCTAGATTTAGTACTTGCTCCCGTCCTGACAGGATAACGTTGTAGGTATCCTTACTGAGGAGGAGTTACTCTGCGACACATATTATGGGGTTACTGCCGAGGACCCAGCTCTGCTTTACGAGGATGTTCCTGCGGGAAACCTCGCCTAGTTGTCTTTTGTTTACCTAGACTTTTGAGAGTGGACATGTATTAGACTATATCATTTTGTAACTGGACATGTATCCAGTTTTATATTTCAGCTTACTTGTACTTGGACGTTTACTATATACGATGACTTTTGTGTTTGGAGCATTTATGACTTTATTTTACTTATAGAACTGTTAGCACATTTAGTCTTATCATGTTGTCTTTAGAACAGCTTACTACGTTTTATCTCAACGTAGGCTGGGCATGCCTCGGCCTGGCCCAACAATTTGGGTAGCGGGTCGTGACATATTTTTAGTGGTGGCCCATGCAGGTCGTGACTAAACTGTTTGGTTACGTTATTGTACCAAGCATGCCTGCAATTAGGAACTTAAGGTAATTAGACAACATTAGGAAAGACGCTTAGAACACTTAGAGGAATGCTAGGATTGCAACATAGGAAATACATCACATGTTTGCTATTATAATTAGATTTTCTTGCATATGATTGCTTACTTTAAACAAGTCCTTATAAGTCTTTTTATGTGTAATTTAGATGGTGCTTACTCGTTCATCCCAGTATGTTACCCCCAAGAATGGGGCCCTCCATATCCAGTCAGCTGACCAGTTGACTGATACACCTCTACCTACCATATTCCTCCACTCCACAGATCCACAGACCCAGATACCACCTTCCACATCCCAGTCCCAGCAGGACCCGATACTTCTACCACCCCCTATCACTATACCCACCCAGGCTTCCGTCACACTCGACGGGACCCAGCTGCTCACACTGATCCAGGGGTTCCTAACAACCCATCAGGAGCAGACTACCCTACTTCGCCAGAGCATGGAGCGTTCTGAGGGACGTCCCGTGGTCCCACCATATATAGAGCCACGGCAGAGAACGGGGACGATCAAGGACTTCATGTGTCTGAATCCCAAGGAGTTCTCAGGGACTGAGGGCATAGTAGTAGCTAATGACTGGCTAGATTCGGTAGAGAGCAAGCTTCTGGGAGTTAGGATGCCGGATGACCTTCAGGTCGAGGCAGCGGGATTTCTGCTGATAGACTTAGCCGGAGTCTGGTTCAGGAATGAGCCGTTGTTTGCGAGAGGAAGAGCCACCTGGGACCAGTTCAAGACCCAGTTCAAGAAGAAATTCTTCTCGACCACTGCTAAAGTAGCCATGGGGCTACGATTCCAGAACATCCAGCAGGAGAACCATTCTGTTGACGAGTATGCGACAGAGTTTAGTAGCCTGAGCCGTTTCGCTCCTAGTCTGGTTGCTGATCCAGAAGAGATGACCCGTAGGTTTTGCCATGGTCTAGTTCCAGACATTGGCATTCTTATAGTGGCGAACGGTACGACTGACTACTACCAGAGCCTAGAGTTAGCTCGGAGCATCGAGGAGCGTCTTCTGTCATGCAAGAGGCCGGCTTCTGTATATCATGAGGGACCGTCCAAGCGTCAGGCTTTCCAGCAGAGAGCACCGATGCCACCCCAGCAGACTTACCGTCCCCCTATATCACATCACCCGACCCCGCCAGTTCGAGCCCCGGGACCCCGACAGCAGCAGAAGGGAGCTATATGTTCTTTCTGCGGAAGACCAGGGCACGAGTACTCCATCTGCAGGAAGAGGCTGAAGCAGTGCTTAGTTTGTGGGTCTGCCACCCACATGATACGGGAATGCCCAGTAGCCAAGGGACCTAGAGGACCGCTTCCGACTCAGCAGCAGAGGTTCGGGCAGCATCTGCAGCAGCAAAAGGGACCTCAGGGGAAGGTTTATAGTCTAGCCATTGAGCCGGAGCCGGAGCAGGTTTCGGAGCCAGATTACTTAGCTGACGTCATTACAGGTCATGTTTATTTGCATAATTTTTTAGCTCTATGTTTGTTTGATTCTGGTGCATCTCATAGTTTTCTATCATTAGAGTTTATGCAAGAACATCACTTAGTATCTACACCTACTGCGGAGATTAGTAGAGTAATGACGGGAGGAGGACCAGTGCCTATTAGAGCTAGCTATAGATGCTCTATTATGATAGCCGGGAGAGAGTTCGAGGGGCGATTCTTTGTGATGCCACTTCTCGGTTATGATATCATATTGGGGATGGACTGGCTTAGCTATGCCCATGCATCTATAGATTGCCATGAGGGTAGTATTTTGTTCAGTCCCCCAGGCACAGCACCATTCAGTATCAGGAGGACAGGGCCGGAGATCAGCCTAGAGCCGAACTGTTGTGCGACAGTCGGGGACACAGCACCGCCACACCCTATCATTAGGGAGTTTATGGATGTATTCTCAGAGGATCTTCCAGGACTTCCGCCTGACAGAGATGTGGAGTTCACTATAAATTTAGTGCCGGGTTCATCACCAGTATCCCGGGCTTGCTATAGAGTGAATCCCAAGGAGGCCATAGAGATGAAAGAGCAGATTGATGACCTGTTGAAAAAGGGTTTCATTCGATCCAGTGCTTCTCCATGGGAAGCGCCAGTGCTCTTTGTGCCTAAGAAGGATGGTACAGTCCGGTTGTGTATTAACTACCGGGCTTTGAATGCCATCACTATCAAGAACAAATATCCTCTGCCCAGGATAGATGATTTGTTCGACCAGTTGAGCGGGGCGAATGTGTTTTCCAGGATAGACTTGAGATCCGGGTACCACCAGGTGAAGGTTAGGCCAGCAGACATCCAGAAGACGGCGTTCAACACGAAGTACGAGCAGTACGAGTTTCTGGTGATGCCATTTGGTCTCACAAATGTGCCAGCTGTCTTTATGAACTTGATGAATAAGACATTTCACCAGTATCTGGATAAGTTCGTCGTGGTGTTTATCGACGACATCCTGATATACTCGAAGACGCCGGAGGAGCATGCAGAGCACTTGCGGATAGTTTTGGGGATTCTGAGACAGGAGAGATTGTTTGCCAAATTGCCGAAGGATGAGTTCTTTTTAGACCGAGTGGAGTTTCTTGGCCATGTAGTCACTGGAGATGGAATCTCGGTGGATCCCAGGAAGATTGCTGCAGTTGAGACGTGGAAGGCTCCGACGTCAGTTTCAGAGATCAGGAGTTTTCTAGGTTTAGCAGGCTATTATAGAAAGTTCGTCCAGGACTTTGCTAGGATAGCGGAACCCATGACAAAGCTGACACGGAAGGACGCAGAGTACATTTGGTCAGAGGACTGCCAGACAGCATTTGAGGAGCTGAAGAGGAGGCTGACGACCGCTCCAGTTCTGACTTTACCTTCAGGTTCTGGAGGTTTCACCATTTACAGTGATGCTTCTGGGAAGGGGCTAGGATGTGTCCTACAGCAGCATGGGAAAGTAATTGCTTATGCATCTAGGCAATTGCGGACTCATGAGAGAAATTATCCTACCCATGACCTCGAGTTAGCTGCGGTGATCTTTGCACTCAAGTTATGGAAACATTACTTATACGGAGAGCGTGTGGAAATCTTTACTGACCACAAAAGCTTGAAGTATGTGTTCACGCAGAAAGAGCTGAACGTGAGCAAAGGCGATGGTTGGAGTTGATGGAGGACTTCGACATCGATTTACAGTATCACCCCGGGAAGACAAATGTGGTGGCGGATGCGCTGAGCAGGCATCCAATGGCATAGTTTTTGATGATTGATCGGCATTTACGGGAGGATCTGGAGAAGCTCGGTATCGAGCTAGTTTGGCCAGGATCAGTGATACAGATGATGACGTTTGACATTCAGTCAGGTTTGATAGAGCAGATCCGGGAGGCACAGTCTACAGATGAGAGCCTTCGCAGACTTCGACCCCAGGCGTTAGCTAGATTGCTAGATGACTTCACTATAGCAGAGGATGGATCCCTAAGGCATGGCAGCCGATTGTGCGTGTCGAAGGGAGAGATGGTAGAGGCAGTCTTGCAGAAGGCATACCGATCGAGATATTCTATTCACCCTGGTGCTAACAAAATGTACCGTGACTTGCGGGAACATCTTTGGTGGCACGGGATGAAGAGGGATGTATCACGTTTCATCTCGAGATGCCTAGTTTGCCAGCAGGTCAAGGCAGAGCGCCAGAGGCCAGCTGGTTTGTTACAGTCGTTACCCATTCCTGAGTGGAAGTGGGAACATATTATGATGGACTTCGTTTCAGGGCTTCCTCGTTCCCAAGGAGGAAAAGATGCCATCTGGGTCATCGTAGACAGGCTGACGAAGTGTGCGCACTTCATACCCTTCAAGGTGGGGCTTTCCACCGAGAAGTTGATAGAGCTATACATGCAGCAGATAGTTCGCCAATACGGAGTGCCGATGAGCATCGTGTCAAACAGAGACAGCAGATTTACATCCCACTACTGGAGGAGCTAGCAGGAGGAGTTGGGCAGTAGGCTCAAGTTCAGTACGGCGTACCACCCGCAGACAGATGGGCAGTCCGAGAGGACGATACAGATACTGGAGAATATGCTGAGGACCTGCGTGCTGGACTTCGAAGGATCATGGGAGAGCCATCTGCACTTGGTAGAGTTTTCATACAACAACAGCTACCAGGCCAGTATTGGTATGTCTCCTTTCGAGGCGCTATATGGACGACGATGCCGCACACCGCTCTTTTGGATGATATCAGAGACAGAGTTATGCTTGGGCCGGAGATGATCACGGATGCAGCAGAGAAAGTCGGGATGATCAAAGACAGGCTCAGAGTAGCTCAGTATAGGCAGAAACACTGGGCTGATGCTAATCGCAGGCCGATGGAGTTCGCAGACGGTGATATGGTGCTAGTGAAGATATTACCTACTCGAGGGACGATCCGGTTCGGACGAGGAGGGAAGCTGAGCCCCAGATACATCGGGCCATTCGAGGTACTTGGAAGGATCGGAGAGGTAGCTTACAGGGTTGCACTTCCATCCAATCTAGCAGGAGTTCACGATGTCTTTCACGTATATCAGCTGAGAAGATATGTTCCAGACCCCAGTCATGTGCTAGATCACTCAGAGTTGGAGGTCGGACCGAGCCTTACAGTTTCTGAGAAACCAGTGGAGATATTAGACAGGAGAGAGAAGAGGCTGAGGAACAAGGTTATACCCCTAGTACGAGTAGCTTGGAGCCGTCACTCCCCAGGTGAATCTACTTGGGAGAGGGAGTCGGACATGAGGGAGAGATACCCTTACTTGTTCGATCCAACCGCTGCGAGGGAACCACCCGTTCCCGCTTGATACCTTAGAGGTTAGTTTCGATCGTAGCCTTAGTCATTTTGTTGCATTTGCTTGCTATGTTAGAATATTGTAGGGTCTTCAATCCTTGTGAATTTCGAGGACGAAATTTTTCAAGGAGGGAAGACTTGTCAACCCCTGATTTTCAAAAATTATTAAACTAGTGTTAATTAATTAATAAATGTCATTATTGGTTTTAAAATAATTTAATATGATTTTAGGAATTTCCTAGAATTTTAAATGAATTTTTAATGAGTTTTAAATACAAAAAATATTATTTTGTAATTTATTTAAATGTTTTAATAGCATTTTGTAATTTTTTGAATTGTTTTCATAGTGTTTTGCAATTATTAGAAATATTTTATATCAGTTTGTAAATAAAGAAATATTTTTAATTAGGAAATGCAAATTCTGTTTTGCATTTTCTCACTAATAATTCTATTATGCAATTCCTAAACTAGAGGGGCTTTTGTGCTAACTATCAAACCCCCCCCCCCCCACACACACGATACTCTCTCTCTCCTCTGGCTCTCATCCACCCCCGTTGACCCACTCCGCTGCCCCGACCGACTCGCCGCCCTGCCCCCGCCTTTTCTGGCTGCCCGACCGCCTCGATTCCCCCCTATTTAAACCCCAGCGACCCCCCCGACCTAGCTACCACACCCCCCGACCACCAACGACCGCCATAGCCCCCGTCCTTCCACCAAACCCTAGACAAAACCCTAACCCCGGCAACGCACCACCACCGCCTCACCACTCGTCGTCGACGGTCGCCACCACCGCCATCCGCTTCGCCTTGCCGAGCTGGAGGCAGCGCCACTGGAGCACCGCCGTCTCGACGCCTTCTCCGCCGTCGAGCACTCGAAACCCCCCCCCCCCCCCCCGATCAACCGGACACGTGAGTGTCAGTGTTCCCTTGTGTCGTGCGTGTCTCGTGTTGGGTCGGAAGTGTTCACCGTGTCCTGGCGAACACGAACGTGGACAAGGACACGTAAGACTCGTGTCGTACGTATCGTGCTAAGCATGGACACGTTGGTACCTGTGTCCTTAACTGTCAGGACACAGGACAGTTTTTTTTTATATAAATGCTAATCTAAACTAAATAAATGAATCAAAAACCTAACCCTTAACAAAGCCAACGGGCTGACCCCCTGGCCAGCCCGACTCGACCTAAACCCCCCCCCCCCCCCGCGCGCTGTGTTGGCTCGGATTCGAGCCCTGCCACTGCTGTTTTCTTTTTCCTTTTCTTTTTCTTTTCCTTTTTCCTTTTTCTTTTTCTATTATATATATATCTATTTATATATATATGTATATACATATATTTGTATATATATGTGTATTAATATAAATACTATATTTATGTATATATAGTTGCTGTTTATATATATATATATATATATATATATATATATATATATATATATATATATATATATATATATATGTACTTCATTATTTTATGTATATATATATATATATATATATATATATATATATATATATATATATATATATATATACATAAGACATAAGACATATATATATATATATATATATATATATATATATATATATATATATATATATGTCTTATGTCTTATGTATACATATATATATTTATGTATATATATTTCCTTGTGTATATATATTATATATACTATTATATGTATATGTATACATTATTTTGTATATATATATATATATATATATATATATATATATATATATATATATATATATATATATATATATATATTATATAGTTGAGTATTTTCTTATATATATGTAATATATATATATATATATATATATATATATATATATATATATATATATATATATATATATATATATATATATATATATATATATATATATATATATATATTTGTATAAATATATATATATATATATATATATATATATATATATATATATATATATATATATATATATTTGTATATATATATATAAAATATAGTTGAGTATTTTTCTTATATGTATAAATATCCCTATGTTTATGTGTATATATATATTATTTTGGTATTTCACTTAGCTTAATGTAAATTATCTTTATAAAATAATGTTCATACTTTTATAGTTACTATGCATAACTTTACCATATTAAAATAATAATATTTATTTTGACTATTACCAAATTATATTTTTATTGTATTTAAATTACTGCAACCATTTGGTGTCCAAGCCTAGCATGGGTATTTGGGCCCAAATGTGTTTTCACACATTCAAGACCTGTACAAGTCATATTGGACTTGATTCATGGCCTTGGGTCCTGTATTTGAACTTTGGTTCAAATTATATACATGGACAAAATACGCAGATAATTAATTATTGTGTGCAATGATGTTTTTGATTTTCTAAAAATACTTAAAGTACTGCAAAAATTATGGAAAAATAGTATTTAGATACTATGTTAAGTTAGCTAATTTAGTATAATTTTTGTAGTATTTAATTTACTGTTTTGCCACTAGTTTGGCATATGAAACCAAAATTCATTTTCTGTATACTTAGGAAAACTGATTTTTATAAAATATTTGTACTGGTTAATAAATTCTAGAAAAATTATAATATATTTCTATGATTAACAAGGATCACTTTGGTACATTACTTTAAGAAAAACTAGGCTTTTTGTCTATCTCTAAAATTGTTAGAACACAATGGTCTTTTGATTTATTTATTGATTAATTACGACTTATAGCTTTTTGTGTTATTTGGAGTTTTAGCCGTGTTGAACCCCATCCCTCACTAGTGTAAAGACCCTAGAAAGTTAGTTAACATAGTGTGTCACCCCACATTGGTCTCCTATGCCAAAGTCATCATTTTGGCTAGGTGTCCAGTCACAAGTCGTATTTTATCAATTAGTGTCCTAGTGTTTTAGCTTAGTGTAAAAAACTAAGTTATTGTATTTACTTCTACAGTGACGAGCTACCAGACATCCATAGCATTGTTATCGCAGCTTGTTTTGTTTTGATTTGCTAGAGGCAAGTACTTTCTACGAACTTTACATATTGTCACATAAATGAACTGCAAACCCCACCATGTTAAATGCTGATCCTTGGGGTAGCAAGTTAGATCTCTACATGTTGTACTTTCAGTTACTACCATGCTTAGAACAGTCTTGATGTATCTCTCACATGATTACAATATGGGTTATGGGGAAACTGTTAGTAGCGTACGTGATCATGCCCCCTTACTCGTACGTACGTACCGAGCAAGGTTGACATTTTATGTATACCTTGTCGTAGGCGCACCAGCTGTATTTGTACGTATGTACATCTATCGTTTGTTTTCACTTGTACGTATGTACATTTTATTTACATTGTGCCTCAGTACATTGTACATCTATTGACCGATCACGTACCTGCTACAGTTTTAAATATTATATATACATCTGTCTCTATGACATATGTGTCCTTGCCATGATAGACTGTGTGATGCCATGCTTTCCAGTTATTCCTCTCATGTTCATTCTCATGTTTCATATGCTAGTTTGCTAGATTTAGTACTTGCTTCCGTCCTGACAGGATAACGTTGTAGGTATCCTTACTGAGGAGGAGTTACTCTGCGACACATATTATGGGGTTACTGCCGAGGACCCAGCTCTGCTTTATGAGGATGTTCCTGCGGGGAACCTCGCCTAGTTGTCTTTTGTTTACTTAGACTTTTGAGAGTGGACATGTATTAGACTATATCATTTTGTAACTGGACATGTATCCAGTTTTACATTTCAGTTTACTTGTACTTGGACGTTTACTATATACGATGACTTTTGTGTTTGGAGCATTTATGACTTTATTTCACTTATAGAACTGTTAGCACATTTAGTCTTATCCTGTTGTCTTTAGAACAGCTTACTACGTTTTATCTCAACGTAGGCTGGGCATGCCTCGGCCTGGCCCAACAATTTGGGTAGCGGGTCGTGACATGTTTTTAGTGGTGGCCCATGCAGGTCGTGGCTAAACTGTTTGGTTACGTTATTGTACCAAGCATGCCTGCAATTAGGAACTTAAGGTAATTAGACAACATTAGGAAAGACGTTTAGAACACTTAGAGGAATGCTAGGATTGCAACATAGGAAATACATCACATGTTTGCTATTATAATTAAATTTTCTTGCATATGATTGCTTACTTTAAACAAGTCCTTATAAGTCTTTTTATGTGTAATTTAGATGGTGCTTACTTGTTCATCCCAGTATGTTACCCCCAAGAATGGGGCCCTCCATATCCAGTCAGCTGACCAGTTGACTGATACACCTCCACCTACCACATTCTCCCACTCCACAGATCCACAGACCCAGATACCACCTTCCACATCCCAGTCCCAGCAGGACCCGATACTTCTACCACCCCCTATCACTATACCCACCCAGGCTTCCGTCACACTCGACGGGACCCAGCTGCTCACACTGATCCAGGGGTTCCTAACAACCCATCAGGAACAGACTACCCTACTTCGCCAGAGCATGGAGCGTTCTGAGGGACGTCCCGTGGTCCCACCACATGTAGAGCCACGGCAGAGAACGAGGACGATCAAGGACTTCATGGGTCTGAATCCCAAGGAGTTCTCAGGGACTGAGGGCATAGTAGTAGCTGATGACTGGCTAGATTCGGTAGAGAGGAAGCTTCTGGGAGTTAGGATGCCGGATGACCTTCAGGTCGAGGCAGCGAGATTTCTGCTGATAGACTTAGCCGGAGTCTGGTTCAGGAATGAGTCGTTGTTTGCGAGAGGGAGAGCCACCTGGGACCAGTTCAAGACCCAGTTCAAGAAAAAATTCTTCTTGACCACTGCTAGAGTAGCCATGGGGCTACGATTCCAGAACATCCAGCAGGGAAACCGTTCTGTTGACGAGTATGCGGCAGAGTTTAGTCTCCTGAGCCGTTTCGCTCCTAGCCTAGTTGCTGATCCAGAGGAGATGACCCATAGGTTTTGCCATGGTCTAGTTCCAGACATTGGCATTCTTATAGTGGCGAACGGTACGACTGACTACTACCAGAGCCTAGAGTTAGCTCGGAGCATCGAGGAGCGTCTTCTGTCATGCAAGAGGCCGGCTTCTGTAAATCATGAGGGACCGTCCAAGCGTCAGGCTTTCCAGCAGAGAGCACCGATGCCACCCCAGCAGACTTACCGTCCCCCTATATCACATCACCCAACCCCGCCAGTTCGAGCCTCGGGACCCCGACAGCAGCAGAAGGGAGCTATATGTTCTTTCTGCGGAAGACCAGGGCACGAGTACTCCATCTGCAGAAAGAGGCTGAAGCAGTGCTTAATTTGTGGGTCTGCCACCCACATGATACGGGAATGCCCAGTAGCCAAGGGACCTAGAGGACCGCTTCCGACTCAGCAGCAGAGGTTCGGGCAGCATCTGCAGCAGCAGAAGGGACCTTAGGGGAAGGTTTATAGTCTAGCCATTGAGCCGGAGCAGGTTTCGGAGCCAGATTACTTAGCTGACGTCATTACAGGTCATATTTATTTGCATACTTTTCTAGCTCTATGTTTGTTTGATTCTGGTGCATCTCATAGTTTTCTATCATTAGAGTTTATGCAAGAACATCACTTAGTATCTACACCTACTACGGAGATTAGTTGAGTAATGACGGGAGGAGGACCAGTGCCTATTAGAGCTAGCTATAGATGCTCTATTATGATAGCCGGGAGAGAGTTCGAGGGGCGATTCTTTGTGATGCCACTTCCCGGTTATGATATCATATTGGGGATGGACTGGCTTAGCTATGGGCATCTATAGATTGCCATGAGGGTAGTATTTTGTTCAGTCCCCCAGGCACAGCACCATTCAGTGTCAGGAGGACAGGGCCGGAGATCAGCCTAGAGCCGAACTGTTGTGCGACAGTCGGGGACGCAGCACCGCCACACCCTATCATTAGGGAGTTTATGGATGTATTCCCAGAGGATCTTCCAGGACTTCCGCCTGACAGAGATGTGGAGTTCACTATAGATTTAGTGCCGGGTTCATCACCAGTATCCCGGGCTTGCTATAGAGTGAATCCCAAGGAGGCCATAGAGATGAAAGAGCAGATTGATGACCTGTTGAAAAAGGATTTCATTCGATCCAGTGCTTCTCTATGGGGAGTGCCAGTGCTCTTTGTGCCTAAGAAGGATGGTACAGTCCGGTTGTGTATTGACTACCGGGCTTTGAATGCCATCACTATCAAGAACAAATATCCTCTGCCCAGGATAGATGATTTGTTTGACCAGTTGAGTGGGGCGAAGGTGTTTTCCAGGATAGACTTGAGATCCGGGTACCACCAGGTGAAGGTTAGGCCAGCAGACATCCAGAAGACGACGTTCAACACGAAGTACGGGCAGTACGAGTTTCTGGTGATGCCATTTGGTCTCACAAATGCGCCAGCTGTCTTTATGAACTTGATGAATAAGATATTTCACCAGTATCTGGATAAGTTCGTCGTGGTGTTTATCGACGACATCCTGATATACTCGAAGACGCCGGAGGAGCATGCAGAGCACTTGCGGATAGTTTTGGGGATTCTGAGGCAGGAGAGATTGTTTGCCAAATTGCCGAAGTGTGAGTTCTTTTTAGACCGAGTGGAGTTTCTCGGCCATGTAGTCACTGGAGATGGAATCTCGGTGGATCCCAAGAAGATTGCTGCAGTTGAGACGTGGAAGGCTCCGACGTCAGTTTCAGAGATCAGGAGTTTTCTGGGTTTAGTAGGCTATTATAGAAAGTTCGTCCAGGACTTTGCTAGGATAGCGGAACCCATGACGAAGCTGACACGAAAGGACGCAGAGTACATTTGGTCAGAGGACTGCCAGACAGCATTTGAGGAGCTGAAGAGGAGGCTGACGACCGCTCCAGTTCTGACTTTACCTTCAGGTTCTGGAGGTTTCACCATTTACAGTGATGCTTCTGGGAAGGGGCTAGGATGTGTCCTACAGCAGCATAGGAAAGTAATTGCTTATGCATCTAGGCAATTGCGGACTCATGAGAGGAATTATCCTACCCATGACCTCGAGTTAGCTGCGGTGATCTTTGCACTCAAGTTATGGAAACATTACTTATACGGAGAGCGTGTGGAAATCTTTACTGACCACAAAAGCTTGAAGTATGTGTTCACGCAGAAAGAGCTGAACGTGAGCAAAGGCGATGGTTGGAGTTGATGAAGGACTTCGACATCGATTTACAGTATCACCCCGGGAAGGCAAATGTGGTGGCGGATGCGCTGAGTAGGCATCCGATGGCATAGTATTTGATGATTGATCGACATTTGCGGAAGGATCTGGAGAAGCTCGGTATCGAGCTAGTTCGGCCAGGATCAGTGATACAGATGATGACGTTTGACATTCAGTCAGGTTTGATAGAGCAGATCCGGGAGGCACAGTCTATAGATGAGAGCCTTCGCAGACTTCGACCCCAGGCGTTAGCTGGATTGCTAGATGACTTTACTATAGCAGAGGATGGATCCCTAAGGCATGGCAGCCGATTGTGCGTGCCGAAGGAAGAGCTGGTAGAGGCAGTCTTGCAAAAGGTGCACCGATCGAGATATTCTATTCACCCTGGTGCTAACAAGATGTACCGTGACTTGCGGGAACATCTTTGGTGGCACGGGATGAAGAGGGATGTATCGCGTTTCATCTCGAGATGCCTAGTTTGCCAGCAGGTCAAGGCGGAGCGCCAGAGGCCAGCTGGTTTGTTGCAGCCGTTACCCATTCCTGAGTGGAAGTGGGAACATATTACGATGGACTTCGTTTCAGGGCTTCCTCGTTTCCAAGGAGGGAAGGATGCCATCTGGGTCATCGTAGACAGGCTGACAAAGTGTGCGCACTTCATACCCTTCAAGGTGGGGCTTTCTACCGAGAAGTTGGCAGAGCTATACATGCAGCAGATAGTTCGCCTACACGGAGTGCCGGTGAGCATCGTGTCAGACAGAGACAGCAGATTTACATCCCACTACTGGAGGAGCTTACAGGAGGAGTTGGGCAGTAGGCTCAAGTTCAGTACGGCGTACCATCCGCAGACAGATGGGCAGTCCGAGAGGACGATACAGACACTGGAGGATATTCTGAAGACCTGCGTGCTGGACTTCGAAGGATCATGGGAGAGCCATCTACACTTGGTAGAGTTTTCATACAACAACAGCTACCAGGCCAGTATTGGTATGTCTCCTTTCGAGGCGCTATATGGACGACGATGCCGCACACCGCTCTTTTGGGATGATGTCGGAGACAGAGTTATGCTTGGGCCGGAGATGATCACGGATGCAGCAGAAAAAGTCGGGATGATCAGAGACAGGCTCATAGTAGCTCAGGATAGGCAGAAACACTGGGCTGATGCTAGTCGCAGGCCGATGGAGTTCGCAGACGGTAATATGGTGCTAGTGAAGATATCACCTACTCGAGGGACGATCCGGTTCGGACGAGGAGGGAAGCTGAGCCCCAGATACATCGGGCCATTCGAGGTACTTGGCAGGATCGGAGAGGTAGCTTACATGGTTGCACTTCCACCCAATCTAGCAGGAGTTCACGATGTCTTTCACGTATCTCAGCTGAGGAGATATGTTCCAGACCCCAATCATGTGCTAGATCACTCAGAGTTGGAGGTCGGACCGAGCCTTACAGTTTCTGAGCAGCCAGTGGAGATAATTAATTATTGTGTGCAATGATGTTTTTGATTTTCTAAAAATACTTAAAGTACTGCAAAAATTATGAAAAAATAGTATTTAGATACTATATTAAGTTAGCTAATTTAGTATAATTTTTGTAGTATTTAATTTACTGTTTTGCCACTAGTTTGGCATATGAAACCAAAACTCATTTTCTGTATACATAGAAAAACTGATTTTTATAAAATATTTGTACTGGTTAATAAATTCCAGAAAAATTATAATAAATTTCTATGATTAACAAGGATCACTTTGGTATATTACTTTAAGAAAAACTAGGCTTTTTGTCTATCTCTAAAATTGTTAGAACACAATGGTCTTTTGATTTATTTATTGATTAATTACGACTTGTAGCTTTTTGTGTTATTTGGAGTTTTAGCCGTGTTGAACCCTATCCCTCACTAGTGTAAAGACCCTAGAAAGTTAGTTAACATAGTGTGTCACCCCACATTGGTCTCCTATACCAAAGTCATCATTTTGGCTAGGTGCCTAGTCACAAGTCGTATTTCATCAATTAGTGTCCTAGTATTTTAGTTTAGTGTAAAAAACTAAGTTATTGTATTTACTTCTACAGTGACGAGCTACCAGACATCTATAGCATTGTTATCGTAGCTTGTTTTGTTTTGCTTTGCTAGAGGCAAGTACTTTCTACGAACTTTACATATTGTCATATAAATGAACTACAAACCCCACCTTGTTAAATGCTGATCCTTGGGGTAGCAAGTTAGATCTCTACATGTTGTACTTTCAGTTACTACCATGCTTAGAACAGTCTTGATGTATCTCTCACATGATTAGAATATGGGTTATGGGGAAACTGTTAGTAGCGTACGTGATCATGCCCCCTTACTCGTACGTACGTACCGAGCAAGGTTGACATTTTATGTATACCTTGTCGTAGGTGCACCAGCTGTATTTGTACGTATGTACATCTATCGCTTGTTTTCACTTGTACGTATGTACATTTTATTTACATTGTGCCTCAGTACATTGTACATCTATTGACCGATCACGTACCTGCTACAGTTTTAAATATTACATATACATCTGTCTCTATGACATATGTGTCCTTGCCATAATAGACTGTGTGATGCCATGCTTTTCAGTTATTTCTCTCATGTTCATTCTCATATTTCATATGCTAGTTTGCTAGATTTAGTACTTGCTCCCGTCCTGACAGGATAACGTTGTAGGTATCCTTACTGAGGAGGAGTTACTCTGCGACACATATTATGGGATTACTGCCGAGGACCCAGCTCTGCTTTACGAGGATGTTCCTGCGGGGAACCTCGCCTAGTTGTCTTTTGTTTACTTAGACTTTTGAGAGTGGACATGTATAAGACTATATCATTTTGTAACTGGACATGTATCCAGTTTTACATTTCAGTTTACTTGTACTTGGACGTTTACTATATACGATGACTTTTGTGTTTGGAGTATTTATGACTTTATTTCAGTTATAGAACTGTTAGCACATTTAGTCTTATCCTGTTGTCTTTAGAACAGCTTACTACGTTTTATCTCAACGTAGGCTGGGCATGCCTCGGCCTGGCCCAACAATTTGGGTAGCGGGTCGTGACAGCCCTTGCTACTTTGATCACCAACTGACCCAATCAAGACTTGTGAATGTTAGTGTCACTTAACCAACTTTGCCTTGCGGCAGTTTCCCGACTTAAACTCAAACAACTCAACCAACTTATGCAACTTATATGCCAACAACTCAATACTCGATGCCACATCTCGTGCCAAAGCACGTCGCCTATGTTGTAGCCATTCTTAAGCCCAAACATTTGTATTCTAACTGTACACACATTCAACAACTCAACTCAATCCAAAGACATACACGCAGATTGCCGCCATGCCGACTCATCTATATGATTTGGTCACTGACTCCCAGAGCCATCGTGGACTCCTCTAGCTTTTGTTAGACGGGTGCCCTTTCAGCGCAAGGTAGCTATCCCCGCTGAAAGTCTCCGCCTAACCCGTGCCCAGCACAGCTAATTACTCGTTTTCAATCGCGAGCGCAACGGTTCCGTGGCCGCCGGGTTGCCGTGCAGGGAAACGACCCACCTTGTCGACAAGTTGTCCATGACCATGCAAGACTCGACTCAAACTGATGTCTCATACAGTCATGCTACTTCTTTCTTCTGAGACCGCCTCGTCGACCTATAGCCGCGAGGACTCGCCGACCTGTAGCCGCGAGCATTCTTTTTTCTCCTGAGACCGCCTCGCCGACCTGTAGCCGCGAGCATTCTTTCTATGTTACCATATCATTTTATTCGACTCAATGCCTATTCGATAATTCTTTCTCCAAAACTCACTGAATCAACCGTGGTTCATGCCTTAAACACTAAGTCTGTGCATCGTGCCTTAAGCCTATGCGACACTACCGTCCAAGTCATACTCTATATGACGAGCCTTGAGACTGTAAGATTATGTGGATACACCCAGCCGTAGAACTCGTAGGGTCGTGCTTGTTACTACTCCTGATAGCTTAACGTAACTTGCCTAACTTACTTTTGCAACAACTTGACGAGTAAAGGCTGCGTCAAGCCTTGCATCGTGGGAACGTGTCTTGCACGCGATCGACTTGAACAACCAAGTTATTTGGGGTGCCTAGACTTATGCCGCAAAGTCGTGCAATACAACTTAACCCGTCGGGCGAGCAGAGGCTATGCTACGCCTTGGGCGAAGAGATTGTGCATGCTTTATGAAGCATTTGTGCGGGCGACGCCTATGAATTTGGCTAACTCTTAGCTTTGTGGCGAATACCAACTTTCCTTCTCCCAAGCCACGGGACGAAGGATCGAGTGTCATTTCTAAAGCACGCCGTGCACCAACTCTAAGCCGACCGTTGGACCTTTCCATATTCTAACTCAATTTGACCTGTCGGAATTATTTTCTTTAGCTATGTGGATTCGTCACTTTTATTATCAAGCCTACTTGTGCAAGTTGAAAATATATGATTTATTATGTGAAGGCTAAGATGAGGCAAGTTCACCGAAACTACTCCACATGAGCGAGCGGTCGCCTCGACCAAGCAATATCTTCGGGTAGCCATTGCAAGGCTAAGTCCGAACGCCATCGGCGTTCCGATTCCTCCGATTGACTGAGTGGGACGGGGCACTACAGTATATCCCAGATCCGAGCCATGTCCTTGATCATTCGGAATTGGTTGTTGGTACTAACCTTTCGTATAAGGAAAGGCCCGTATCCATATTGGACCAAAGAGAGAAGGTACTCAAGAACAAGATTATTAGTTTAGTCCGTGTTGCTTGGGGTCATCACTCTTTAGGTGAGTCAAAATGGGAGCGTGAGGATGATATCCGATCGTGATATCCACACCGGTTTGACTCGTAAGGTATATTGTCTTCCTTATGCCTTATGCTTTTAAAATTTCTCGCTTGCATGAATGATTGCTTGATTGGTTGCTAGTCGTAGGTTGCATGTGGTTAGTATAGCTTGTCCCGACATCTCTAGCCTCTCGATTAAATTTCGAGGACAGAATTCTTTTAAGGTGGGTAGAGTTGTCACCTCCATTTTTTGTTATACGTATTTTCAGCATACGTGTACAAAATTCTGACCCGTATTGTGACTTGTCTTAACTAGCTAATCCTGGTTTAATCTTGTATTGGTTCAATAAGAGCATGGTAGGGTTCGGTTTTGCTTGGTTGGGTTGGTTCAACATGTAACCCACCCCTCTTTATAAACCCACCAACCCTCTCTCTCCTCATTTACTTCTCCTTCTTCATTTATTTCTTCCTCTTCTTCCTCTTAACTTCTCCACCTACCAAGAGAAGCTTAGGCAAGTGCAACTTGCTTCACGGAGGAACTCAATTTTGTTGTTCCATTGTCTTCCTCACGAGATTCTAAGACACTTTAGTACTTAGCATTTTTAATTTCCATGGTTCATTTTGTGTAGATCTAAGTTTGTTATATTTTTAGATTTATTGGGTTTTGATCTATTAAAGTTTGTTATTTTTAAGTTTTGATTGTTTCATGTTGTAGAGAATTTCGTTCTACCCCATTTTGACCTATGGAAGTCCGGATTTGAACTTAAAATGAAGGATTAATGGAGCTTGGAAGCCATGGCTTCCATGGTTCTTCTTCTCGGATCTTTGGAGAAAGAAGAACAGCCTTTATGCGGCAACCCCATGCGGCCAGCCTTTATGCGGCAATCCCATGCGGTCAGCCTTTATGCGGCCAGCCTTTTTCGGCAATCCCATGCGGCCAGCCTTTATGCGGCAACCCCATGCGGCCAGTCTTTTGCGGCAACCCCATGCGGCCAGCCTTTATGCGGCAACCCCATGCGGCCAGTCTTTTGCGGCAACCCTCTTACGGTCAGTCCTCATGCGGCAACCCTCATGGAATGGTTATGTTTTGGACTTTGCATGATTTCAATATTTGTATGGCTTTTACATGATCACGATATGATAATGTAAGGATAGAACATGACATGATAGTGGCCCGTGGTGGCACACTCTTAACAAGTAACCTTGACATGATAACACATGATAGTGGCCCGTCGTGGCGCACTCTTGACAAGTAAACATGACATGATAATCTTGATATATTGTTGTGACAACTACCTTGACTTGCTAAGTAACTCTTGTCTTGACACCGTGGGTGTTTGTGTTTGTATAAGCTATATGTCTCGTCTTGCATCATGTCTAGGACATGAATTCCTGATTTCTATGGTCAGGAATTCGTACTGAATTTGACTAGGATAATGACTAGATTGATCAAGTAGTCCATGAAGAGATTTCCTAGCTACAGGCAGTCCCGTTATCTGGGCGCTCTAATTGGGCTTTTAGCCTGCCGTCGAGCAGGGCACATTTCCAGCACACTGTCATGTGTTGCACCCCCAAGTCACCTAATCCAACTCTCTCAACTTATGACCGGATAACCTGGATTAAGACTGCAGGACTTGTGGCTGTTGGAACATCTCATTGCATCTTGCTAATAACTAGGCTTGTGATAACCCTAGTTAGTTAAAGTATCAAGCCGTACACATTGTTTGGCCGTGAATGATGAATGGAGTCCAGTCTAGTCATATCTAAGCAAGGCCTGTACATGGTTTCTTCAGCACATTATTGTTTATGTTTACTCTTGTCGATAATTGGTTGGAGACTAAGCTCTGTTCAGGTGAAGGATTATAACCCCGGTCCTTATTTGGTTTATGGGTTGTAACTTGGCTACCGGAATAGTCTCTTAGTTGTCTTATCGTTTATCACCTTATTTTTTCTAACTCATGTATGTTATTATCATTTATGTCTCATGTGCTAATATGCTGGTTTTAGTTCTTAAGTAAAGCCTCCCTTGTGGCACTTGCTCTTCTGGGGTCTAACCCAGCTGGTTTTGTATAACCAAATTTCGGAGTAGCACCCGAGGATCTTCCAGGCTTTCAGCCAGATGGTGAACACTAGGCGCAACCCTGGCAATGAGTGGATTTTATTTTGCTCTCCTACTCCATTATAAATTATTCTTTTGAGACGTTTAGCCGCGGTGCAAGTGTTAGCTCGTGTTGATATTTATATTCCTATCTGCCTAAGGTCTGTAACATGATTGACAAATCCTATGGTTGATCATGTATGACTTAAACTCTTGCTAGTCTTCATATTTTGTATGACTAGCTTCATGATCATCTGAATATGTAATGTATGGGACGCCTTACTTTGTATGTCTGATGATCTACCATCTTGTTACATTTACTTGCTTGCTTGAGATTGAGACACTAGGCTTGCTCTTGACCATAAGTGACTGTTGGCTTGTAGTAAAACCCTTTTGCATCTAGACAGCCGTGATCGTACATCGAGGTGAGTTATACTTCAATGTACGTAGCTGACTGTGACTATCCCCCGCTCTCCAGTATTCTGGTTCTGGGGTATGACAGTCTGTCCGGATGATCTTGATCCCTAAGATCACATCAGCTTCCCCCAAGTCCTTCATACTGAACTTGTTCGAGATAAACTTTTTTGTCTTCGTGACACAGCCCATATTCGTACCTAGGATCAGCATGTCGTCCACGTACAGACAAACGATTACACCTCTTCCATCAGCGAACTTCGTGTAAACACAATTGTCCGTCTCGCTGACCATGTAGCCATTTGACCTTATAATCTTATCAAATTTTTTATGCCACATCTTGGGATCCTGTTTAAGTCCATACAAGAATTTTACCAACTTGCAGACTTTGTCTTCAAGACCCTTGACGACAAATCCCTCTGGTTGTTGCATGTAAATCTCTTCGGTCATCTCGCCATTTAGGAAAGTCGTTTTCATATCCATCTGATGTATCACCATCTTATGTATTGCTGCGAGAGCAATCAACATTCTGATGGTGGTCATCCGGGCTACTGGAGCATACGTGTCAAAGTAGTCAATTCCCTGCTTCTAAGAAAACCCCTTGGCTACCAACCTAGCCTTAAACTTGTGAATAGTTCCGTCTGCTTTCATCTTCTTCTTGAAGATCCATTTGCATCCGATGAGTTTCGCTCCTTCAGGAAGATCAACCAACACCCAAGTGTTATTTAAGGTGATGGAATCAATTTTATTGTCAATCGCCTCCTTCCAGAAAACCGCATCTCTGGTCTTCATCGCCTCATCATAGGTAAGCGGATCTGCTTCCACATGATAGGTGACAAAGTCATTTTCGAAGTCCTTCAGCCTCCTCACACGCTTCGCTGACGGCTCAGCGAGTTCTGGTTCAACCATTGTTTCAACAACAATATCTTCTTGGACGACTTCTTCATTGAAAACTTCAGTTTCTTACGCACCCTCATTGTTCTCCGGTAAATCCGCAAGAACAATATTCTTGTGCCTTGCAAATTTGTCTTCAAAATATTATGCGTCACGAGATTCAATGATATGATTTGACTCAATATCAAGAAATCTCCGAGCATCACTCTTCTCGGCATACCCAAAAAGATCATCTTTGTAGTCCTTGTCCCAAGCTTCTGAATCTTCAGATCTGGAAGCTTGACATATGCTAGACACCCCCACACTCGAATGACATTCAAGTTAGGTCTGACCTTGAACCAGAGTTCATGAGGAGTAATATCTGAAGTTGTATGAGGCACTCTATTTAGAATAAAAGTGGTCGTCAATGCTACTTCTCCCAAGTAGCACTTTGGAAGACCCGCAGTCAACAGCATTGAGTTAATTATTTCTGTTAACGTTCTGTTATTCCTCTCTGCTACTCCGTTTGATTGAAGAGAGTACGGAGCCGTAGTCTCATTGACAATTCCATATTCTTTGCAGAATGATGCAAATTTATGAGACATGTACTCTCCACTTCGATCACTTATTATTCTTTTGAGTTGTTGTCCAGTCTGTCGCTCAGCTTCGGCTCTGAACTCCTTGAACTTCTCGAATGCTTCGTCTTTAGCCTTCAACAAGTAGACGAATGCATACTTAGAGAAGTCATCGATGAAGGTTATAAAATACTTCATCCCGGCCTTTGTAGAGAACTATTTGAAGTCACAGATATCGGAGTGTACCAACTCCAGAAGATCTGTACTTTGATAAACCCGAGGAAAGGGTTTCCTTGTGATCTTCGTTTGAGCACAAACTTCACATTTCTCTACCATACTCCCATACTTGGAGATAAGTCCTAGACTAGTTATTTTGTTTATTCGTTTACAATGAACATGTCCTAGCCTATTATGCCACAACTCAAGAGTATAAACAGAAGAAGTGATTGCATAAATTATATTGGACTGATTTATAAGCTAAATTTTGAACATTCTTTCGGTATAAAAAGCTTTTTCGAAATATGTTCCCTTAATAGACATTACCATCTGGCCAGCATTGATGTCCATCCTGAGGCCTGCATTGCAGAGTAGACCTCCCGAGATCAGGTTCTTTACGATAGTAGGTACATGCTTCACACCTTGAAGCGTCAGAGACTTTTCTGAAGTCAGCTTCAAAACCACTGTCCCGATCTCAAGCACTTCAGATTATGCCTGGTTTGCCACCATAACCACTTCAGAAGTTGGTGTATAGCTGGTAAACCACTCCTTGCTGGAACAAACATGGCAAGTAGCGCCAGTGTCTACCCACCAGTCAGAATCAGCCCCAACCGCAGTGACCTGCACAATATTAGCAACAACATCAGTGATCATTGAGACCTTACTAGGCTCACCTTGCTCTGATTGTTTGGCCTTGGATTTGCATTCACTTTTGAAGTGGACCTTCTTGCCACACTTGAAGCAAGCCAAATGGGATTTTGGCTTCTTTTGCTTTAAAGAAGTCCCCTTGACTTTCATATTATCAGGATCCTTCTTCTTGCTGTTGAAAGCCGCCTGCTTTCCCCTTGGTTCCCTGGTATGAACCATATTGGCGTTAGCCAATTGCTTGGACAGTGCGTTCATTTTCAGTTGAGCCCGCATCTGGTCCTCAACATACACTTTTTGTAGGAGATCTTCGAGAGAAATCTCCAACTTCTTCCTATGCATGTTTGCATAGAACTTGCTCCACCCAACAGGGAGCTTAGAGACGATCCCACCAACCATAAATTTGTCGGCAAGGGGCATCGCCTCATCCTCCAACTTCTGTCGCAGCTTCAGGAACTCCTTCACCTGCGACAGCATTGGCTTTTCGTCTTCAAAGAACCACTTGTGATATTTCTCAACAAGAAATATCTTGTTCCGGTTCTTATCTTCGTCATAAAGTTTCTCCAGAGACTCCCAAATCTCTCTGGCAACAGTCTTCTTTGAATAAGATTCGGCAAGGGAATCTTTCATAGCATTTAGGATCATAAGCCTGCAGATGCTATTGTCCCTTCTCCACTTGTTCTGGTTCTTAGCAGCCGTAGCGATTGCTGTTGCAGATCCAGTTTCTGGAACAGTAGGTTCCTCCTCAATCAGAACGTGATCAACATCAGAGAACTGAAGATTGAGAAAAATCTTTCTTTTCCAGATTTGATAGTGCTCACCATCAAATTATTCTAACTTAGAGAAGTTAGGATTGATTAGCAAAGCACGAAAGTTTTCCATCGTAGCTATATAGCTTTGAGATTGTTAGTGCCGGGGCACAATTTTCGATGGAAAACTGAGAAAATAAAACAATTATAAAGACAACGTTTCAACGCAACGCTTCAAAGAAGGTGCACAACAGAGATCCTAAGAGGATTCTGGATTACGAGAATCTAAAAAGATTTCGTAATCAGTAGAAAACGATAGTAGCACTTCTAAACAGAAGGTACGAATCGAATTGCTAACAACAACAGCGATGACAGGCGAAAGATGGAAGATGGCATGCTGGGATGAATGATCACCGTTGCTCAAAGCTATATTCGCCCCCACACGAATAGCTTCTAGGAACCAGCAAGTTCGTTGAAGAACTTTGGAACACTCCTGCTCTTCTGACTCCTCAGATCGTACACGGACTCCCGTACAAAAACAACGCTGGTGCAAAGCTTCTCTTCTCTCTTACAGCCTCTGTTTACTTGTGTTAAAAAATACTTGTAAACTTTTTTAACTTTCTGTGTACTATTCTTTCTTTGTCCCGTGGAGAGAAGAGACCGTATATAGGCATGAGTAGCAACTGTCCGATTTGCACAATATTCGGGACGTGGTAAAAACCACTCCGAACATGCAGTAACTGTACAGATCATGCACAGGCACGATCTGTAGCAAGTTTTGCCACTCACGCATCCTGCGCGCCTTGCACACCACGCGCAGAATGCGCACTGAGCCACTTGCGCCACCTGTGCGCCCTACGTACCCTGCGCCACCCGCGCAACTAGGCGCACACCTGTGCGCACCATAGGATGCACAGCCTGCGATGATACTGACGTGCTAAGTGCACAGAGCACCAACAAAATGCATATTACGTCTCATGAGCCCGAGTCCATGTCCGAGTCCGAGTCGCTAAGCCCCTACGGGACTTAGCTCCCATGGAAATAAATTTCCCAAGAGCAGAAAATATGAATGCTTTACCATGGAGCCTTATCCTTACCTCCTAGTAAAATCACCCAAATGGTTCCCTCCTTAGAGTCACCACTCCATGTGCATATCCCAACAACACATACAAGTATATATGTTGAGATACCTCATGGTGCACTTTCCGTTTGGGACTAAACTTCACTAGGCCTGTTGAGAGCAAGAAATTAAGAGCACCAACGATATATATATATATATATTTTTTTTTTTTTTGTGAGCAAGAAATTAAGAGCACCAACAATATATATATATATATATATATATATATATATATATATATATATATATATATATATATATATATATATATATGAAATATTTTCTTTGATTTCATATTAAAATAATTCGATTCAAATTCAATTAAAATGATACTTATAATATCAAAGTTTCTTGTTACTCTAATTCTTTATTTTAAATTCCCAAGAATGTCAACTAAGTGTTATTTAAAAAAATAGAAAGAAAAAAAAACATTTTTGACCACAGGAATCAACTAAAACTCAAAAGAAAACTAGTACATTTAGACTTTTGTATATTCTCTCTCTCAATTCAAGGTAGAGAAATATTTTGTATAAATTTCAGGTTGAAATCTTTGTTCTCTCAAGTAAAATCAAATTGAAGTTGTCCGTGGGGGTGTAGTCCGTTGGGTACACCGAAGAATCTCATAGGAATGGACACGATTCGAATCTTCCTTGTCGTTGCGGCGTAACACCGCAAGGAAGCCTTAGGCTTCATGCTGAGTAGATTGGCATTACAAAGAGGCTGAGACCTCATGCTACAGTAGTATGACACTACGATGAGGTTCCCAGGTAGGGATAATGCCTCGGCTTCAGGCCATGTTATAGCGGCGTAGCACCGCAAGGAAGCGCAAGGCTTCATGCCATGTCTCTTTAATAAAGAACTCACCTAGCTATAGTGTATGGAAAGAGATATCAGGCCGTCTCTTGAGGGTAAACTTGTAGACGCCCAAAATTATACACTGAAACCAGGCTGGCACAGGGCCTTTAATGTGCAGCCAGAAGCACACGTAACTACACTTTGTGACTGGGAAGAATTACAATTGTGGTGCAGAATTCAAGACGTAGTCCATTCTTGTATCACATTGTTATTTAACCCATACGGGAAGATTCAAGTCATCAGCGACATCTATCCTAATGCAAAATGGACAGTTACTGTGGGGAACGCTCAACCCTAGACACATATATATGTTGTGATATGTGGAAGATTGTTGGTGCTTTCTTTACATGGAGAGAGCTTGCTCTCAACATGCCTTGTAAAATTTTAGTCCCACATCGAAAATGCACCATGAGTTATCTCAACATATATACTTGGTTGTGTTGTTGAGAGATGCACATGGGGTGGTGACCCTAAAGAGGGAACCATGTGGGTGATTTTACTAGGAGGTAAGAATAAGGCTCTAAGGATTAAGCATTAATGCTTTTATCATTCTCTTGGATTAATTCCATTTGGAGCTAAGCCCCAAAGGGGCTTAGCGACTCGGACTCGGACTCGGACTCGGGCTCATGGGCTCATGAGGCGTAATGTGGTATTTTGTTGGCGCACTTTGCACTTAGCACGTCAGCAGTCATGCGGCTCATATGCGGTCCATGCGGCCATGAGGCTCATGCGGTCCATGCGGCCATGAGGCCATGCGGCTCATGCGGCCAGGCTGCTGCTGCTACCGCCGCATGGAGGGCTCCGCTGACTGTGCAGACTACAAGTCAGTTATGGAAAGACTGATTCAATGCGATTAATTCAGATCCACTTTTTGTGGGAATTAATTTCGCTGCTATCTTTGTGAGATTTGAATTAATCTCGTTGCTATATTTTTGGGATTTGATTCAATCTTTCCATAACTGAAGAGGCGGCTAGGATTTCCACCCTCTCTCTATATATACTCTCTTCTGGCCTCCTTTGTGACCACTACGAAAATTATAAGTAAAAAAAAGAGAGAGAGAGAGAGAGAGAGAGAGAGAGAGAGAGAGAGGGAGCTATTGCCGCCATTGCAAGTCCATCCGAGGAGTCAGAACAGAGGTGACTTCTAGCGTTCCACAAGTTCAACTTGCTGGTTCCTGGAAACAATTCGTGTGGGGCGAATCTTGCTTTGAGCAACGGTGTTTTGACACCCCAGCAATTTTACTTCTTCTAATCTTTCTCTAAATTATTGTAACTCGTTCTGTCCCAATTGCAACACGTTTGCAAGGAAGAGCGAGAGATCTTCTCTTCTCTATTTTCCTCCTTCATATTGTAATCTGGCTATTTGGTCCCTTGTATCATCGTAGATCTCGATTGCATCAGTTTTACCATCTTTGATCAAGCCCCGGGACTAACAGAAATGGGGATAGAAATCATCATTGGAAGAATTTTTTTTCTAAAATGGATTTCTAGCATACAAATAGGAGAAATTTAGGTTATAAATGCTAATTAGCTTTAAAATTCAAAGGTTTTCTTTTGCTCGTATTCGCCCATGGTAATTACCAGGTTCGTCCTCTTCTCAAACCCTAAATTTTTTCTCTAGGCTAGATCGCAATTTTTATGGTTTTTATGTTGATTTTTTTTTTTTCATAATTGAAAAAGATTGTACACAAAAGTTCAGTTCTTTTTGGTGTAATCGGTTCATAGAACATTAACACATTCGAAAATGATATTTTGTCTGCGATTTGTAATCGTGGACGTGATCGTCGGCCGACGTGGCGGCCTATCTCCAGGTCCCACCCAGATTGTGGGCCAATGGTCAGCCGTCATATCGGCCGACGGTTACGCCCGCGGTTACAAACCACGGAACCGTAGCAGCTCCGTAAACACATTAGATCATGTCAAAATTGTTGTTTTTTTAGGGATTTATGTTGGGTGGATTTACTCATGGCGAGAACATTAGTTTTTTAATCTGACTATAACTAGTAATATTCTAAACATTGGTAATCACTATTTTATTTTGATTTAAACATATTTTTATGTTGGTTTTTTTAGCAACTTGATCGAGATCATTATTTCATGTTTTTTGGAATGCCTCGTTATTAATAATCCATTTATTTCGCAAATTTAGGAATACTCCACAGCTGGTTTCTCTGCTGAAGGAGATGGAGGACGGATTGGATGACGTGAGAGGCAAAGTGCAAGCCCTAACCCTAAAGGTGAGATTGGCACAGCAGCTCGAGGACGCATGGCTCGTGCTGGTCTGGGTTTCCTTGCACCAGCGCTCACTGGCGCATAGTTGATAGTACAGAGAATTCAAGTTTTCTATCTCTCCATATGGATGGGTCGAGGAGTTGGCATGGCAGGAACTTGAGAAAAATATACACACTTATAGGAAGAATTTTTTTAATTGTTTAGCTAATAAATCCCACGAAAATCTAAAATTCTCAGGCCGTGTCCAAATAACAAAACTTCTTTGAAAAGTAACTTCTAATCGTTGGGTGTAAGTACATTAAAATGGATTTTTTTTTCCCTTCCACTTCCAAAAAATTGAGAGAAGTCTATGTTTCATATTTTTTTTTTTATCAGATCACAATTCAATCTTTGAAAACCTACTATATCCAACTCCTATTTCAACATATCGATTTTTGAAAGCACTATAAGGCAATATATTTAATGTATTCCCACAATGATCACCAATCCGTTGTCGTCCAGCCCGGTTAGGATATCTGGCTTTCACCCAGGCGACCCGGGTTCAAATCCCGGCAACGGAAATATTTTGGATTTTTTTTTCGCATAATGTTTTATTTTCCGCACGGTTTTGATTCTTTGCTAATTGATCCATAATTAACAAAACAAGGAATAATAACAATAATAGTAATAATAAAAGGTTAATGTAACAAACACAAAATTTTAGTTGATTGTGGAATGTTGTAATCCATGCATTGGCAAAGAACCAATGCAAATTGTCGAGAATCACTTGATGGATACGAAAATCAATGATGTAAATTTTGGTGTTGAACGAACAATTTAAATAGTACCACTGGATAGTAGAGATGGCAATGGGCTGGGTATATGCCAATTTTTTCGGCCCATAGATTCGGAGAATCTTTGTCCCCTATCCTGACTCCCGATAGGTATCTCTATTTCCGTCCGGCATTTCCGCCTCTATGTTATAGTACTCGTATCTGTATCCTTGTGTTCATTCTGATTTTTAACGAAGCACAGTTATAAAAAATAAAAATAAATCATATAAATATATATACTTGGAAGAATGTAATTATTTTATGATCGCTCCCACGGAAAATCAAATCATCCCCCATTCGGACCCCTTGCCTTCACACAAACCACTTGAGTTTTATATATATATATATATATAAATATATATATATATATTAGTGTAGATATGTGATCATATCCTTTTTGTGCATGTCATTATTTCTTGTGAGTGTTGATCATATACCGCACGTATGATTAATCATGCCATATATTCTTGTACAAGTTTCTAAGCCGATCACATGTTGAAACTAGTGCTCACTCACATAGATAGCATTATTCTCGATTCTTGTACATGATATATCATGTTCTCTCGCTCTTGTACTTATTTACAGCTTTAATCTTGTCATGCTATATTCATGTACTTGTTACATTATCTTGTATATTCTCTCTATGTATTGTTACATAGTGTTTATCATTTACTACAACTGTTATTAGAGGTGTACTTCGCTCCAATTCTGACTGAATATATTTTTCAGATGATTCAAATGACGGTTGTCCTACCTACTATGGCCCACAGGATGTAGTAGGCATGGACCATGAGACACTGATCCAGGAGAGTTTAGCTCCAGCTGAGGAGACTCTAGTAGCGACTCAGTTAAACTAGTTTAGTATTAGATTTATCTCCAACTTTTGACTATTGGCATGTTATATTTTGACACTGATGTTATTTGAGATAGTTGACTTTTAAACTCTCTTTAGATTGTACTATATTATGTTAAACTCTTGGATATTTCATATCATGTCTTATATCTTTATCGTGCCATTTATCTTCCTAATAGTCATTGTGATTGAGTATGAATATTATCACTATTTGTCCTCCGTTTGGAGTTGAGATATTTTGACAGTTTATGATACATATTGTTAGTTAGCTTAGTAGACCTAGACAGCGTTCTACCGTCGATGTTACGGCATAGGTTGGACATCGTCACGTACTCGTGTCCCTATATTGGGTGCAGGTCGTGACACATTTTTTAGTGGTGGCCCAATATATATATATATATATATATATATATATATATATATATATATATATATATATATATATATATATATATATATATATATATAATGTGAGAGAAATTAATGTAAGGGCAACCAGAGTGCAGGCCGGTTGCGGGTGCAGTACGATGCATTGCGGGTGCGATACAAGTGATGTGCAAGTACGGGCCTTGGGGCTATATATATATATATATATATATATATATATATATATATATATATATATATATATATATATATATATATATATATATATATATATATATATATATATATATTATTATTATTATTATTATTATTATTTTGAAAGAAGGTAATTGTGGCGAATGCTCCCACCAGGAATCGATCTCCTGACCACTCGGGCCGCATGCATCTCTCTTAACCACTAGGCTAGAGGTCATTTGCTATATAAATATATATTATATATATATATATATATATATATATATATATATATATATATATATATATATATATATATATATATCAAATGACCTCTAGCCTAGTGGTTAAGAGAGATGCATGCGGCCCAAGTGGTCGGGAGTTCGAGCCACAGTGGAGGCGAGTTCACCACAATTAACCATTGCTTCAAATATATATATATATATATATATATATATATATATATATATATATATATATATATATATATATATATATATATATATATATTGCAAAAACAAAAGTTCTTTTTATTTCACAAACCTTATAAGAAGATTACAATTGAATTCTGGAAAAGTACAACTATAGGAATCCGATCTGAAGACAATCGCTTTATCCCTTGGACGATGTGAACTGTGAAGACGATAGCCTCTGAAGAATGCAGCAGCACTTGGGCAAGAACTCCTGATCTCTGTGATGATCTTGAATGATCTCCTCTTGATAAAGAAGGACTTGAAACTCTATTTATAGAGTTCTGAAAAATAACTAATTAGTAGTTATTTCTGGATTGTGCAGGCTGGATTGCACAAACAGCAAACTGCACTGGCAGTTACTCGATCGTGGCTCAACTATATTAGACGCGTGGCATTGTTTGATTGAAGTGCGCATGGTCGTGTACAGACGGTTGCCACGTGGTGAGCAATTGATGGCATGTAGGCCACGTGTAAAATGTCAGTTATCTTGATGGATTGTGCTGCTTGAACTGTGCTAGCTTCAGACTGCGCTGGGATCGAACTGCGCTGAAGAGGATCTGGCAGACTGCGCTTCTGTTGGGCTGGCAGATTGTGCTGGCTGTACAGTTGTCCTAAAATGCGGCACGGCTCGAGAAATGAACAGACTCGCTTTTCGGGCTGTCAGTTGTCAGAAAATCTGATTTTGTGTCAGGTAATGATGATGTTGCCACGTCAGCATTGCGCGCTTGGATATTAGCGCGGTTCGGCCTCGTGCAGTTGATTTGTTGCACAATCTGCTTCCTGCGCAATTCATTTGAAAGGTGCGACATTTGATTTTTATTGCTTTTTTGATGGGTGCAACTTGATTTTTAGGACCTACAAGACCCCCTTCAAAGTTTCAAAATTTGAAAATATTCAAAGTTTCGAAATACTTTGAATTTCGAATTTAAAATCAAGTTGCGCAAGTAGCGCTTTGACTGCGGGTTTGGAGGAATCAGCTCCGACTTTTGTGGCACAATCTGAGGTGACTGTTACACTTCAAAAAAACTATAAATAGTTTCCATTCTCATTCTGTCAACCTTTACTTGCTTTTGATTTTCTGAAGAGATAAAAGCTTCCCTCCTATTCCGACCACTTCTCCTTACTCTCGCCGTCGACGTTAATGGCTCCTAAGCGAACTGCAACAGAGAAGGGCAAGGCTCCGGCTGAGTCTTCGACTCGGGTTGTGCCCCGAACTTCTCGTCATGAAATTGGCCACCCAGCGTTGCAAGGTAGATGACAAACTCGATCGAAACCCTTTTTAGGGTTCTTGACATTTTCGAACCTTCATACCTCTCTCTTTTTAGAGATTGATGGTATTGTGCCGCCCTGTTTAGGGTTTTGGTTGCACACACAATAGTTTTTTTTTTATTTTTATGAAAACTATATTCTTGTGCAATCGGTTGGAAAGCGCTGGCAGATGTGCAGCGCAATCCATCAATTTGCGCAAGTCAGTTGAGCCAGCGCAAACTGATGCCTTGCGCAAGCTGGTTAGCGCAACCTATGCCTTGCGCAAGCGGGTTAGCGCAACCTGATGTCTTGCGCGAGTGGATGTGTTGGCACAATTGGATACTTTGCGCATGTGGGTTGCATTGGCGCAATCTGATGCTTTGCACATAGCACAATTTGATGAACTCTTTTCAAAGAAACTTTGTGATTTTGCATGTACTGATCTTTATTTCTTTATTTGATGCAGTTAACCTCAGGGAAGACCCAGATTATGAGTTCTTTGCAGGATCTTTGGCTGAACCTGAGTTCAAGGAGGATCTTTTCCATGTGACATATCCTTAATATGCCTTGCCGTCATCTCGGCAAACCATCCTAATGGCACAAGATAATGAAACTCTGCTGTGTTTAATGAACGGACAGCCACTCCAAACTGCAGATACAGTTACTCATAAGAAGCCGTTGTTCCTGTTCGGTGAGGCTTTCGACAAGAACTCTCAGCCTAGACCTCGCATGGAGCAGAGACTTTTTCAAAGAGGCGAGAAGATAATACTTCTACCGGAGATTTCCAGATGCCTTCCCCTGTCTCGCTATGCTTTTGCGAGCTATCCCAGAAGGATAGAATAGGATATAACTCCACTTCAGCAAGCTCGAACGGGAAACATTTGTGTAAAGAAGGGGCCGAACAGCAAAGACATGTTCTACAATTCCTCTGAGCGTCACAGCTCCCTACTCAGAGGACTGAAACCTGGTTGCATCCCACCAGAAAACTCTTCCCTGCTGCTACCAGTCAGAATACCGATATTCGCAAATGAGTTTGCGAAGGTTGAGGGAAGATATCCAGACCAAGATATTCGATTAACAGGTCTTGTGAATCCAGATAACAAGAGGTGGAGCTGCATAGCCAATTGGATATTGGCTCAATTTGAAGACCGGCTCAAGGAGATTGAGCTGTACCAAGCGGTGTACGCCACCGTTTATGGTTTCCCGCCTAATCCGCATCTATTCCTTGCATTGGCGGAGAGATACAATTACAGAACAGGGACTTTTATGACACCATACGAAGAGATCGGATTGGCTTTACACGAGATGAAGTACATCTCCAGCTTGCCAATGGGGGATATCCCCTATGAAGAATTTGTCCCAACCAATGATGAGTTGGATAAATTACGCCAAGAGAATGCCGATATGGTGGCTGTCTTTGAAGAGCTGCTATGTCACTACAAGATCTGTTCCTTGTACTACAAGAGTGGTACATCCGGCACCTGTTACTCAACCAAATGGTTGCCATATCTCTTTCTCAACCATATTATTGAGAAAAAGACAAAGGAGCACGATAACTGCAAACCCACCTTCTTCAGACCACTTAGCAACAACGAAGTGATAGGGTTGATGGAGGAGAACAAGGATATGGATATCAAGATCGAAGATGATCTTCAATATCCCCCTCTTAAGAAAGATGACATTATTGAGAGTTATATGAGGATGGGCTATAGGCCCATGTCGAAGGAGGCCCAGTTGGCGGGTTTCCTCACTTATTGGCTCCGACGATACGTCATTCCTGGAGCCAGCACCGTCGATCGCTTTCATCGAGGCGTACTATTTGCTGTTGTCCGCTTAGTCTTCGGCTACCGGATGGATCTATTGTCAGCGATGACTTGCAGAGTGAATGCTGGCCTCCGCCTTTTGGTCGATCAAATGCTTCGAGGAAAGGGCGAGAAAGGAAGCTTTCCTCGGCTGGAACTACCATACACATATCTGTTCGGATGGCTGCTTCTGCACTATCCTTCACTGATGAACCCCGATATGGGGGCGGTAAGCGGCAGCTTTTTGAGAAGATTCTCCAAAAGCAAGTAGATATACACTACTTTAAGAGATTGCAGACGCGCTCTGAATCTTGGAAAGGGATAAAACTTCTATTGTGTTCCCCCTCCAGCTGGCTACGAGCATATGTCCACCAACCTTGTCGATTCTGGGAGGGCACAGCCTCTGGGCCACACAATTTTCAACTGGTTGAAGACGATCCGACCATCTCATTTGGTGTACCGGTTTGAAGATGAATGCTATCTGGAGCCTTATCTCCTGAGCCGTTTTGCATGCCAATTCGACTATGACCAATTCCATGTAGGCAACGCCATAACGTGCCTACAGGGAAAAGGTTATCTGATCGATGGATCTCGGGCTTGGGCTTACTATAATGCTCGGGACACGAGGACGATGTTCTCGATGCCGCTAAAGAGCGATCATGGTCCTCGTATGCTGTATACATATTCACTCTTCTACACATCGGCGAACACTTTTGCTAAGAATTTCAGTCTAGTAGACAGTTTTACGACTGCGGCCCGATTAAAGAAGGGAGCATCTGTTGTGTTGGCTCCTGGTAATGATGAAGAGGATGAGCCAGTTGATGCACCGTTGGAAGCTTCAAGGGAAGCCAACTTCCCTGAAAAGTCAACGAGCCGCTGCGCGTCTCCTTGAAGGTCGTCAAATCTCCAATCAAGGAGAGAAAGAAAAGGAAGGCGGAAGAACCTTCTTCTCCAGTTGCTAAGAGGAAGATTGTCTTAGAATCTTCAGAAAGGGTCACTACCCGGTCGCAATCTCGGCAGCATGCTGAGTCGACTCAGAGAGAAGAGGCGACGACTCCGACATCTCTTCAAAGGCAAGTAGATGTTGTAGATGTAGAGAGTCCGGAGAGACCTTTACGCAGAAAGAAGATAGTTTTCATGAGAAAAGTGGCCACTCCTCCAAGACCTGTCCTGTCATCGGTCGTGATTAGTGATGTTGCCGGAGTCATGATGTCGTCTCCTACACCTGCCCTTGAACCCAGGCAGGAAGCTTTCAGTCCAGAGAGAAGGGACGAGGTTGTAGAGACCAGGGAGGATATCGCGGAGACAGCAGATGAGGCTGCGAAGCCAAATGAGCCAGAAACAGAAATCGCCCACCTTCCAGCTTCTCCTCGATCACTACGTGCCAAAGAACATAAGTTAATGATTGAGGCACTGGACGATTGTGACTTTGGCTTCCACGATGATGTAGATCCAGTTGCCATAACTGATAGTGAAGAAGCACGTGAAGAGAGTGCAAGTGATGAAGATACATCAGCAGAGGCTGTTGATGACACTCTGAATCCAGAAGAGGATGCTGATGTACATGCATCCCCAGAGAAGAATGCGGTTAACAAAGTAGCACCGGAGGGAGCTACTATCACCCATCAAGGAAGTATTGGTATTGACATATATTAATACCCCTCTTTTATGGATTTAAATGGCTGACATCTTAATTTTTATCCATGCAAAAGTTCATCTTTCTCCGATTCCTCCAATATGCACTGATATAGTACAAATAAAGGAGATATCCAGCAGTAGCTGTCACTTATCAGGCGGCTCTGAAGCGGGTAGTAGCCAGGCAGTAATGTCTGAAGCTACTTCCGCGAGGCTACAACCCATGTCAGCAGATGACAAACTTGTCACTTGTCCCAGCAATGGTAAGATTGCCCTTACTTTTGATCCTTTTCGATAGTTGCTAATGACAGCAAACTGATGGGGTTTATTTGATTTCGTAGAGGAACATCTGGGAGGAGCAACCAGCTCTACCATGGCTTCCTTGTCCAAAGAGACTACAGTTCATGCTGCCGAACTCCCGTCTGTGCAGGCACCTGCTGCTTCAACATCCATGGGAGTAGCTGTTACACCCGGTGCTATAGCTACTAATATATTTATAATTGGTTCCTTCACCAACCTCTTCTTTAATTCATTAGGACCCTTAGTAGAAAGGGTAATGGAGAAATAAGATGTTGGTTTCATTACTGTTATAGGTCCAACCTCTTATCTGATCGCTGCCATCCGAAGTTAAGGTGATGAAGCTCAAGCTGCTTACCTTGAACACATACTGGATGAGCTGGAAGAATCAGTTAAGATCTACAAAGATCTCAATCGGGGGGAGGTAGAGTCCTTGGTACATGCTGAGTTTGAGAGGATGTCTCGAGAGGCTGCAGTTACAAAAGCTGATTTCCAGGTTTTCTTGGATACTTTTGCTGCCAAGTCTTCAGAGTATAACTCTCAGATGGAAATAATAGCATCTGCTGCTGGGGAGAAGGAAAAGAATGTTGCCGAGCTGAAAGCAGAGTTCGATCGACTTCAAGAAGAGTTGAGAATTGTTCAACTTGCTCTGGAAGAAGAGACTACTCAACATCAAGCTGCAGTCCAGCAACTGGACATTCTGACCCACGAAAGAAATGAGTATGTCAGGACTCATCAAGCTAAAATCTCCTGCCGATTAGTAACCTTGCTGACTTTTGATGATAATTCTGGAATGGAGGAAGCTAGAAGGCGGGTGATGGATTCTCGGGAGGAGCGACTTCAAACTTTAAAGCAGCAGATGGCTAGTTTGATGACCCCACCAGCTGAATAGAAATTTTTTTTGTATCTTCTGTTTTGTGACATATTTTTTTGTAATGCCTTTTAATTTTGATCAATAAAAAGATATTTTCTTTGTGGCTCTATTATTTATTGCATATCTCATTCGGATATAAATAATAGTGATAGAAAATATATTCAGAGGTCCGGGACATGATATATTTCTTGATTTAGAAAATAATTATATTCATTATATCTGCTCAGAGGTAATGTGGACATGGCAGAATATAATTTGTTGAATATTATTATTTCAGTAGACAACTTAACCAAAGATGACAAGTTGCTGATATGATTGAACGGATAAATCGTTAAAATGCATGAACGAAATAAATCATTGGAATGAACGGATGAACCGTTAGAGGAATTGAATGAATGGATGAACGGGTGAACCGTCGGATGAATGTAATGAACGGACGAACCGTCGGATGAATGGATAAACGGGTGAACCGTCGGATGAATGTAATGAACGGGCGAACCGTCAGATAAATGTAGTGAACGGACGAACCGTCGGATGAATGTAATGAACGGATGAACCGTCAGATAAATGTAGTAAACGGGCGAACCGTCAGATGAATGTGTCGCTTCGTTGTTTCACGAATCTCTGTCTATAAATAGAACAGAAAATTAGATGGAATGATCACTTTCACTTTTCAACATAAAGATGTCGTCTGGAGATGCATCCAAGAAGACTGAGATCACCCCGAAGGTTGAAGCGGGCACTGAAGAACGTCCTGCCGAACCGACTCAGCCAAAGCAGACGGAGGCAGATGAAAGTTCGTCTATATTCCAGTCACCGCGGGATATCCTGGACTTCCTGGTTGAACCAGGGAAGACTGAAGAAGAGGAGACCATGAGGATGGCTGCTTGCAAGTACCTGGTGGGTTCGAGCAAGGATGTTCTCGGCTCTTTTGTTGACTTTATTTTTGAGAAGGACGGCAGTGGTCCTCGTCCTTCTATAAAAAGGGCGATATTGATTCTCGTCCTTGATATTATGTAATGTCATTCATGATGAAATAAAATCAAACTTTATTTATGCACTGTCTTGTTGTATTTACATGAAATCCTTGTTACATTCATACATAGTATTTCTTAAGGAATTTGCCATTGATAGGCATCATAGCAACTCGACCGTCCAGCTCTGTAAGTTGATAGGCTCCATTTGAAAAGACTTTGCTCACAATGTAAGGCCCTTCCCACTTCGCATCGAACTTACCTTTGGTCATATGAGTCATAGTCATGGGACGTCTGACTGTTAGAACGAGCTCTCCTTTCTGAAAGGCTCTGACTTTAACTTTGCGGTTGAAAGTCATCGAGATGCGGGCTTGGTATAACTCAATATGCTGTTGAGCCAATAGCCGCTTCTCGTCAAGCGTCTCCAATTCCTGAAGTCGAAGAATATCGTTGTTTTCCGTTGTCAGCTCATTAGCGATGGCAATCCTTAAGGATAGAATTTGAAGTTCCAGGGGTAGAACTGCTTCACAGCCATACACTAAAGAGAAAGGTGTACAGCCTGTCACGACCCGCACCCACTGTTAGGGTACGAGAACGTAACAACGCCCAGCCTACGCCGCAGTGTCGGCGGTAGAACGCTGTCCTAGGTCAATCATCTATCAATACCAAGTACCTGTACAGTTTATACTCTCCGAATGGAGGTGACATAACAATATACATCTCAATCACATCTAGGGTAGAAGAACGAAAGACAGATAGATAGATAGTAACTCAAGAGAACAGTATCATAGATGAATAAGTCTAAGTGTCTAGTACAACATAATATCCAGAATGCCAACTCATAATACAACAAGTCTAAGAGTCTATATACCTCAACATCTCAAAATACAACTCAGATGTGAGACAAAAAGATAATACCGAAAGACTGTCCAGCTAAACTAGCCTAGACTACTGGGGCAACATTCTCAGCTGCAGGTGGATCCTGCTGAGGGTCCACAACATAAGTGTCATCTAGTCCTGCTCCATAGTAGGTATTCACCAGGGCCTCATCCTCATCCTCTGTAATATTTTCAACAGGTCCAATCAGGACGGGAACGAGCACAATATATCTCACGCAGTGCATAGCAGGTTAGGAAATACGATACAGGCAATAGAGTAAGATACATGAACTGCTGAAAGGAAATATACGCTGTAAAAGAGATAGCTGTAATAAAATATCTACTGTATATAGAGAACTATAAGTGACTAGTGATGTAGAGCACAAGATAGGCATGTGAATGGCTAGAATTTATACATGATTACACTACTGAGTTTGCACATGATTACACTACTTTGGAATTATTCACATGTCCACTTCTACTCCCCCGTTACCCCAATCAATACACAAGGATCTATACAAGTTACGTTATTGTACATGATATCACATGGGGCCCATGAAAGGGTGCACATGATAGTATACATGAGGGCTCAGTAAACATGAGAGTACATGATTACATGAGTGCACATGAATAATGGAAGCATAGGAGTACATGATGATAGTGAAACACACATAACATGAAGTACCCGATGCTCCCGAGGGGGATAACATCTCATGTAAAGATCCATATAGTACCAATCCGTGTTACCAACGTGACAGCATCAAGTAAAGTAATCTAGAGCGAGAAGTAAAGTCTGAACAAGTATGAAACGGTCAGAGAATGTACTCGCCTGCTGAATGAATGTCTGTAGAGAGTATGCTGTCTGAGGAGAGGTGTCTGACTCCTGATCAGAGCAACACAAGTCACAATGTGTTCTAAATAGTAAATATGAAGTCTACTATGCAAACTACATGATTCTAGGTCAATCTGGTCAAAAGTCAACTCCTGGTCAACTCTAGAGTCAAACTAGTCAAGGTTGAGTCAATACTAGTCAAACTAATTAGGGTTTTAGTCAAACTAGTCAAACTAGTTGTTTTAGGTCATTCCTAGTCATTTCTAGGTGAACTAGGTCATCTTTGACCTAAAGTTGACTTTGGTCAACTTTCAGTCAACAAGGGTCAACAATGGGTTTTGGGTCATTAGGGTTAGCCCCAACCATAGGCCAATAACCTTGGCCATAGGCCATAGTCTAGGTTTTCATATAACCTATAACTAAAAGTCACATATATATATATATATCTATACATATAGATATACACTATCTAACCATCACCCAATATCCATATATGCATAACATATATAATACAACCCATATACTTATAATACATTATATTTGACCTAAGGAGACCTAATACAAATATACATATATATCATTTATATATATATATATACAATACATGTATATAACTATATATATTACATATATATAGAGGGAAAGGAAATGAGAGAGAGAGGCTGTGAAAGAGTGGGACAGTGGGAGAGGGGGGGTGAACACTGGACAGGGAAGGGGAATTTGTTCCCAGATTTCTGGAACAACCCAGTCCCCCAACACACACACACATAACACATATACATACATATGTACATACATATATAACTACACACACACCTAACCAAATCTCCCCGAAATTGACCCACACCCACAAATACATGTATACTTCACATCTACACACTGAAATACACTAGTCTAATACATTAAACATACACAAAATCGAATTGAAATTCGATTTCCAAAAACTGGAAATAAACTCAAAAACTGGGAACTGTGCACTGTTGCACTCGATATGGGGTAAATCGAAATACACATACTGAATCGAGCTAAGACTCTCAACCAAGGGTTGGTAACTGACACCCCATAGGTACTCTAGTGTCTAGGGTCCCTGATACTGCACCACGACACGACACAACGTGTCCAAACACAAAAGAACCCAAACGGGTAAATCACAGTGTCACAGCATCGTGCACGCGTGCACTTAGCTCTAGGACACGACACACGTGATATTGTGTCCCGTGCTCGTGTCAGTAGGTAGGGTAGGTCTAGGGGTATGTGTCAGTGTGTCTGCACGGTGTCCACGTGTCTCACAGAGTCAACACGAGACACGTATCAGTCGAGGAAACTCGACTGTTACACACTGTTTCAGACAGCGTCGTGCGGTGAGTCACGTGCCTCGTGCTCGTGTCACAGGACACGACGCACCATGTGCTCGTGTCCACGTGTACGCCACATGAAGGGCTACACGATGGTGTCATTACGAGGCACCCAAGTGTCGTGTCCGTGCGACACGACACGCTCGAAGTTGCCCTCGCGCGCGTGTGCACTGACAGCCCGTGTCCAGTGCGAGTGAGTTTTCTCACTCGACACGACACGAGGCGACACCAAATTTTGGGGGCATGTTCGCAGACATTGCCCCCGTGTCCGTGTCAAAAATCTCGTGTCCTAGTGCACTGTACAGTAAGTACGAGAGGTGAGGTAGCAGGGCATTAAAGTGTGCACTGTGCTGTGTCCTGGCAGTGTGTCCAAGTCGATTTTCGACACGAAAAAGACACCGTGTCGTGTTCAGTCAAGTGGGGTTGTGACCTAGGTGTCTAGGGCTACCCAAAAACATATTTTGTTTCACATTTTAATAAAAACCAGTTCTTTGTGGCATTTCAACAAACACAGTTTTCTAGTCTAGGATACGTGTCCGATACGGACACCAAACCAACTCAAACCTTCACCAAATTTGTCCTACAGTACCCTAGTACCTAGATGCATGCAAATATGAAGAGAAAACACAAAATTAACATGGTTTATGGATATTTACCTATTTGGTGAAAAATCAAGAAAACACCCAAGTAGGGGGGGTGTTCTTCCACTTGGTGATGCCCAAAAGCTTCCAAATTCCTTGATAGCAGGCCCTAACTAGTACCCTCTAGTGTAGGGAAGTCCAATGCAAAAGACTAGAGTGAATTTGGTTCAAATTTGAGGAAGTTATCAAGGTTTGAAGAAATGGGATTTTTCTATGTTAAAATTCATGTAAAATTCTTCATGAATGATACATTGGGTTAATATAGGATGGTGTAGGGCTAGGGGGGGTGCCCTATGGCCGGCCAAGACTAGGGGGGGTGTCCTTGGGCTTGCTTCATGGAGAAGGCAAAGACTTTAGGTGCTAAAGGCTTGATCTTTTGAGTGATTCAAGCAAAATATCTAAAATGTAATATCTAGATATTTATCCTCCTTTACCCAATGTAAATATCTTTCCCCTAATCATTCTAGGTTAGCAGCTAACCTCTAGATTAGTGCTAAACTAGGTTAGGGACTAACATGACACTTAACAACAATTAAACAATAATAAAAACACATATATCCAAATAATTCTAAATAAATCCTAGAAAATTACCAAAATACCCTTTAGGCTAAAAATCACTAATTTGGTGTTCTAAGCCTATGGCTAAGCTCTCATGGTCATGGCAACTTGTAGGTTAGAGAAAACTAGGGTTTACACTAAGTTATACTAACCAAAATCACAAAGTCATAAGTCATGACTTAGCATGACTTTAGAAAATGGTTTAACTCAACTAAAACCACCAGAAAATCATACCATGACTAGAATACCACTAATAAATAATAGAAATAATAAATTTTCAAAAATTCCCAATTTCAGAAAACAGGGTGTTACACAGCCTGTGGGGTTACGGACCGTAGTACGATAGGCCCAAAGACATTCTCCAAGCTTTTCACTCCAATTTCATTTGTTAGTAGACACAAACTTCTTAAGGAGCTTGATGATAGTTTTGTTGAAGGCTTCAGCCAAGCCATTAGCAGCAGGATTGTAGGCTGTCGAAGCAACATTGTCAATCCGGTGATCATCGCAGAATCTTATAAACTTCTGGCTGATAAATTGAGGTCCATTGTCATGAATGATTCGTCGAGGTACACCAAATATATAGATGACATGATGTTTGATAAAGTTGATAACGCTGCTGGTTTTGACTTCAGCCAGAGGTATAGCTTCGGCCCACTTGGAGATATAATCCGTTATGGCGAGTATAAACCAATATCCCTTAGAAGAAGGAGGATTGATGGGACCTATAATATCTATGCCCCAAGCTTCGAAAGGCCAGGAACCAGCAGTCGGATGAAGGAATTCTGACGGTTGATGAATAAAATCTGCGTGGATTTGACAAGTTCGATATTTCCTTGCATATTCGATGGCATCGGATACCATAGAGGGCCAGTAGTAGCCCATGCGTCGGATACGATCTTGTAACTTAGGGCCGGGTTGATGTGCTCCACAAACACCATCATGAGCTTCACACAATACTTGTTTCGCTTTATCACCAGCAAGACAGCGTAAAAGAAGACCGTCATAAGTCCGTCGATAGAGAGTCTTGGTGGTCTGATTATAGTAGAATCGCAGAGATCGTCGACGAATACTCGTAGCCTCCTTAGGGTCTTCAGGAAGTATATCATGGACTACAAAATCGATGAAGGGAGCTCTCCAATCTTCACTGATAACATTGGCTTCAATAAGATTACTGAACTCAATATTACGATTGTTTTCGATGCAGAACAATTCCCGATTAGAGACAACCACTACTTGTTGTCTTTTAACAGGTATGGTTAAGACTGCTGCAAGATTGGCCAAAGCATCTGCTTCAGTATTGCAAGCCCGGCGGACATATTAGATGAAGAAGGCTTTGAATGATGTAGCCATGCTGATTGCCACTTCATGATAAGGCACTAGATCTTGATGACAAACTTCATAGGTTCCTCTAACCTGGTTAACAACCAGCTTGGAGTCACCATAGACTTCAAGATATTCGACGTCTAGTTGTTTAGCTAATTGAAGGCCAATTAGTAGAGCATTGTATTCTGGCACGTTGTTGGAGCAAGGTTCATCTAGGGAATAGGCTCTTTGGATAGTTGACCCGTCTGGAGAAACGAGAACAACCCCAACTCCTGCGACAATGGCACCATTCGGCCCGATCCTGGATGCACCGTCAAAAAATAGACGCCAGGTAGGAAATTCTTCGGAGATCATATTTGATTCCAATGTCTCGTCTGGAATTTTATCGTAAAGTTTAGATGTTTCTGGAATAGGATGAGCCGCTAAGAAGTCCGCCAATGCTTGACCCTTAACAGATTTTTATGGAACGTAAACCATGTCATATTGGGCTAGCAGAATGGCCCATGTAGCCAATCGAGAATTGAGTGTGCTGGGTTTCTTCATCAGTACCCGATGAGGATTAACTCGGGAGATGACATGAATAGTTTAGCCAATAATGTAATGCCTCGTCTTTTGAACAGCAAACATAAGAGCTAAGCATTCTTTTTCGACCGGACTATAACGGTGTTCAGCACCAATCATAGTACGACTAAGATAATAGATGGCCTGTTCATGGCATTCTTTGTTCTTCTGGGCAAGTAAAGCACCCAATGAATGATCCATAGCACGGACATACATTATGAATGGTATGCCCGAGATTGGTGGCACCAAGACTGGTGGGTTCATGAGATACTGTTTTATGTCGTCAAATGCTCGTTGACATTCTTCAGTCCAAATGAAAGAGACATCTTTCTTCATTAACTGGGTAAATGGTCTGCAGCGTCCAGACAGATTTGAAATGAACCTCCTAATGTACGCAAGTCGACCTTAGAATCCTCGTAGCTCTTTTAGGTTGCGTGGAGGACGCATCTCTTGAATGGCTTTGATCTTCTCGGGATCCACGTGTATACCTTTAGAGGTAATAACGAAGCCGAGAAATTTACCACTAAAGACACCCAAGAATGACTTGGTGGGATTCATTTTCAGCTGATGTTGGCACATTAGATTGAAGATAGTTCTCAAATCTTGGATGTGATCTTCCTTTAGACAACTCTTGACATCAATATCGTCCACATAGCATTCGACAGTCTTACGCAAATGATCTCGAAAGATGGTACTCATAGCTCGTTGGTAAGTTGTACCAGCATTCTTGAGACCAAATGGCATCACGGTATAGCAGTAGACTCCGCGAGGAGTGCCAAAAGAAGTGTGTTTTTCATCTTCAAGATTCATCCGAATCTAATTGTATCCAGAGAATCCATCCATGAAGGATATTCGTTCGAACCCACAAGTATTGTCGATCATGACATCTGTGATATGGAGAGAAAACTCGTCTTTTGGACAGACTTCATTAAGATCCCGAAAGTCGATACAAACACGAACTTTACCAGTTTTCTTCAAGACTGGGACAACATTGGCTATCCAATCTGGATGTTGTTCTTCTCGAATAAAGCCACAAGCTATAAGCTTTTTAACTTCATCATCAATAGCGTCCATCATTTCTGGCTTGAATCGCCTTTGATGTTGTTTGACTAGCTTTGCATTAGGCAAGATATTCAATTTGTGAGTAGCAACGTTGGGATCTAAACCTGGCATATCTTCATAACTCCAGGCGAAGACATCAATGTATTCTCGAATAAGAAGAACTAATTCTTGCTTATCCGCCTCGGGAAGGTTCTTGCTGATGAATATTGGACGAGGTGACCCATTTTCTCCTACGTCAATTTGGACCAATTGATCTTCGGTAGGAGGTTCTCGTTGTTCGAATCGGAGTTCCCATTGGGTATCCATTCGTTGAGCCCAAGGATCTGTTTCAGGACTTTCTTCGATATCTTCGTCATAACCTTCTGGAAGCTCGGCGGAGACCATGTTAGAAGATACGATCAGCCGATGAACCTGACCAATGCTAGTGTCAGAGTCCCATGATCTGGAATCAGAAGAGTTAGAGCGCTCCTCACTATCGGATTCGGAGACTTCCGAAGATAATACCGGAGGTGAAGCATATCCGAGACCTCTTTTTGTCCTGCTATAATACATCTCTAACTTTCCTTCCGGAACAACCGTACGGATAGGAGTTCTTCTACCCTTACCGTAGTTGAGGCTATTCTTGAAGTCATAACCCATCTTTCGGATGATGTCTTTTGATTGTTGACTATAACGACGAAGTTGGAGACGTCCCATATCGTTATTTTTGCTATCATTCGTATAGCTGAATTTTTGTTCTGGCCCTTTACTAAAAAGTATTGGACTTTCGCCTCTCTTTCGAGAAGGGACAACAAAATATGAATTATTTGGGTGTTCGAGTAAGACCTCTGTTTGAAGAGATTGTACAACTCCCATTGTAAATGACTGAAAGCTATCTAACATATCTAAATAGTACTTAGCATGATAAATGACATCAGTATACTGGAAAGGAGATGCTTTTTCATTGATTTGTACATTCGTATTTACAACAGGACCTTTAGCCTTAGCAGACTTGGTCAGATTGATTATAAGAGGGGGAGAAGAAGAACGTGAAGGAGGATTGGACTTGTTACGACGGAGGTCAATAACAAGCGTCTCAAAGTAGGTGAGCTCCTTTTTATCCTTATTATGAGATAAATCAATAACAAGTGGCTCAGAAGAGGTGAGCTGCCTTTTATCCTTGTTACAACGTAGGTCGATAACAAGTGGCTCAGAAGAGGTGAGCTTCCTTTGATCTTGACCGCCATCAGTTGGTTGCTTCTGGACTGGCAAGTGAATAGCCAGTGGTTTGGAGGATTGAGGACGAGAAATACGCCCTTTAACATGTAAGATGAGGGTGTCATTAGGCACTGCTTCTTGTTCTTCTTCAGTGTCCAGAGCCAGTACTACCTTAATGAACTCATCTTTATACATGCGAGCATCGTTACAATATGCTTTGACACCTTTGAAAGGGTAGAGATCTGCAACCTCTTTTTGAACCTCTCTATTGTCATCAACATACTTGAAACATTGATGGAGAGTCGAAGGAACAATGTTGTGTTCGTGAAGGAATGGTCTCCCCAAAAGAGCATTGTAAGAACAACCATGGTTGTCTATAATGTAGAAGGTCACCTTTGTGCGAAGATTGCCAATTTGGAGTTTTAGGCGAATCTTGCCCAAAGGCTCACTTCTTCCTTGGTTGAACCCCAAGATGGTAGTGATTGTGCTAGAAAGACTATGTACTGGGATCTTCAGTGCGTCTAGCATTATCCTCGGCATGATACTGAGTGCGGACCCGGGATCTATCAGAATACGATCGACCTTCATCGAGTCGATGTATCCTGTATAGTATAGAGGACGGTCATGCCTATTGTCTTCCATTAGCATATCATTCTGTGTGAAGGTAATGTTTGGAATTAACTCCAACACACTGTGACAATGGAGGCAAGAGACTGGCTCTGCTTTTGACTTCTTTAGAAGGGTTAGGCAAGTTTCTGCCTGCATTAGAGCTTCACTCAGAGTTTCTCGAGTCTCTTTTGAGAGGCGCAAGAGCTCGAAGATCGACAGCCTGGCTGGTGTATTAGCTAGTTGAGCTAAAATATCAAAATTGTATGGCTTCTCAAGTCCATAAGGAGATGACTTCTTCAAAGGTTTGTCGAAACGGACTTGTTGTTTGCCTTTATCGGCTGCTGTCGGCTTAGGGGGAATGGGTTCTACAACCGGTGAAGACACAGCAGGGATGCCCTCAGTAGAAGCAGGTTGCACTGGAGCAGACTCAGAAGAAGAAGCAGGGTTTTCTTGAGTTTCGGGAACTTCCCGTAGGTAGGCTTTCCCTGACCTAGTGCCCAGCAGGATTTCCTCTTCAACTATGGGGTCAAAAGACACCATATTGCAGATCTTTGTTTTGCCCTTGGAACGGTCTTTTTGCTTAGAAGGAGCCTCGAAATCTGCAACAAGATCCGGGTGGATCCACATAATTTCGTCGTTAGCAAGAGATAGGGGAACGAGACCTTCACTCCGTGGAGGAGGGAGATTCTCAATCTCAAGAGTGGCCTTGGGGATAGGGATGACACCATGTTGTACCATCTGTGGAGGGAAGTTACCGAACTGTACTGAGACCATGTTTGCAGTAACAGTCTTCTCATCTTGTTGAAGAGTGACAACACCAGCGTTGACTAACTCCTGAATTTTGTCTTTGAGCACGTAACATGCTCGAGTGGGATGCCCAATGAACCTGTGATAAACACAGTATTTGGGATGATCAGTCTTACCGACCTCGACGGGCTTCTTCGGGTCTGGGAGTTGGAGCTTATTGCTTTTGATTAAGCAATCGAAGATGCTCATGGTGTCGTTCTCGTCAAAGGAGTACTCTACTTTCGGACGAGGTTCCCTTGGTGGAGGGGCAGAAGGAGTAGAAGCAGACGTAGGTGGAGCTACGTTGACAGCCATAGATTCTTTGTTCTTCACATTGATGTTCAAAGTTTCTTTACCTTTTCGGTTGTTCTGGCGATTACCGCTACTAGCTGTCGGGTGTTCATCCCGGTCGGGGTTAGACATGTGTACCCCCAACTGCTTGAATTTGTCAGCGCTAACTTCAGCTGCTTTAGCATTGACAATGAATGATGGCCAGTCTGGAAATTGAGTTGACCCCGTCCACATGCTGATGATAGGCAAAAGATTTGCCTTGCAGGTATCTATAGTGACAGCGGCCGGAGTTCCAGGAGGTATCTTTAATGCTTCTCGGCAGAATCTTTCAATGAAACTCTCAGCGATTTTATTATGTCTTTGTTTGATCTTGTTGAGGGCCGACATGGTCATATCGTTGATTCCCTCGTAGAATCGCTCCAAGAAGATTTGTTTCAAACCCGAAAAAGAGGTGATACAACCATCGGGCAAGCTCATGTACCAATCGTATGCTACACCGGCTAAACAGTCGACGAACACCCTGGTAAGAAGAGCGTCATTTGGCTAAAGTTGAACAGTCATTACCTCAAAGTGGTTAATGAACTGACTTGGAGAAGTGCTACCGTCAAACAGCGAAATTGTAGGGATTTTGTACTTTGGAGGAAATGGGACTTCCTTCCATTCAACTGGATAGGGTTGTTTAATCCCCAATCTCTGTAAGTTGTCCTTCTCTTTGAAGGCCTCCAATTGAGTGCGCAAGAGTTTGACAGCTTCATTAGCATCCTCCGATGATGCAGAAGGAGCAGGCTGAGTGTTAGGAGGAGGAACAGCATGGTAAGTGCTACCCCCAGCTCCTGACTGACTGGGTGTGGGTTGAATTTGTACAGGAGATATTTGAGGAGATACTACCTCCAGACCTGCATTGACAGGCACCGATGAAGCTATAATCTCTGGATTTGCAGCAGGTGCGGTCGGTGGTACTGTATGTTGGGCCACGATTATAGAATGCATACTTGCGACCATTTCAGCCATGGTCTTCAGCTTATCCTCCAGTGCAGCTATTCGTTGTTCTTGATTTGCTGAACTAGAAGCATCTGGGTCTTCAGTGACAACGTATGCTGTCACTTCTCTAGGTACAGTAGAAGACACTGTCTGTTCAGAACTTTCGCTGTATGCATCATAATCCGAGAAGGAATCATCTTCTGAATGAGAAGTAGAAAGATAACCAGAAGGATCTTGGAGTAGATTCCCATGCCCCATTGTGTCTCGACTTCGGGATCGGATATGTCGAAATACTCCTTCAGAAGATTCTTGGAGTAAATCTAAGTACCGCTGGCTGGGCCTGCGAGGCTTGCCGTATTTGGAGCACTTTCTACCTCCAGTGTCTCGAGAAGCCATGTTGACGAAAGCATACAACATGTCGTCCTCGTCTTCTGATATTGGTTCAGAAGGTGCAAAATTCAAACGATCGAAGACAGATTATTTTGTTGTCTGGCAACAGCACTTGATGACAACCTTGTGATTACAATAGTGTTCAAGTGGGTGAACTGAAGGTGTTGAGATATTGTCCCGTTTTTGATTGAGGTGCTCTCGGAGATCAGGAACAATGACGGGACGAGAAGAAGTCTGAGGGATATGTTCTTTGACTACATTCGGAACATGGTTTCGGTTCTTCAGATGTTTTGTCCCGTGATTATATAGAGAAGTACTCACCTCATTAGCATAGGTGTCAGGATTTTTCATCCTGGAAGTTTGTCTCTGATGCAGGTTGATCTTTGGCATTGGCTGCTTGCGTTTCATAGAAGCTAATGTAGACCGAGGTCTATTGAGATAATCCCGTAGATCAGCAAATTCACCCCCAGGGGTTTCTGTCTGAGACACCAGTAGTTTTCCCCGTTTTGAGCGGAATATCCGGAGAGTTGGGAGATCTTGGAATTCTGCTACCGGAGTAGGCAGAATACCTCTTTGATCAGTACATTTCCCTTTGGCAGAGAGGAAAGAACTCTTGTTTGAGAGAGTTCTTGTACTGATTGGTGCCGAGGCACGTTCAGATTGATCTTCTACGGTAAAAACCGGAGAAGACTGAGAAAAGACCAAAGGATATTTTCTCTTGTTTTATGAAGAAGGGTTGGCTAAAGAGCCTTTTCCTCTGTTGTCTTCCAAGTCGTGGAACGAGAAAGTTTGAGAAAAGACCAACGGGCCTTTTCCTTTGTTCTGAGGAGGAGGAGCAACAGTCAACAGACTACCCCCAGTGGATTCCGCTGGAGCAACAGGGTGCTTGGGAAGAGGAGCAGAGTTTTTCCCCTTGCTGTGAGAAGAAGGGAGATTAGCCAAAGGACTATCCCTATTAGACTGTGCTGGAACAACTTGCTCTAGGGTTGATTGCGCTTGGGGAGCTTTGACAGATGGCCTTTTGGTCACAGAAACTGTAGTTTGCGCAGCAAGAGCCCCAGCTTCAATGGATTGCGCAGGAGGAAAGGAGGTCACCAACTGCGCCAGGGAGAGAGGAGTCTTGCACTTTACCATAGTAGCATAGGAAGTGGCTTGCGCGGCAGCAAGAGGAGCAATACACTGTGTAAGAGCTCTGGCTTGCGCTTTGATAGCGCGAGTGGTGTTATGCGCAGAAGCAGAAGTGGCCAGTGTCTCCTTAGCAGCAAAGACAGCAGGTTGTGCAGATGATTGCGCAGAGGACTGCACAGAGGATTGCGCAGAGGACTTTGGAGCCCACACTGAACGAACCTTGCTCTTGGCAGAGGTTGCAGTACGACGAGTAGTCCCAGAGTTGATCATCGCCTCGTAAGCAGTCTGGTTGACCTTCACAACCAGCGTCTTCTGCGTCTTTCCGATAGACGCAACGTCACATTGAGTTGTCACTTCCTCGTCGGAGGAGAAAGTCGTCCCCAGCAGAGTCGTCATTTTGTTTGCAAAAGCAAAAGTTCTTTTTATTTCACAAACTTTATAAGAAGATTACAATTGAATTCTGGGAAAGTACAACTATAGGAATCCGATCTGAAGACGATCGCTTTATCCATTGGACGATGTGAACTGTGAAGACGATAACCTCTGAAGAATGCAGCAGCACTTGGGCAAAAACTCCTGATCTCTGTGATGATCTTGAATGATCTCCTCTTGATAATGAAGGACTTGAAACTCTATTTATAGAGTTCTGGAAAATAACTAATTAGTAGTTATTTCTGGATTGCGCAGGCTGGATTACGCAAACAGCAAACTGTGCTGGCAGTTACTCGATCGTGGCTCAACTGTATTAGACGCGTGGCATTGTTTGATTGAAGTGCGCATGGTCGTGTACAGACGGTTGCCACGTGGTGAGCAATTGATGGCATATAGGCCACGTGTAAAATGTCAGTTATCTTGATGGATTGTGCTGCTTGAACTATGCTAGCTTCAGACTGCGCTGGGATCGAACTGCGCTGAAGAGGATCTGGCAGACTGCGCTTCGGTTGGGCTGGCAGATTGCGCTGGTTGTACAGCTGTCCTAAAATGCGGTGCGGCTCGAGAAACGAACAGACTCCTCGCTTTTCGGGCTGTCAGTTGTCAGAAAATCTAATTTTGTGTCAGGTAATGATGACGTTGCCACGTCAGCATTGCGCGCTTGGATATTAGCGCGGTTCGGCCTCGCGCATTGCTTCCTGCGCAGTTCATTTGAAGGGTGCGCCATTTGATTTTCATTGTTTTTTTATGGGTACAACTTGATTTTTAGGACCTATATATATATATATATATATATATATATATAGAGAGAGAGAGAGAGAGAGAGAGACTTCCACTCCGGGGACCCCGATGCTACCACTAGGTCGCACCATCGGTGCGCGCGCGCGAACACACACACCCATATATATATATATATATATATATATATATATATATATATATATATATATATATATATATATATATATAGAGAGAGAGAGAGAGAGAGAGAGAGAGAAAGAAGGTTCTCCGTGCACACACACCCACATTATATATATATATATATATATATATATATATATATATATATATATATATATATATATATATATATATATATATATATATAGCAAATGACCTCTAGCCTAGTGGTTAAGAGAGATGCATGTGACCCAAGTGGTCAGGCGATCGATTTTCGGAAAAAAAATATATGTGGCTTTAGCGACGGCCAGATCCGTCGCCCATCCGTCGCTAATCCGTATTAGCGACGGATCACTGACGGATATTGGTCAAAAAAATCCGTCGGCAATCAGCTCGTTGCTAATACAGATCCGTCACTAAGTAGTCGTCAAGCGACGGAATAGCAACGGGTTTCGGTCGTCATTATTCGTTGCTTTAGCGACGACTTGCCGACGGTCTATCGTCGAATTCAAGTATTAAGTATTGAATTGTATAGACGCTTAGAGACGGATGGTCCGTCGGTAAACCGTCGTAAGAGTGTATCAGAGGGTATCATTCCGTCACTAATCTGTCGAATGCCGTCGCTAACAAAGGACGGATTAGCTACGGATCCTTGACGGATAATCCGTCGCCCTTGTTCTGGAAATGCTTGACATTTCCAGAATCCTGGCGACGGATTTGTCGTCGTGACTCCGTCGCACATCCGTCGACATGGCGACGAATTTGTGGCGGATAATCTCTCGCTATGGTTCTGGAAATGTCAAGCATTTCTAGAACCATGGCGACGGATATTCCGACGCGAATCCGTCGAACATGGTATTTTCAGAACCATGGCGACGGATATTCCGACGTGCATTCGTCGACCATGGCGACGGATCCCTGACGGAATATCTGTCGCTAACATTCTGTACATCTTTATACCACCAGAACCTTGCCGACGGATTATCCGTCGACAAGTCGTCGTCATGCAAGATATTCCGTCGGCTAGCCGTCGACGATCCGTCGCTAACTGGAAATATTTCCAATTCTCCAATTAGCGACAAATTTTTTGTCAACATATAGTCGAAAGCTGATGTTATCCGTCGCTAACCCGTCACTAGTCCGTCGCTAACTGAGATATTTTTATAAAAAAAATACAGAGCTTTCCCTGTTCACACAACATCCAAACATCGGACCAATATATAATCACAATATACAATCACTGAGACCAATATATAATCTATTATAAATCACATACGAATATAATGCACACCAATTATCCAAGAATCACATAGACCAATATATAATCACAAATATGCATAACCCAAACCAATCTAAAATAGACACCAATTATCCTGAAATTGTAAACTAATATCCGTCGTTATAATCCAAAATTTCCACAAATATTCTAAATATAAAAACTATTCTTATACAATACATCAAGGAGCAGGAGGAGTTCGATTGTCCGGTGGTGGTAATCCCTCCTGCGACCGACGATAATACAGCTCTACTAGGTACGGCGGCAATCCGTCGAAGACACTGTCCGGAAGTCGGCGTAACTGCTCTGGTGCCATGAGATCAAGGAGTGCCGTCACAGTCAGAGGCAGTACCAGAGGGACAGCAGGGTTGAAAGAAAGATGACCGACGGCAGAAGGACCGTCACCAGCAGTCGACGGACCGACACCAGCAGCTCGGACCGGCACCAGTAGCAGACGGACTGGCACCAGCAGCAGACGGATCGACAGTAGCAGACGGAGGCAAAAAGTACGTAGCTATTTGCTCCCGTAAGGATGACACCGCCTTGTGCAGCTGCGCAAGCTGCGACCTCACATCATCGTCTGTCGGAGCCGTAGAAGGAAGCGGTTTCGGTAGAAATCTCTGAGTCGCCATGTGCAACTCCCCTAGGGAACCGACGCCGTACAGGCGCCCTTTCTTAAAGCCGCCGACGGTATCTACGAACAAGTCGTTGCGAGCGGCCATAGAAGAGGGCATCCGGGCGGGCGTCGTTTCACCGACATCCTCGGCAGCAGTTGACCGAGTCCGATTAAGGGCCTCACGATACGCAGCCTATCAAATGAATATGTTTATACTATAAGATTTACCTAAGTTGTAATCTAAATCCTATGTTTCACTAAGTTATAGTGTGAATCGTAACTTTATCTAAGTTACAGTCCGAATACTTTTAATTCTAACGTAAATATCATAAAAATAAGTACTTATATCAGTCTTCTTGGCCCTATCGTCGACGAATGTCCCGTCCTTCCGCCTCTTGTGCGTATGCTGGAACACATCATGCATGGTGACCGATTATGGTGTCCTTCCCTCCTTCACCGCTCGTATATTAATAATACCGAATTCGATAGTGAAATTAAATTACGGTATCTCACCAGATCTGCAAGCGCCGCTGCGTGGGACCTTGATCCCCCCGTATGAAGTCTCGCGGCCCGTCGGTTCGCCTTCGCCTTCTCCGATTTCTCCTTGTAGGCAGGAGTATCCATCATATCTAAGAGCTCCTCATAATACTCCTGCCGGATCCAATTCGGCCTCGTCTGCCCCATTTCAGGTCATGAATCATATCCCATATCTTTTTCGAGGCAGCGCTTCTGTAGGTCCTGCGGATCGCATCCTCGCAATGGAGGGGCCACCAGAACGTCGTCTAACATACAAATTCAATTATCACATAATTTAAAAAATTGTTGATTAAAGAGTAACTAATAATTAACCAGAAGATATAGATATATACCCTCAACTCGTCGAGCCAGACGTACTTCAAGTTTGGGGGCACCGACGAAAAGTTGAGGTAGGGACCATGGAAGCTAGTCCTGATAATTTCTCCAAGAGCCCTGACAACATTAAACGAAAAAAACCTACAAAGAAGCAACGACTGGATTATTAACTTGAATAAATAAAAGAAATTTAATAAATTATCTTAAATTTACTTACGAGGTCCCCGCGGGCCATAGCTCTCGTCGGAACTCGTCTCTCGGCCTCTCTGGTGCCGTCGGAGAATTCGCGGGTCCGCGCATGTACTCCCCAGTAACCTGATGGAACCGAGTATGGGGGTACTCCGGGGCCCACTATGCAGTAACTGGTGGATCCACTGGTGGATCCGCTGGTGGGTCCGATAGCGGAACGGATCCGCTAGCAGATCCGGACTCATGCCTCGATGAAGTTGTCGATCGACGGCGGGATGCGTCTGTGCCCGGGGTACTCTCCGGGTCGAGTTCATCGGATGGGGTCACATTCCGGGAAGACTGAATGCGACTACGACCACCAGCACGACCACGACCACCACCACCACCACGACCACCACCAGCAGCACGACCACGGCCAGCCATCATAACTTGTAAATAGAACACATAAACATAATTAACAATATAGAAGTATAAATGAATATAAAATTCTAAACTAAAATATACATACCACCTACAGGAAGACGAGTGCCACCGAGACGAAAAAGACTAGGAGTGCCATCTGCAAAAAGAAAATCATACAATAAGTAAATGATCGAACGAAAAAAACATGAATTCACGTAATTGCTTTTATGAGGTCAAACTTAATTCACGTAATTGGAAGTATTTTTAATATACAACAATATTTAACCTAATCATCGTCATCGTCTTCGTTCTCATCATCGGCCTCGTCTTCGTCATCATCATCATTCTCCTCATCATCCTTATCCTTATCCTTATCGTCGATTTCATCTGTATCCTCATCCCATCAAATTCTTCTTCTTCTTCTTCGTCTTCTTCTTCTTCTTCTTCTTCTTCTTCTTCTTCTTCTTCTTCTTCTTCTTCTGTCTCAATATTTGGGATAAGACGCCTCTTTCTTTCCTGGTTGACAGCTAAGTCTTGTGTATCAACCTCTTCCTTTCCTCTACTTTTCTCAATAATATCTTCAACATCTATTGTATCCGACTGTTGTCCCAAGTATTGGAACTTTTTGATTTGGTCCTCTTGGTATGCTGGGTCTCCAACGTTGAATGTATTTCTAGATTTAAGCTTACATACTGTCCACCAGTCAAATCGATCTCTACGACGTCTTGAGTAGCTTGTATAGTAGACTTGAACAGCCTGACTTGCTATCACAAATGTATCGGACCCTCTATACCTCCTGCGATGATTTATATCGACAAATTCAAATTGTTTATCGATTCTCCAACCGATATTCGGTGTCGTATCGAACCACTCACATTTGAATATCACAATATGCATATCATATGGGACAGTATATTGTAAATCAATAATATCCCGAAGCACTCCATAATAGTCAAAGTCTGGCTCGTCGTCATAGATGGTGCCTCTTATGCAAATACCGGAATTCTTGGTACTGATGCCGTCATTGATAAATTTGACATTTATAGCATTCTGAGCTGTCTTAAACCTGAAGCCATTAACGACATATCCTGGCCAAGCCTTTGTTTGCTTCTTCGATCCCAATGCCAGATAACGAACACTCTCATTAGTGAGTGTTGTTTCAGGCAATAAAACATGTAAACAAATATTTTTAATTTAAATATTTTAGATTATATATTTATAATCTCAGTTACTTACGTATTTTATAAGAATATATAAAATCAACCTCAGTTATAATCTTAATTACTTACGTATTTGCGAAACCATGACGGAAATATATAATCAACCTCTCTTTGAAGTCCCTCATCGGTAATATCGGGTGTCCTCATTTTGACTTCATCTCTAAATACACTGTTAGAGAAAATAAGAATATATAAGTATAGTCACTTACTTCAAAAAATTAGAGATTATAACGAGTGTAAGTGTACTGACTTACTTCTCCAAATCTCTTACTTCTTGTATGTCACAGTTTAACAAGACATATCGGTGAGCGGCATCATACTCGTACCACCATTTTTTACTAGCCCCAACAGGCTTGTCCCTTACATTGAATATACCTCCATCCTCAACATCCTCGTCATTCCTTTGAGGTCTATTTCGATTTGTCTTAACATGAGCATCGAAATAAATGGAGCAGAAGTTTGACAACTCTTCGATAAGATATGCTTCGTATATCGAAGCCTCTATATGAACCTTGTTGCCAACTTTCTTCTTTAGATGGTGTAGGTATCTAAAGAGACAAATTATTTTTAGAATTAAGAATGAATTTTAAAACCCACTGAAATTCAACTTTAATTATATCGATTTTTATGTGCCTTTTAAATGGGTACATCCATCGATAATGAACAGATGCACCGACACGGACTTCGTATGCTAGATGAATCGGTAGATGCTCCATGCTGTCGAAGAAGCCAGGAGAAAATATTTTCTCCAAGTTGCAAATTGTTAAGATAATCTTCTCCTCAAGTTCAACCATGTGTTGCACAGTTAACTTAGTTGAACAAATATCCCTGAAGAATATAGATAGTTTGGCCAATGGAACCCATACAGCAGAAGGCAACAACTCTTTCAAAGCAATGGGCAGTAATCTTTTCATAAACAAGTGGCAGTCGTGACTCTTCATTCCCGTTAGCTTGCGTTCATTGAGATCAACGCATCTAGACAAATTCGACACATAGCCGTCGGAAAATCTTAAAGTAGATACCCACTTGCAGATTATTAATCTATCTTCCTTACTCAATGTGTATTGTGCTATCGGCTTAGTTAATTGTCCACCAGCTTCCCTTTGTATCAAGTTCAGATAAGGACGCTTGCATATCTCGACAATGTCTTGTCTTGCTTTTGGATTGTCCTTCATCTTTCCTTTAATATTCATGACGGTATTGAAGACATTATCGAACACATTCTTTTCGATATGCATAACATCAAGATTATGCCTTATAAGATTATCTTTCCAATAAGGCAAGTCCCAGAAGATACTCCGTTTGGTCCAGTTATGGCTTTGTCCGAACCCATTGACACGATTGTTCGATGGATCTTCCATTACAGTGGGCAAGTCCTTTACATCTTTCCAAATATCGTATCCCGACAATCTGGCAGGCGGATGAGAAAATTCTTGTTTTCCAGCTCTGAACGCGTCCTTGTTCTTTCTCCAAGGATGACTCGCGGGCAGAAATTGACGATGACAATCAAAGAAAGAAGTTTTTCCTCCATGCTTAAGGCGGAACGTCTTACTATTTTTCATGCATATCGGACAAGACATGGTGCCGTGAGTACTCCATCCCGACAGCATACCGTATGCGAGAAAATCATTGATTGTCCGTATCAGTGAAGCTCTCATCTGAAAGTTCTATTTCTTGAAAATATCATAGGTCGCGACGCCGATCTCCCACAGCTATTTCAGCTCATCCACCAACGGCTGTAAATATATATCGATATTCTTCGTCGAATTTTTGGGACCCGGTAAGATAGCTGTCAAGAACATATAAGGAGTCTTCATACACATCCATGGTGGCAGATTGTAAGGGGTCAGAATGACCGGCCAGCAGGAGTATTCAGATCCCGACTGTCCGAAAGGGGCGAAGCCATCAGAACATAGCGCCAGACGTACATTTCTAGGCTCTGCAGCAAAATATGGATGACGCAAATCAAAATATTTTCACGCCTCTCCATCCGAAGGATGTGACAATTTTTCATTGTCCTTTATGCGTTCTTTGTTGTGCCACGTCATGTGTTCTGCTGTATTCTGAGACATATACATCCTCTGCAAGCGCTTCGTGATCGACAAGTAATGCATATACTTGTAAGGACGTCATTTTCTAGTTGACTTTCCTTCTTCCCTGACTGGCTTGTAACGATCCGCATTACAGAAGCTGCAACTTTCTATATCCTCGTTCTCCTTGTAGTACAACATGCATCCGTTGCGACAACAATCTATCTTCTCGTACCCCAGTCCCAGTTGTCGGACCATCATCTTTGACTTGTAGAAGTTTTTTGGAAGCTCTTTTGATTCCTTCGGTAACACCTCCTTGATTAGTTGTATAATCCGATCATAGCAAGTTTACAGCATTATCATCAAAAGTACAAGTAGCAGCATTCGCAACCTGTCTTTTCGTATATAGTTCACCTTGCGATGACCACAGGACGTAATCACGTACGAAAATCTTACGGGTCAAATGATCTCTTACACTCACCACTTCTTCGTAACGTCTATTGCGACAATTACGACATGGACACTTGATTTTGTTATCGTCTATATACTGAGCTTTTCTCATGGCATACTTAAGAAATACTTCCACGCCTGCCTGAAAATCGTCACTCACACCTATTCTGCTCTCGTGTTGTCGTTTGTACATCCATGTACGATCAACGAAATAATGATCCATCACAGATTGGATGTAAAAATCTGTATCGTAAGACAAACTAAACAGAATTAGTATATAATCATGTAACTGGTGAATCTGCTGGTATATAGGCCGATAGTTCGATACCGATACCGATAGTCCGATACCGATAGTGTGATACCGATACCGATAGTACAATACCGATAGTTCGATACCGATACCGATAGTCCGCTAGTCCGCTAGCGATACCGATAGTTCGATACCGATACCGATAGTCCGATAGTTCGATACGGATACCGATACCGATAGTCCGATACCGATAGTTCGATACCGGAACCGATAAACATTGCCTTTTAATTTTAAAAAAATAGAAAAGCGTTTGTTCAGAAACTGCTACCGGTATTTTTGTAAAAGGTACACTCATAAGCTGAAGCAAATTTTACCAACAGCTTCAACAAGCTAACACCAAATGGGGAAGAACCAATCAGAATCCTTAAATCAAAGTAGAAGCCTGGATGCATCATGCATCATCAAGGCTCAATGGAGATCAGGATATGGAGGTGGCCTGAACTTTTACTACATGAAAGTGATTAGCAAAGATGCGTTTGATAACAAGGACGACCAAGAGCAACCAAGAGCAAGGTCAATGTTTGAAAGACTAATTCAAGCGATTAATTTTGAAAACAAGAGCAACAAAGAGCAACCAAGTTACAAGTTGTATAATTCATGAGCTGCAGTAAAAAAGTACCATAGAGTACCAGTCATCAAAAACAAAAGTTGCAGCAGCTAAGACTAAGTTCCATCTATAAGCCTTTAAACAGTCAAAGAAAAGTTACATCAGTTAATACTAAGGTACCAAATCCCTACATTAGAGAGGAAGTACTAATTAACAAGCATACAAATGAAACTTCTCTTCTGAAATGCTAGGGTTTTGGCAAATTCATATTCAGGTACACTGGAACAGGAACCAAAACTATTGTGCCAAAAGGAAAACACCAAGAACGTTTCACTTGTCTTAAGAATTCCAAGTTATACTTGTGCCAAGAATGTTCAGAAGGGAAGTGCTTCTATTCTATCACCTTGATTCCAAAAAAAAATTGTTGGGAACAATCAATAGGCAGGCAACCAATTGGTTATAGTGATGACTCTGTTTCAACAAGAGGGACTGAAGTATTGAGATCGTGTGTATTGGGACCCTCCGCCCCACCAGCCCCCCAGCCCCCGCCTCCCACGCCCCCGCAGCGACCCCCCCGGCCCCCGTCTCCCTGCCCCCCCAGCCCTCGCCTCCCCCACGTGCCCCCCGCAGCCAAACGCCTCTCCCGCGCCCCCGTAGCCAAATGCCTCCAAGCCCCCGCCTCCCCCGCCCCCGCCTCCCTCCCCCCCAGCCCCCGCCTCCCCCGCGCGTACCCCGCAGCCAAACGCCTCCCCCAACAGCCCCCCCCAGCCCCCGCCTCCCCCGTCCCCGCAGCCAATGCCTCCCCCGTTGCCCCCCAGCCCACGATGCCCCCGCGTGCCGCCCCCGCTGCCCCTCCGACCACCGCGAGCGAGAGAGAGAGGGGATTACCTTCGGAAGAGAGAGAGGAGCGGCCGCCGCCGATCACCGAAGCCGAGGGGGAGAGAGAGAGAGAGGAGAGAGAGTGAAATTTGGGGGGAATGAAAAGTTCCTCCCGTCGTTTCAATTTAAGTCTGGGTCGTATATTTAGCGATGGACTAGCGATGAATAATATTCGTCGCTCGTCCGTCGCTCTTTTGGATACTTGCCGACGGACTATCCGTCGCTACGTAGTCGAAGATTTGTCCCGCCACTTCTCCCAATAATTCTCGCCAAATAGTCGATTGCATAGCGACGACCACATATCCGTCGCTATGTCTCCGATGCCCTACCGACGGACGCGCGACCTTTTCTCCCCCTTAAAATAAAATTAAAAATATATCGATTTGTCGTCGGTACTCCGTCGGTTATTTGTCGCAAATCCGTCGCTAATGTGCCGTCGCTAATTGACTGTATTTTGGTAGTGATATATATATATATATATATATATATATATATATATATATATATATATATATATATATATATATATATATATATATATAAGGTTCTCCGTGAGGAAGTATCACAATTATTGCAGAACGAGGAGGTCCAGCTCAGACAACGTGCCAAATGTGACTGGATAAGAGAGGGAGACAAATGCACCAAATTCTTCTATGATTTTCGTTAAGGTCAGGCAGCACAGAAACCACATTGACAAGGTAATCGACGTGTCAGGGACCGAAATTTTAGACACAATCTCTGTAGAGGATGTGATCTTTTTCCATAAGCTGTTCAATCCTATCATACCTACCGTTAATCTCCTCAGGCTTCTTTCAAAAGGTTGGTCACAAAAGCAGGTAACAACATACTCCGGTCATCTGTGTTGATTAAGGAGATCGAGGTGGTAATCAAGAATGCTTGTCCTAATAAATCCCTGGGCCCCGATGGTTTTTCGACCATGTTTTTTCAAGCTCATTAGGAGGATCTTAGGCTGCCGGTCTTTGACTCGATTCAGAAATTTTTTCGATCAGGAAAACTTTTGAAGGAAATGAATCACACTTTTCTGTCCCTAATCCCTAAGACAAAATCTGCCTATTCCCTCAACTACTTTCGACCGATCTCTTGTTGCAACTTCATCTACATAATTATTTCTCACATTTTGTACAATAGGATGAAGGGGCTCATGCCGGAGCTCATCTCCCAGAATCAGGCTGCGTTTGTAAAGGGTCGAGTTATTGGAGAATTTCCTTCTCGCGTAAGAGCTGATTAGGGACTTTAACAAGCCTGTGATAAAGCATGCATGACGCTCGATCTCAATAAGGCTATTGACACGGTGGGTCATAAGTTTGTATGTAAAATGATAATAGACATGGGATTCGAAGCTTCGGGGCAGCAGGATAGAGGAGTGCATCTCTACGCCGTTCTTCTCTGTCATTATCAACGGCGAACCATATAGATTTATGCCTAGTTCCAGGGGGCTCCGTCAGGGAGATCCTTTGTCCCCTTTCCTCTTTACCATTGTTATGGAGTATTTTACTTGCTTGATGGACTTGGTTGTTCGCTCTAAGAAGATTGTTCCTTTTATTCCGTAAGGTAGTCCCCATGGTCTCTCATCTAATTATGTCGATAATCTTTTGGTGTTTATCCATCCTACATATATAGGGGTTGAAAATTGCTTCGGTGCTAGCTGAGTTTAGCAGAGTCTTGGGCCTTGTTCTTAACAGGGACAAGAGCCGCGTGTACTTCAACCGGTTTTGCAACCACGAAAGTTTCCAACAAAGGCTTAACATTGCGGAGGGGTGTCTGCCAATTCGCCCCTTTCCATTTCTTATGTCAAAGCTGCGAATGTTCGGGGCTTTTGGATGTAAGCCAAGCTCGGTTGGACGGATGTCTGGAGGTCTTAAAAACTTGGAAACTCTGAGTGGAGGGAATTCATTTGGATTAAAGGTGTGGCTACTAAATTTCATAGCATCTTTGAGAAGCACATTTTGGCACATTTGGAGGGCTAGAAATCATAGTATCTTTGAGAAGCACAACTATTCTTGTATAAAAATGATGCATAACCTCGTGGAAGATGTTAGGATACAAAATGGATGAGTGTAGGTCCAGGTTATATCGGTGGGTTTTGGAGGAGGTAGTCTAGTCTTTTGACTAAGGCCGAGTGACTGTAACACTTGTTATTCTTTATAAAATATACCAGTTCATATATATATATATATATATATATATATATATATATATATGTGTGTGTGTGTGTGTGTGTGTGTGTGTGTGTGTGTGTGGAAAGAAGGTAATTGTGGCGAATGCTCCCCTAGACTAGGGGGTCATCGACACACATATATATATATATATATATAATATATATATATATATATATATATATATATATATATATATATATATATATATATATATATAGCAAAAGGCATCATAATAGCAACTACATTTTTCTTTAAAAAAAGAATCTATACATAGCTATCTAGTTGTCCTCGTTAAATTTAGTAAACAATTTTAATTAGTAAAGTTAGATAAGGGTATATTTGGGTGGCATTGTAGTTATGTAATACTTAGTTTTCTCAGTAATATTTACCTTCTTCGAAAAAAAATTATATATTTCTGAAACGAGTATGGTATATCCCGTTCAATACAAGGTTCGAATTTTCCTAAAAATCTACGAACCTGAATTCGAAAATGGTCTCCAAATTCGTTCTGGATGGACGCAGCAGTGATCCTAACCCGCGAAAAAATTGCCATGCCTAATGGATACGTACGGTGGTAATTTTATTTTCAATATGAAATGTTTCTTTGATTTCACATTAAAATAATTCGATTCAAAATACTCTGAAAATGATAATTATAATATCAAAGTTTCTTGTTACTCTAATTTTTATTTTAAATTCCCAAGAATGTCAACTAAGTGTTATTTAAAAAATAGAAAGGAAAAAAAAACAACATTTTTAACCAGAGGAATCAACTAAAAACTCCAAAAAATTAGTACATTTAGACATTTGTATATTCTCTCTCTCTCTCTCTCTCTCTCTTTTACAGACAGAAATATTATGTATGAATTTCAATTCGATATCTTTGTCCTCTCAAGTAAAATCAAGTTTGCGTCTCGAGAGGTCACGACGTTATGCACGAGACTTTGTGCATAGAAAAAATAATGCATCCCTATGGCTGATCCACTGATCTTTCGTTACCTAGTCAAGATCATGCCTTTCTCCAATCGACAAGTCTTCCACCACCCAACCAGATCTATGTCTCTTTCGGGTAACCATAAGGGCCACTCGAGTTAGGCAGCATTATAGGAAGTTAATAACATAACTTCTTACAACCCCCAGACAAGAAAACTAATATATAGCCTCGAGCTTGCCATAGTCCATCAGATGTGGGACTAAAAGATGGACAAGCGAATTGGTGTGAAAAGCAGACACATAAGTAACTTTTGACTTTATATTTTCTCCAATAGAAAGCATCAAAGCCACTATAAAAACCAACACTGTCTATGTTTTGATTATGCAATTCAGACATGTCATATGCTTGCAACAACAGTTGATCAACGTTGTTTTATCACGAAATGTTTGTTCCCTAAAAATGACAGGAATGTGCTCTTTTTATTTTTGGAAATACAGAGATGTGCTCTTACTACTGCTAGGATTCATCAAGAGTTCATTATGTAAAGGATTGTGATATGAGATGATGAATAATTGTTTGATGGCATATATTCATAGAGATATCAGATGACATTGACAATGAAGATATCGTTCACTATTTTTATAATATGAAGTCTCGGAGAATTTTATTGCCAAAAAAGGTTATTTAGTGATTGTAATAGTTTATGATGCATTTGGTATTAATATATGATATACATAATAAATATATTTATTATAATTTATTATTTTTTAATAGTAAGTGTCGCGTCTCCTACATAAAAATTATGGCTAAGTCACTGTAAGTGAAATTTTACTTACGGTGAGTGTAATTTTACTAAACAATTTAATTAATTTTTTTTATGAAAAATATTATAATTTTTTCAAAAGTCTAAATATTTTCACAAATAATTTACTTATTCAAACAGACAAATACTAAAAAAATAATGCAATTTTACTTAAGTGTGGGTTTGGAATTAATTATTGAAGGCTATTTATGTTTTATTAGAAGCACTATAAAATTGTTTGGTAACAACAATTTATCAAAAAAAAAAAAAGGCAGCTCAATTTTTGATAGCTTTTGTTGGCAAAAACTATTTTTATTGTCGACTTTTGAAAAATAACAAGAATTCTAAAAACGAAGCCTATGCCAATGGACTTTTGGTTAGGTGTCTTGTCTGGGCCAAAAGGTAAAAACTAATCACAATTTGAAAATAATAATTCAAATAAAGAAAATTTCAAAACCCAATTTTTTTCCCATACAAATTAGGTAGAACCAAACATGTTACAGTGATTTTTGTCAGCTTACTTCTATTCTCAATCCTCAAGTTCTCGTAAGATCTTTACCTCGACAATTATTTAGAATTCGACATTTTTCCAATCGAAAATGATATTTTGTCTGTAGTTTGTAATCGCAGACGTGACCGTCGGTCGGCCATTGGTTCTTCCGCTATCTCTAGATTCTATCCGGACCAGGGACCAATGGTCGTCCTCCACGTCGGCCGTCGGTAACATCCACGGTTACAAACCACGACAACCCCGCTCTCCAATGGGAATTTCTAAACTTGAGTTTCTATGTACTTAACATTGTACTATAAATGTTTTTTTTAATATTATTATAAGATGGCCTAAGGACTAAGACCAAACTTTTACTTGGCCGAAGGGTAGGACATCGTTTCATCAGACAAAACCCAAAGCTTATAAACTTGGAATGATAGGGGTTAGGCCAAGTTTGGAGTTGATGTTGCTTGTTTCAGAAAGTAATAAGAGAAATAACTTTTGACTGTTGGAAAAGAAACGCGGAAACCTTTTCCCAAATCGGAGAGTACCTGCGAGAGGACCGAGCAATACAACGTACGAACCCAAAAACAACCACACAAAACAATCCACGCAGACACAGAGAATTTTTGACGTGGAAAACCTTTGCGGGAAAAACCACGGGACGATCGGAGTCCAACCATGAGAAGCCTCCACTAATGGAATAGAAGAATTACACCCTCTACAAACTCCTCCCGATCCAAATCGGATCCCCACAACACTCAGAAATAAGAACAATGATTACAAGGCCACGAAGAGCGAGAACGACGAGTAGAGATTACCCGAACACGATTTCCTTCGAATAGCGACCTTCAATCCTCCGTCTTCTTCTCCGAAGTTGCAATGGCACTCTTGCCTCCTTCTCTCTCTCTTTCTTGTGTTACGTTGCGTTATGAATTAGGGTTGGAAAATCCTAACTTAACTCCCTAATCCCGCAGCCAACCTGGACCGTTGGATTAGATCCAATGGTGAAAAGTCACCCTAAAATCCGCTTCAGCCCCCGACGACACAGAGTTCGGCCAGAACTCTGTGTCGGGCATCCAGCACCTAACGCCAACATCTTGGAATGGTCAGACCGAGTTCGGTCCGAACTCGCCATGGGACCGAGTTCGGCCCGAACTCGGCAATCCCATTCCAGAACCTCCCTCTGGTCAGCAACAGCAGCAGCGACTCCGCGTCGCCTACTTCCCGAGCTTCTTCGACACACGAATGGCGCTCGTCGCACTCCGGGGTCTTCTCCACATAGGTTGGGAACCCCACCCACTCCAACAAATCTCCCCCTTCACAACTATGGGGAGGATGTCGTCATTCCGATGATCTGCCTGTAGTACTCAAACTTCCCCCTTGGTAGAATCTTCGTGAACATATCAGCTCCGTTGTCATCTGTATGAACCTTCTCAAGCGCCGCGTCCTTCTTCTCAACCACATCCCGTATCCAATGATACCGAGTCTCGATGTGCTTGGACCGGCTATGAAACGTCTGATTCTTCACAAGGTGGATAGCACTCTGACTGTCGCAAAGCAAAGTATACTGCTCTTGCTTCAGTCCCATTTCCTGCAGCAGCTTCTTCATCCACAGCAACTCCTTGCAAGCCTCCGTCGCCGCAATGTACTCTGCCTCTGTCGTCGACAAGGCAACACACTTCTGCAACCGCGACTGCCACGACACCGCTCCTCCCGCAAACATCATCACGTAGCCTGAAGTCGATCGCCTCGTGTCTACATCTCCAGCCATATCAGTGTCGGTATACCCAACCAGCTTCGGCTCGTCACCACCAAAGGAAAGTCTCCAACCAGCAGTGCCCTGAAGATATCGTAGAATCCACTTGACCGCACTCCAATGTACCCTTCCTGGATTTGAAAGATACCTGCTAACCGTACCAACTGCATGAGCAATATCTGGCCTCGTACACACCATGGCATACATAAGGTTTTCCACAACCGAGGCATATGGAACCCGCTCCATATCTTTCTTTTCGTCCTCGGTAGATGGACACTGCTCCTCAGTGAGCTTAAAGTGAGCCGCAAGAGGGGAACTCACTTTCTTCGACCCGTCCATCCCGAAACGCTGAAGTACCCGGTGAATGTACTTCTTTTGGGACAAGTATAGCAGCTTGGACTCTCTCTCTCGGCTGATCTCCATCCCAAGAATAGTCTTCGCTGCGCCCAAATCCTTCATAGAGAAGGCCGCATCCAGTTGGCGCTTCAGCTCCGCTATCCTAGTGGCATTCCGACCCACTAATAGCATATCATCAACATAGAGCAACAAAATGATGAAATTATCATCGGCAAAATATCTCACAAATATACAGTGATCCGACGTCGTCCGTGCATAACCATGCTCTCCCATAAACGACTCGAACTTTCTGTACCACTGCCTCGGAGCCTGCTTCAGACCATACAAGCTCTTCCTCAACCGACAGACCAAATGTGACTTGTCCTTCTCACATAATTCCTCCGGCTGCTCCATGTACAACTCCTCCTCAAGATCACCGTGGAGGAATGTCGTCTTCACGTCCATCTGCTCGACCTCCAAGTCGAGACTGGCTGCTAATGCTAGCACCACCCGAATAGACGAATGCTTGACGACAGGCGAAAAGATCTCATCATAATCCACGCCTTTTCGCTGACCGTAGCCTTTAACTACCAGCCTCGCTTTGTATCGAGGGCGAGTAGCATCATCCGTCTGCTTCACTCTGAACACCCATCGATTCTTCAAAGCCTTCTTATCCTTTGGCAACCGTACCAGATCATAAGTGGAATTAGTGTGCAAGGAACTCATCTCCTCCTGCATAGCCTCCATCCACTCCTGCCTGTGTTCGTCTTCCATAGCCTCTGCAAAACTTTCGGACTCTCTTCCGTCAGTCAATAGCACATACTCATCCGGTGAGTATCTCGTAGATGGTCGACGATCTCTGTCGCTCCTTCTCAGTGGAGCCACTGGTGCTGGCTGTATACCAACAGCCTCCGCCCCTTCAGGAACTGCCTCTCCGGCATGCTCATCCGCCTGAGGGACACCCTGACCACCATCAGCAGGCTGATGATCAAGGTTGGAAACAACTTTATGTACTGGCTCCCCCATAACTGGATCCTCTGCGATGTCCTCTGGAAACTGCTCGAAGCGAAATGACTCTAACTCAGGCAATTTCTCAGCCTCAGAAGGCGTCTCGGAATCCTGAGTATTGGTCATGGTCTGATCCTCGACGAACACCACGTCCCTGCTTCTGTAGAGCTTTCTTCCCACCGGATCGTAGAGTCTATAGCCAAACTCATCCCGACCGTAGCCGACAAAGACGCATCGCCTCGTCTTCGGCTCAAGTTTGGTCCTCTCGTCCTTCGGTACATGCACGAAGGCCTTACAACCAAACGCCCGCAGGTGATTGTATGACGGCTCTTTGCCGTACCATACTTTGTCAGGCACATCACCCTGCAAAGGAGCACTAGGAGACAAATTAATAACATAAGCAGCTGTGAGAAGAGCCTCACCCCAATAACTGCCCGGCAAGTTTGCTTCTGACAGCAAACACCGCACCCTCTCCATCAGTGTCCTGTTCATGCGCTCCGCTACACCATTGAGCTGAGGTGTCTTTGGCGGAGTCTTCTGGTGTCGTATCCCCTGCTCTCTGCAATACGCATCAAAGGGACCGATGTATTCGCCGCCATTGTCGGACCGAACACACAATAACTTCTTGCCTGTCTCCCTTTCAACAGAGGCCTGAAACTCCATGAAAGTAGGCAGCACCTGATCCTTGGTCTTTAAGGCATAGACCCAAACCTTCCTGGAACAGTCATCAATAAAGGTTACAAAGTAAGAAGCACCACCAAGAGATTTTACCTTCATAGGACCGCAGACATCCGAGTGAATCAACTCGAGCAACGCCGGCTTCCTCGAACTTGGGTGACTTTGGAAAGACACCCTATTTTGCTTCCCAGCTAAACAGTGCGTGCACTTCTCCAACTTTGTAGACTTGAGCCCCAGAATCACCTTCCTGTTCACCAAGTAGCTCATCCCCTTCTCGCTGATATGGCCGAGCCGCTTGTGCCATAACTCGGTAGACGCATCACTGACTGCGTTCACCTCCTGTGCCCCCTGTGCGCTCCCCTCTATATAGTAGAGATCGGACTTCTTGCTTCCTCTGGCAATCACCATCGAACCCCTGGAAAGCTTCCACTGACTATTCCCGAAGAGACCGAAGAATCCCTCGTCATCCAGCCTTCCAACCGACACCAGGTTGAAACGGATATCAGGGACATGACGAACATCCTTGAGAACAAGAACCGCACCCGTCTTCTTTCTCAAATGCACATCTCCAACGGCAACCGTCTTCGACACATCTCCGTTGCCCATCTTCAAGACGCCACAGTCGCCTGTCGTGTAAGTGGCAAACAGTGCCCTGTTGTGAGATACATGTGCTGAAGCCCCTGAGTCCACCAGCCAAGAATTGTCATCGCAGGCGAGGTTAGTAATGACCTCATCACCTACGACGATCACATCGCCTCCATGCATCGAGGCCGCCGTTGTAGTGTTCTCTTCTTGCTTCCCCTTGTCGCCCTTCTTCTCTCTCTTCCAAGCGAAACAGTTCCGCTTGATGTGGCCCTTCTTACCACAATGGTAATACTCTGAGTCATCGTACCGACCTTTGGACTTTTCTCTGCTCTTGTCTCTGCCACCACCTGGACCCCTGTTTTTGCCCCTTCCGCGGCTCTCTGAAACAAGTGCCTCTGAGTGGTGGGATGTGGATGAAGTGCCCTGAGAACGTCTCCGCATCTCTTCATTCAACACCCCGCTCTTGGCAAACTCCAGACTGACCACGCCCTCTGGAGCAGAAGCGATCATAGATACTCGTACGGTCTCCCACGAGTCTGGCAATGTACACAGCAGCCATAGTCCCTGAACTTCATCGTCGAACTTGACTCCCATAGAAGATAGCTGGTCAACCACGCCCTGGAACTCACTCAAGTGATCCGAAATAGATGCCCCATCCTTGTATCGCAGACCCATCATCGTTCGGATCAGGAACAACTTGTTTACCCCTGTGAAACCCTGTTTCAAAAGTTTTCTAATAATTAATGTTTAGAAATTTTTTATTAATAAAAATGTTTTCATGAAATTAGTTATTTTTTAGAAATTTTGTTTAAAATTGATTTTTGTCTAAAAAGAGAATAATTTATTGGTTAAAAAAAAATGTTTTTTTTAAAAAATTAAATAAAGGATTTTTTATAACAATGGGTTAATACTAATATTTGGGCTAAAAGTTTTAGTTGGGTTTTTTTTAGTTGGGCTTAAAAACCCATAATTGGAGATTAATATAGAAATGGACATTATTTTGGTATCATCAGTAAGTGTAGGTGCACCATTTATTTGGTATTTAATGTATTCTTCTCTTTCTTGTCCTAACCATGAGTTGGTTTCATTTAACCAACGATGGAGTCTCTTCTTCTCTCCAACGTATGCAACCGAGCATTCCGTAACCGTCGACATGGCCCTTCGAGTTCTCACTCCGGTAACCCCCATTTCTCCTTTCCTATATAAACTACCCTCATCCATCCTTCTCCATCACAAATTACTCCAAGTCTGTGCCCTAATTCCCAAATCCCGGCGAACCCGAGCCGAGCACCCCTACCGGAGCCCGCCGCTGTACAGGGCCGATCGACCCCAGGCCGGCGCCCCCTTTTCCGCCGCCGCTCCCTGGCCGGCGCCCGACCCTCCGGCGACCCGCTGACCGCCGGTGTTTGCCCCGGTGGCCGCCCCTGTCCGACTCGAGCGCTTCGGTCCGCTGCTGGACGCGTGCACAGCGTTTCCCGGGTTCCGTTTCCGCGTTTCCGCTATTTCGAGTCCGAGGCATCACTTCGGATTCCGTCGGTTTGGGTAATCTCTGGATCCCGTATTTTATTTGTCTGTGATGAGATGGTCCAACCGATTCCTTCGGAATTCGGGTCTACGGTTACGGATTCGTTCCGTTTTTATTTTTGGATTTTCCGACAGTTTTCGGAAAATGTTCTGTGGATTCGTTTCCTTGGAAAATGGTTCTGTGACGGTTTTCTGATATTTTTCGGAAACATTTTTTTGAGATTAAAATTAAATTGCTGATTTGGTTTTGTTGGTTCATATTGGGCTCTTTGAGTTCTGTTGGAATTTTTGGTTATATGACAATGCTGGAGATGTTTCTCTTGGGAAATTTTGATTCGGAATGGTTTCGAGTTTTAGGGAATTCCGTTATTATATCAGAAATGTTGTGTTGGCTTTGGAAAAAATATATTCTATGGATATATATATATATTTCGGGTTTTGGGAGTTATTTTACAGGAAAATCGGAGCGTTTTCCAGTTCTTGGGTTGACCGAAAACAGAGGGAATGCTGCCAAAATTTTCGGGAAAATTAATAAAATGGTTTTAAAATGATTTTGGTATTTTTGGACGACAACCATAAATGGTTACTGGGCCCCAACGAAATGCAAACGCACCGGTTCGACCGGACGTTGAGGCAGAATAGTTGAAATGAAGTTTGGACCAGAGTCTGAGACTTATAATTTTCTTAAAATAATATTTTAGAAATTTATTAGTTTTTGTTAAATTGTAGATAATTTTCGGACTAACCAGTTTCTTTTCTTATTTCAATTTATTGTAATTGTAAGGGCATAAGCCCAGGCCTGTAATAAGTAGGAAGTAATTTTCATTTTATGTTCTGGGTTTGTGGAAAGCGTAGGAAAAATCAAAGATATTATAAACTCATGATTTTCTCATTTTTAAGGAAAAGAAAATTTATTCTTTATATTTTTAAGTCAAAGTTTTCAAATGAATATATACCAAGTTTTTTACGTAATTTGATAAAAGCAAGTTTTACCCAAAAACCAAAGTAAATTGAATTTCTTAACTTCAACAAACTAGTAAACGCTGTGATGTTGTGTTTGTTAACTAACAACTAAAATTGACTAGGAAAGACAAATAGAGATTGTAACTAGATATTTTTAGAGTTTGTTTCTGAGACAAATTCCCGAAATGTAGGATTTCGAGGAAGCTCTTGATCGTCAACTTGAAGTACAAATCTCGTCCAATTGGAATTTAAGGCAAGTACAGTTATGTCTATTTGGTAATTTATCTAGTAATTGTTTTATTGCAATTTTAAACCACATTGCTACACGGAACTCTCTCCTAGAGTTCGAATATTGACTCATTGATTGAATCTGATTGACTCGGGATATTGGGGGAGTAGTGTAGCGTCTATGACCAATACCCCTATATTGCATCATTGATTGTGCGAGCTGATTCCTCCTATACACGAGGATAGGCCGGACCGTATCATTAGGATATAATTGAATCATCCCAAGCCGGTCATAGTTCGTTACCTACTCAAATCACATTGTTTTCAATTGTAGAATTGTGAAAAATATTGTTAAAGTATTTCAAATTGTTTAACATTGCAAATTTCAAATTATTATTTAAATTATTGGATATTCGTAGTTGTACTTTGCTCCCTCCTGACTGGAGACAATATTTTAGGTATCACTGAGGATGAAGAGCTATACTATAATAGCTATTATGACCCGGTCCTCTACCCTGCGAAGGTACCAGAGCCGTCTCTGGAGGACGCTGATCCTGGGACTACAGAACCAGATGATTAGATAGTTTTTCTTTTCTGCATTTTCTCCTTTATTTGGAGTTTGTAGTTTATTTCAGCATTTCATTTCCAGTTGTACTTCTGAATATTTTATTAAACAAAGTTTCATTTCCGAATAGAACAGTTGTGACAAATGTAATTGTGTTGTTGTGAATACCTGCAATGGAACAGCTTACTGCCGCCGTCTCAACAACGGTGCAGGCTGGGCATGATCCGGTTCGACCCAATTAGTTGGGATCGGGTCGTGACATGTTTTTAGTGGTGGCCCATGCAGGTCTGAAATCAACAACTTAGGAAAACTTACCTAGAGACAAATAAGACACTAGAACATCAAATTGTCACAATATAGGACCGGAATCATCTATTTATATATGTACCTATTTTTGCTTGCTTATAGTTGGTAGGTTATCTTGCTTATGTTTGATCCTAAAACTTTCTAGAGGATGGTTGATACTAGTTGATGTCATGTGATTGATTTAATTTTTTTTTTCCATTACATATTTAATTTTGTTTCTTAGATTAGTTAATTTAATTTCTCATTTATTCCTTCGATTGTTAGTTAGCCTTATTCAATCTTAGTTCCTAATGCTTTAGTTCCTATTAGTTTTAATCTTCTTATTAATTGTAGTTTCCCATTAGTGCTAGTTTATTAAATTGTAGTTCCTATTGATTTTGCTCTTACGACCTTTATTTGAGTTAATACTTATTAATTTTGTTTCCTATCGATCTTGTTTTCTTTGATTCTTATTGATTTTACTCCTAGTGAATTTATATTCCTTTTGGTAGTAATTTCCTGTTGACTTTTATTTTCCTTGATTTTTGCCTTCTTTCTTTCGCTTTTAGTTCCTTGATGCTTGAATCTCGAGTACCATAATATTTCAACATGATTCCTTGATGGTAAATTTTAAATTTATGTAATTTATAGAAAGAGTTCTAGTAGCAAGACTGAATCTTTGATACTATACAATGAGAATTTTCTTGATGCATTGAAATTTAAAATTTTATATATATAAAAAAAAAAAAATTGATTTCTCAGTTTGGTAATTTTGACTCGAGAGATAATAGAAATAGAGAACAAGAGATTTACTTTGAAGGGATTAAAGTATCTGGAATTTGAATTATGGTTGTAAAGATTTTAAATTTTCTCGAGGATTGTGAAACTATGGTCATCACGTAAACATTAAAGATTTTATTGGAAGATTTAACTTTAAAGATTACGAGGAGATTAAGGGGTATTAAAAATTGAAACATTTTGAAAAACTTAAAATTTGAGGATTGAGATACTAGGCTTGCACATAAAATTTTGAAAGTTTTGTTTGGAAAAGTTTGAACCTTGATATTCTGTTAAGGAAAATGTTTAAAATTTTATATGAAGTTAAACATTTGAACTTGATGGAATAGAGAAATTGAGTATCTAGAGGATTATTTCTCATAATGATAAAGATAAAGAGTAAAGATTATGATTTTCGAGAGTGATGTAGTAAAATAAAGTTGAAGATTATTACCTATAAGATTTCTATAAGGGATATGAATCTAAAAGTTGAGTGATTAATTTTATGATGTAAAAATTTTTTTTGAGGATATTAAAAAAAAAAATTAAGAAGATTGCACCCGATAATATGAACTTGAGTTTAGTGAAAATTAATAAAGGAAAAGATCTTATTTGAGTAATAATATCATATGCATCTTAGAATTAAATTTTATATTGACTTTGAAGAGTTGACACTTTTGATTTTAAGGAGAACAATTTTTGTAATGATAGGCCACAAGAAGTTTTGATTAAATATTTTCGAAGATGTAATTGATTGAATATAAAATCTACCAATTGAGGGAAGAATATCATTAGAGGATTTAAATTTGGTAGATTAACACAAATAAATTTTGGTGATGTGGCTTGGAGTTTTAAATTAGTTGTCTCTAGATATGAGATATATATGAAACGTTATGATTTCAGTTTTGAAAGTAAAATTTTGATTTAAGAATCCCATTTAAAGGTTATCAAAGTTTTTGAAGTATAATTTTTTTTTATTTTACAATTTTTCTCATTTATTTTATGTAGGAATTTGATTTGTGAAATGACAGTAAGTTTTTTTTTTGTGATATATTTGTTTGTCGAATTATTTAAAACTTATGGTATGTTATTTTTAAAAAACTATTTTATAGATCCTCACGGCAGGATAATTATATTGAGATGATCATCTTGCGCTTTATTAAAGGAGAGAGAGTAGCCATGATTAAATTTAAATCTTTGAGAAGGTTGTGTTTGAATCTTTTGATGTTTGAATTTGAATTTTGAAATTGAGATGGATGAACTTTAGGTTAAAGAGGAAATCAAATCTGTGGAAGTTCTATAAATTCTTGGAGACAAGCATTACGTGACCAAGATTGAATTTTGACTTTTGAGAAAATTATTTTATTTGAATGAGGAGAAAAACTTATTTATCGAATTAACATTAGTAAAAAAAAAAAAAAGATTAGCAATAAAGATTTTGATCTTATGATTTGATTTCTTACTGGAATTGGAATTGATGGGTAAAATTTTAAATCTGATATTTTCTAAGGTGGAAAGTGGAAGCTTTGTAGAATTAAAATTTAAGGATAGAATTTATTTAAATAAAAGAGTTGAAGAATTGATATGGCACATTGACGATTTTGTAAAATCACAAGTTTTGAGGGATGTAGTATGATTGAATTTGAGTTTTAAGAAGATTATCACTATATTACAAGATATAAATTTAAAGGTTGTATTTGAAGATTGAAAATTAAAGTTTGTTTGGAGCATTGAATTTAAATTTAACGTTTAAGGATTGGATTTGATTCAAAATTTTAAAATTTTGCGGAAAACCAAATTTCGAGGAGTTGAGGATATTGGAGATTTTGAGATTTGGCATAAATAGTTATTATTTATTACTTGAGTTGAAAAAAAAATGATGAAGAATAGGATCGGTGGATTATTGTTCAAATTCAAATTTCGAGGATGAGCTTTGAAATGTTAATCAAGAAATATAAATTGGTTGGGTTTGATACGATATGTGATTAAACTAAAATTTTATTGATGTGACACATTAAATTTTAGAATTTACTAGCAGAGGTTAAAAACTTAAATTTCGAGGACGAAATTTTCTAAGGAGGGAAGGTTGTGAAACCCTGTTTCAAAAGTTTTCTAATAATTAATGTTTAGAAATTTTTGATTAATAAAAATGTTTTCATGAAATTAGTTAATTTTTAGAAATTTTGTTTAAAATTGATTTTTGTCTAAAAAGAGAATAATTTATTGGTTAAAAAAAATGTTTTTTTTAAAAAAATTAAATAAAGGATTTTTTATAACAATGGGTTAATACTAATATTTGGGCTAAAAGTTTTAGTTGGGTTTTTTTTAGTTGGGCTTAAAAACCCATAATTGGAGATTAATATAGAAATGGACATTATTTTGGTATCATCAGTAAGTGTAGGTGCACCATTTATTTGGTATTTAATGTATTCTTCTCTTTCTTGTCCTAACCATGAGTTGGTTTCATTTAACCAACGATGGAGTCTCTTCTTCTCTCCAACGTATGCAACCGAGCATTCCGTAACCGTCGACATGGCCCTTCGAGTTCTCACTCCGGTAACCCCCATTTCTCCTTTCCTATATAAACTACCCTCATCCATCCTTCTCCATCACAAATTACTCCAAGTCTGTGCCCTAATTCCCAAATCCCGGCGAACCCGAGCCGAGCACCCCTACCGGAGCCCGCCGCTGTACAGGTCCGATCGACCCCAGGCCGGCGCCCCCTTTTCCGCCGCCGCTCCCTGGCCGGCGCCCGACCCTCCGGCGACCCGCTGACCGCCGGTGTTTGCCCCGGTGGCCGCCCCTGTCCGACTCGAGCGCTTCGGTCCGCTGCTGGACTCGTGCACAGCGTTTCCCGGGTTCCGTTTCCGCGTTTCCGCTATTCCGAGTCCGAGGCATCACTTCGGATTCCGTCGGTTTGGGTAATCTCTGGATCCCGTATTTTATTTGTCTGTGATGAGATGGTCCAACCGATTCCTTCGGAATTCGGGTCTACGGTTACGGATTCGTTCCGTTTTTATTTTTGGATTTTTCGACAGTTTTCGGAAAATGTTCTGTGGATTCGTTTCCTTGGAAAATGGTTCTGTGACGGTTTTCTGATATTTTTCGGAAACATTTTTTTGAGATTAAAATTAAATTCCTGATTTGGTTTTGTTGGTTCATATTGGGCTCTTTGAGTTCTGTTGGAATTTTTGGTTATATGACAATGCTGGAGATGTTTCTCTTGGGAAATTTTGATTCGGAATGGTTTCGAGTTTTAGGGAATTCCGTTATTATATCAGAAATGTTGTGTTGGCTTTGGAAAAAATATATTCTATGGATATATATATATATTTCGGGTTTTGGGAGTTATTTTACAGGAAAATCGGAGCGTTTTCCAGTTCTTGGGTTGACCGAAAACAGAGGGAATGCTGCCGAAATTTTCGGGAAAATTAATAAAATGGTTTTAAAATGATTTTGGTATTTTTGGGCGACAACCATAAATGGTTACTGGGCCCCAACGAAATGCAAACGCACCGGTTCGACCGGACGTTGAGGCAGAATAGTTGAAATGAAGTTTGGACCAGAGTCTGAGACTTATAATTTTCTTAAAATAATATTTTAGAAATTTATTAGTTTTTGTTAAATTGTAGATAATTTTCGGACTAACCAGTTTCTTTTCTTATTTCAATTTATTGTAATTGTAAGGGCATAAGCCCAGGCCTGTAATAAGTAGGAAGTAATTTTCATTTTATGTTCTGGGTTTGTGGAAAGCGTAGGAAAAATCAAAGATATTATAAACTCATGATTTTCTCATTTTTAAGGAAAAGAAAATTTATTCTTTATATTTTTAAGTCAAAGTTTTCAAATGAATATATACCAAGTTTTTTACGTAATTTGATAAAAGCAAGTTTTACCCAAAAACCAAAGTAAATTGAATTTCTTAACTTCAACAAACTAGTAAACGCTGTGATGTTGTGTTTGTTAACTAACAACTAAAATTGACTAGAAAAGACAAATAGAGATTGTAACTAGATATTTTTAGAGTTTGTTTCTGAGACAAATTCCCGAAATGTAGGATTTCGAGGAAGCTCTTGATCGTCAACTTGAAGTACAAATCTCGTCCAATTGGAATTTAAGGCAAGTACAGTTATGTCTATTTGGTAATTTATCTAGTAATTGTTTTATTGCAATTTTAAACCACATTGCTACACGGAACTCTCTCCTAGAGTTCGAATATTGACTCATTGATTGAATCTGATTGACTCGGGATATTGGGGGAGTAGTGTAGCGTCTATGACCAATACCCCTATATTGCATCATTGATTGTGCGAGCTGATTCCTCCTATACACGAGGATAGGCCGGACCGTATCATTAGGATATAATTGAATCATCCCAAGCCGGTCATAGTTCGTTACCTACTCAAATCACATTGTTTTCAATTGTAGAATTGTGAAAAATATTGTTAAAGTATTTCAAATTGTTTAACATTGCAAATTTCAAATTATTATTTAAATTATTGGATATTCGTAGTTGTACTTTGCGTACTTTGCTCCCTCCTGACTGGAGACAACATTTTAGGTATCACTGAGGATGAAGAGCTATACTATAATAGCTATTATGACCCGGTCTTCTACCCTGCGAAGGTACCAGAGCCGTCTCTGGAGGACGCTGATCCTGGGACTACAGAACCAGATGATTAGATAGTTTTTCTTTTCTGTATTTTCTCCTTTATTTGGAGTTTGTAGTTTATTTCAGCATTTCATTTCCAGTTGTACTTCTGAATATTTTATTAAACAAAGTTTTATTTCCGAATAGAACAGTTGTGACAAATGTAATTGTGTTGTTGTGAATACCTGCAATGGAACAGCTTACTGCCGCCGTCTCAACAACGGTGCAGGCTGGGCATGATCCGGTTCGACCCAATTAGTTGGGATCGGGTCGTGACAACCCCGGTCTTCTTCGCATACAAGGATTCCAGCTTATCCCACAACGTCTTCGCGTGCTCAATATTGGCAACGTGGTTGTACACGTTCTCGTCCACAAACTGCCGTATGTACCCACACACTTGTATATGCTCGAATGTCCAGTCCTCCTCGGATTTATCACTGGGCTTCTCGGATGTAAACACGGGTAGATGCAGCTTCTTGACAAATAGCAAATCCTTCATCTTGCTCCGCCAATAGTGATAGTTGGTGCCGTTCAGGTTCACCATGCGCACCGGCTTCGCGTCCATCTCTCCTCTCTGGTTTCTCTGTCAACTACTGACACTCCTTCTGAATTCCAGAACCTGGCTCTGATACCACTCTGTTGGGAAAGAAACACGGAAACCTTTTCCCAAACCGGAGAGTACCTGCGAGAGGACCGAGCAATAAAACGCACGAACCCAAAAACAACCACACAAAACAATCCACGCAGACACAGAGAATTTTTGACGTGGAAAACCCTTGCGAAAAAAACCACGGGACGATCGGAGTCCAACCCTGAGAAGCCTCCACTAATGGAATAGAAGAATTACACCCTCTACAAACTCCTCCCGATCCAAATCGGATCCCCACAACACTCAGAAATAAGAACAATGATTACAAGGCCACGAAGAGCGAGAACGACGAGTAGAGATTACCCGAACACGATCTCCTTCGAATAGCGACCTTCAATCCTCCGTCTTCTTCTCCGAAGTTGCAATGGCACTCTTGCCTCCTTTTCTCTCTCTTTCTTGTGTTACGTTGCGTTATGAATTAAGGTTGGAAAATCCCAACTTAACTCCCTAATCCAGCAGCCAACCTGGACCGTTGGATTAGATCCAATGGTAAAAAGTCACCCTAAAATCTGCTTCAGTCCCCGACGACACAGAGTTCGGCTAGAACTCTGTGTCGGACATCCAGCACCTAACGCCAACATCCTGGAATGGCCAGACCGAGTTCGGCCCGAACTCGCCATGGGACCGAGTTCGGCCCGAACTCGGCAATCCCATTCCAGAACCTCCCTCTGGTCAGCAACAGCAGCAGCGACTCCGCGTCGCCTACTTCCCGAGCTTTTTCGACACACGAATGGCGCTCGTCGCACTCCGGGGTCTTCTCCACATAGGTTGGGAACCCCACCCACTCCAACATTGACAACAAGTTTCCAAGTGGTTTTAAATTAAACTAGCTTGTTACAAAACAACAAATTGAACTAGTTTGTTACAAAACAACTACGGGAACTATTTTTCAGAAAAAAATAGGCATAAAAGACCATGACAATAATCAAATCCCAAACCAACCTTTAGGTCTGGTTTGGTTCACGGAAAGGAAAGAAAAAGAAAAGAAATCAAATTATTTGCCCTTTTTTTTTCCTTCGTAATTTCTTTTAAATTTTCTTTTCTTTTTAGAAAGTTCATAAATATAGTCAAGAATACATCTTTGAGCATGGGTAGTTTAGTCCTGAATTTTTGTAATAAGCGCATGAATTTTGCAGGGGATGTGAATCCTTAGTTAGGGTGGGTGGAGAAGCTATTTCTCCTATATTTTTCTTTCATTTGTGAATTATTTTACTTTTATACTCTTTTTCTTTGTCATTCAAACATAGAAAATAAAAAAATTTCTTTTTCCAAGGTTCTGATGGTACGAACTATATGTGCTCTTACTTGTACAGTTTCAGTGCCTGACCAGCCGAAGCGGATCCAATCCGACATAAATCCTACAACCTTCACATAGCCATAATATTTAGGACTATCTAGAGTTTAGATTATTGATTTTATACCGGTTTAAAGTTTAAGCCATGACATGGCAAATTGAAAGTTTTGAACTTGGATTCTTATTTTTGGTTTTCTTTTTTCTATTATGCCCTCATTTCCATCATATGTTTGTTGTCGTCTTTGTACTCATGTCCAGTATATAGGCAATTGCTAGGGGCACTACATAAATTACTCAGTACAGTGCAAGTTTTGGTGCTAGTTCAATTTGAAGCAAATTTTATTCAGAACATCAAACAATTTGCTATGGGATGCCTACCCTTAATCCTCCATCACCTACGACCCCGACGGCAGCGCCACTGTCGCCCTCTCCCTCGACGGCCTCCCCTTTGTAGCCGGCACCGCCATCCCCACCGCTTGCGAGTCGTCCTTTACCTCGAGTTTGCGTTCCTCAATATGCCGTCGACGCTAAAACCATCGTTCGTCGTCGTCGAGAGAGAGAGAGGAGACATTGTCATTGTCGTCGTCGTCGAGGACAGTCAATTTTTTTGACAGTCCTAAAAGTATAGGATTGTAATTTTTTTGACAACCCTACCTATTAGAATGATTGTTAAATTTTTTGACAGTACTAAATATATCAACATATATTTTTTTTGCCCTGTCAATTTTTTTAACAATACATTATATTAGTTGGACTGTCAAAAGTTTTGACAGTCCTAAAATTTTTGACAATCCCGAATAAATTTTTTAGGTAGCAAATTGGTAAATAAAAATAAATTGGACTGTCCAGAGTAAATTTTTACGTGACTTTGTGTCACGCCCCAGAACCAGAATACTGGAGAGCGGGGGCAGACATAGCCAGCTACGTATATTGAAATAGAATACATCTCAACTATACGGTCACGGCTGTCTAGATATGAGGGTTTACTACAAGCCAGCAGTCTCTTAAGGTCAAGCCTATTGTCTCAATCTCAAGCAATTAACAGAGTTACAAGATATTAGAGCATCAAATATATATATAAGGCGTCCCAAATATTACATATTGGATGATCATGAAGCTAGTCGTACAAAATGATGGGACTAGCAAGAGTTCAGTCATACATGATCAACCCTAGGATTTGTTAATCATGTTTACAGTCCGTAGACAGATGGTAAGTAAATGTGCATCGAGCTAACAGGTGCTCGTCGGCTAAACGCCTCAAAAGAATAAATTTACATATAAGTGGGTAAAACAAAAAGGGAAAACCCACTCGTAGCCCGGGTTCGTCTAGTGTTCACCATTGGGCTGGAAGCTTGGTAGATCCTCGGGAGCTGCTCCGAAATCTGGCCACACAAAACCAGCTGGGTCAAACCCCAGAAAGAGCAAGTGCCACAAGGAGGCCACAAATAAGAACAAAGCCAGCATATCAGAACATAAAGAATAAAAGAAGGTACAAGTAGTAAAGTGTACAGGGCGATAAACGAATAGGGACGTGGAACCATTCCGGGAGCCAGGTTACAATCCTTAAACCAAACAAGGACCGGGATTGTACCCCTTCGCCTGAATAGCTCACTGTCTCTACCCATTTATCGTTAGAGATAAGTAAAACAATCATGATCAAGAGTTCCAGGTACAGGGGCTAGACAAGACTTAGACAGAGCTGGACACCATTCATTCACAATCGGCCAAGCAAGTACTACGGCTTACTACTTTAACTAACTAGGGTTATCACAAGCCTAATTACTAACAAGATGTAAGTGAGAATTTCCAGTCCCAAGCCCTGCAGACCATCCAGTTATCCTTCCGCGGGTTGAGAGTTATAGGTGGGTACATTGCCCGGGAGACAAATGTACCCTTAGGTGACTTAGAGGGTGCAACACATGACAGTGTGCTGGAAATGTGCTCTACTCGTCGGCAAGCTACAAGTCTATTAAAGCGTCCAGATAACGAGATTGCCTGTGACTGGAAATTCTCCATGTTCTAGTTTGATCTAATCATTAGCCTAATCCAATTTAGCGCGAGTCCCTGGCCGTGGTACCCAGGAAGTCACGTCCTAGACATGATGCAAGACAAGACAAGTGGATTGTACAAGCAAGCAAGCAGGAACACCCACGGTGTCAAGTTGATTATACGAGTCAAGTTACAAGTTACAAGTCAAGTACAGGTCAAGTCAAGTACATGTCAAGAGTGCGCCGCCACGGGCCACTATCAAGTCAGGTTGGTCATGTCAGGAGTGCACCACTACGGGTCACTGTCGTGTTATGCTAGTTCCTTATCATGCCATGCCATGTACAATAGTCATTCCAAACATATTAAGCAAAATCAAGTTCATGACAAAAGGCGTAAGGATATAAAATTGGCGTAAAATATCTAATAAAATACTAATATAAATAAGACTATAGAAGAGCCAAGATCAAGAAATAAACAAATTCATCATAGACAAGTAGGTTGTGCAAGGGGGGTCAGGGGTTGGGCTGCGCAGGGTATGTACTGCGCATGGAAGAGCTGCGCAAGAGTTGCCTTGCGCAAGGGTTACCTTGCGCAAGGGTTACCTTGCGCAAGGGTAGACTGCGCAGGGGTTCCCTTGCGCAAGGGTGGATTGCGCATGGCTGGCTTGCGCAGAGGTGGATTGCGCAAGGGTGGATTGCGCAGAGGTGGATTGCGCAAGGGTGGATTGCGCATGGCTGGCTTGCGCATGGATGGCTTGCGCCAGCGCAATCCAGCGCAGCGCAAAGCACTGGCTGAGGTCATGCGCAATCGGCCCTGCGCTAAAGAGCACAGGCCGGGGGTGCACAACCGGCCATGCGCTAAAGAGCGCAAGACAGAGGGATGTTCTTCCTGGCCGAGAGCAGGTCCAAGAACACCAAGAACTTCAAATCTTCATCACTTTGTCAAATCAAAACCAAATCTAGATTTTCAAAGTTCTAACTTGAGTAAAATCGAATTCTCTTCCACATGGAAGCATCAAAACATGTAAAAATCGAAGTTTAATGGATCAAAACCAAGGATTTTCGAAAATGGTTAAAATCTAGATCTAAAAAAATGAAAGCTCCAAATTACAAAATGTCAAGTTCTAAAGTTGTTCTCCATGGCCTAATCTAGTTAATGGACAAAATAAAAAGTGGTGCTTATTTGATGGCAAGGTGCACTTGCCTATGGGTTGGGGAGTTGTGTGGAAGAAGGAAGAAGAAGAAGTTGAAAGAAATTAATGGAGTTATGGAGGAGAGAGAAGAAGTTTGTGGGTTTTAATGAGGGTGGTTGTGATGGAATGGAGGTGGAGAATAGGCTAAGGTGTTCCACTCATGATGAACCAAACCAAATCAAACCTACTCCACAAAATAAAACCAAGCCATGGTCCAAACCCATTTACGAGAAGCCAAAATCCGCAAGTCGAGAAAATAAAATACGTGCCAAAAATCAAATTACGAGTACAAATACGAAATACAGGAAATGGGGGTGACAACTCTACCCACCTTCAAAGAATTCCGTCCTCGAAATTTAATCAAGGAGCTAGAGATTGCCACGACAAGCTATACTAAGCACAGACAAGCTACACTAAGCAGTTCAATCATACAATCATACAATGCAAGCAAGGAAGAGAAAGTGTAAGGCACAAGGAAGACATTATACCTTACGAGTCAAACAGGTAGGGATATCGCGATCGGATGTCGTCCTCACGCTCCTACGTTGACTCACCTAGAGAGTGATGACCTCAAGCAACACGGACTAAGTTAATAGTCTTGTTCTTGAGCGTCTTTTCCCTCCGGTCCAAAATAGACACGGGCCTCTCCTCATACGAAAGGTTGGTACCAACAACCAATTCCGAATGATCTAGGATATGGCTCGGGTCCGGAATGTACCGTCTTAATTGGGATACATGGAATACATCATGTACCTCACTTAGCGACGGCGGAAGAGCGAGACGATAGGACACATCGCCTACTCGCTCTAGAATATCGAACGGCCCTATATACCTAGGACTAAGCTTTCCCCGTACGCCAAAACGAATGACGCCGCGGGTAGGCGAGATCCTAAGGAATACATGGTCGCCGACGACAAATTCTAAGGGACGCCGATGAGCATCGGCCCAATGGCGCTGGCGATCCTGAGCAACTCGGAGGTGATCTCTGACTTTCCTGACCACTTCAACCGTCTGAGAAATCAGTTCTGGATCGAGCATCTGTCTCTCTCCGACATCGTCCCATGCTAACGGGGATCTGCACTTCCTACCATACAGAGCCTCGAAGGGTGCCATCTGGATACTGGCCTGGAAACTATTGTTGTACGAGAATTCCACCAGGTGCAGATGATCCTCCACGAACCACCGAAGTCAAGGGTACATGACCGCAACATATCTTCGAGAGTTTGTATAGTACGCTCTGACTGCCCATCTGTCTGCGGATGATACGCTGAGCTGAACTTGAGACGAGTCCCCAAACTTTGATGAAGACTGAGCCAGAAGTGCGATGTGAATCTCGTATCCCTGTCTGATACTATGCTGACTGGCACTCCGTGAAGTCTGACGATCTGCCTGAGATACATCTCTGCTAGCTGTGCCGTCGACTGTCCAACTCTAAATGGAAGAAAGTGTGCCACCTTGGTAAGCCTGTCTATAATGACCCAAATAGCATCTCTGCCTGCCGGAGATCTGGGTAACCCAGTCACGAAATCCATGGTTATGCGTTCCCATTTCCATTCTGGGATCGGTAAAGGTTGAAGAAGTCCAGCTGGCCTCTGATGTTCAGCCTTGACTTGTTGGCAAACCAAACATCGAGAGACGTACCGGGCTATCTCCCTCTTCATACCATTCCACCAAAAGTGTTGACGAATATCTCTGTACATCTTCGTGCTGCCTGGGTGGATGGAATACTGCGAACTGTGAGCCTCTGCCATGACTTCCTGTCTGATATCTCCACTGGGTACAACAAGACGCGTGCCGTGTCGAAGTGTACCGTCCTCAGGAATACACAACTCTGGCCTTCTCCCTGCTTCGCACTCTGCTCTGAGCCGCTGAATCTTAGAATCTGTTAACTGTGCTGTCCGGATCCTCTCAATTATGGTGGACTGAATCTGTAGGCTGGCCATCAAGGCCACATTGGAAGGGAGGACAACTTCTATACCCATCTTCTGAAGATCTGCCAATAGCTCTGGTTGCGCCGTCAGGAAATAAACTCCGGCTCTCCGGCTCAACGCATCTGCTACAACGTTGGCCTTCCCTGGATGATACTGCAAATCCACATCGTAGTCCACCAGTAGCTCGAGCCATCTTCTCTGCCGCATATTAAGATCCTTCTGGGTGAAAACATACTTCAGGCTCTTATGATCAGTAAATATCTCTACTCTGTCTCCGTACAAGTAGTGCCTCCACAACTTAAGTGCAAACACTACTGCTGCTAGCTCTAAGTCGTGGGTCGGGTAATTCTTCTCATGATCACGGAGTTGACGTGACGCATAAGCAATTACCTTCCCATGCTGCATCAAAACACATCCCAATCCTCTGCCTGAAGCGTCGCAATAAACTGTGAATCCTCTGGTCCCATCTGGAAGGATGAGAATGGGAGCCGTTATCAAACCTCGCTTCAACTTCTCAAATGATTCCTGACATTCTGCTGTCCAAACGAACGGCACATCCTTGCGGGTCAACTGGGTCATCGGTGCTGAAATCCTTGTAAAATCAGAGACGAACCGCCGGTAGTAGCCGGCCAATCCAAGAAAGCTGCGAACTTCTGCCACTGAGCTGGGTACTGGCCAAGACTCGATAGCCACAATCTTCTGGGGATCCACTTCCACTCCTCCTCGGGTAATGATGTGACCCAAGTACGAAATGCGATCGAGCCAGAACTCGCATTTACTGAACTTGGCGTACAACTGGTGCTCCCTAAGCGTCTGAAGGACGATCCTGAGATGCTCCTCATGCTCTGCTTCACTCTTGCTGTAGACCAGGATGTCATCAAGGAACACTATCACAAACTGATTCAAGTAAGGCATGAAAATACGGTTCATGAGGTCCATGAACACTGCTGGCGCATTGGTCGCTCCAAAGGGCATAACTAGAAACTCCCAATGCCCGTACCTAGATCTGAACGCCGTCTTCGGGATGTCCTGCTCTCTGACTCTGATCTGGTGGTATCCTGACCGCAAGTCTATCTTCGAGAAAACTGAAGCCCCCTTGAGTTGATCAAACAAGTCATCTATCCTCGGGAGAGGGTATCTGTTCTTGATTGTCACTGAGTTCAAGGTACGATAATCAACACATAGTCTGGACGTACCATCCTTCTTTTTCACAAGAAGCATCGGGGCTCCCCAAGGCGATCCACTTGCACGAATGAATCCCTTGGTCCTGAGTTCTTCAATCATCTTGTACAAAATCTCCAACTCTGAAGACGCCATTCTGTAGACTCGCTCTGATACTGGTGCTGTCCCGGGAATCAAGTCAATGGTGAACTCGATCTCCCGCTCTGGTGGCATCCCTGAAAGTTCCTCTGGGAAGACATCTGGAAACTCTTCAACTATCCGGGGCAACTGCACTGCTGCTACTGCCATCCGCAATACTGGAGGAGATGGCTCTACTGTGCCTCTGGAAAATGAAAACTCTGGCTCTCCGGGAATACTAAAGACAACTCTGCCAACATGGCAGTCTATCCTAGCATAATGGTTCCTCAACCAATCCCTGCCTAGGACTACATCATAGTCTGCCATAGGGAACTCTATGAGCCTAGCGGGGAACTCTCTACCGCTAACTACGATCCGACACGAGGAAAACACTCGATCTACTCCCACAAGACCATTACCAGTAAGTATATTGAGCCTCACTGATAATGACTCGGGCTCCAATCCTATCCGTGTCGCGAATCGTGCAGACATGAATGAATGCGATGCACCAGAATCAAATAATACAGATGCTGGAAAAGTGTTGACGAGAATAGTACATGCCACTACCTCACCTGGTGCAACTTCTTTTTCCATGGTCATCATCATAGCCTGACCTCTAGCTGCGGGTCCCCTCTGCTGGAAACCCCTCTGTCGGTTCTGGACTGGAGCCTGGGTGAACTGCTGCTGGTTCTGCTGCTGAAAGGCCTGGGCCTGAGGCAACAATGGCCTCGGGTACTGCTGTTGCTGCTGCTGGACTGGAACTGGGGCTGGTCCTCTCACCGAAGAACTAGAAAGGTTGGATGATGATGGACCTCCCCTATTCGGGCAGGTCCCTATCTGGTGGTCTGCTCCTCCACAAGCCAGGCATAATCCCTGTGCCCTACGACACTCTGCCACTACATGGCCCGGCTTCCCGCAATGAGAACATCCCACCGCGGAAGACTGCTCCTGCTTCTGCTGCTGCGGGTACGTCGGGGTCGAATGCTGAACCGACGTCACTGAGGCCGCCCGCCTCAGAGTTCCAATGGTTATACCCCTAGCTGCCGGGGCTGGAGCTGAAGATTGGTGCATCTGGTTGTGGGACCGCTTCCTGCCTCCGGTCCTGTCCACAATTCTCCGGGAGGTATACTCATGCCTCCTTGCTGCCTTCAACACTGCATCGAACGTCTGGTGCTCGAACTGCTCCACAGCCAATAATATCTCTAAGTGCAGCCCTTGCTGGAACCGCTGAGCCCTATCGAACTCGGTCGCCACCAAAGTGGGGGCGAACCTACTCAGCCTGGAAAACTCGGTCGCATAGCCATCGACCGTCCTGCCTCCTTGCTTCAAGTTCGTGAATCTGGTCTGCAGGTCGTACCGTGCCACCGCATCGAAGTACTTTGTCTGGAATCTTTCTCTGAACGTCGCCCAAGTGACTGGTGCCGCTAACCCCATGGCATGAGCTGCCCACCAATCGCGAGCCAAGTCTAACAACTGTAGGCGTACCACCGCCACCTTCTCATTTTCAGGTGTCCTAGCTGCTTCTAGAACCACCTCGGTATCCTGAAGCCAAGCGTCCGCGGCAATCGCATCTTCACTGCCGTCAAAGAAGGGAGGGTTCAAGCGCTTGAAACTGTTGGCCGCCTGATTCCCTTGGGGACCTCCTCTGTTTAGTGCATCATGAACTTCCTGGTCCAAGGCGTCGCCTCGACGATCTTGGGATGCAAGCAGTTCTCTGATAAGCCCTACCAAAGGTCCCTCATCCTGTCTAGCTGGTTGAACGGGCGAAGCTGCCTGAACTGGAGGTTCTGAGCCCCCGGGAAGCATAACTCGGGAGGCTACTCCAGAGTGCTGAGCTTGATCTTCCTGGCGCTGGGGTGCTTGTTGAGCTTCCTCTGGCTGGTTGGCAGGTCCGGGAGCAATGTCGCTGAAGAAGACGACATAGGAAACAGTAAGGAAATGACCAGGAAAGATCAATGATACAAGCATGTGATCAGGTCAAGAATCTCAGGGATTTGAAGATACGAGCAGAGATCAAGGGCGAATATTGATTGAGACATCTATTCGGTAAACCCTCACATTTCTTGATTGACAAGACCTGCATGGGCCACCACTTAAACCATGTCACGCCCCAGAACCAGAATACTGGGGAGCGGGGGCAGACATAGCCAGCTACGCATATTGAAATAGAATACATCTCAACTATACGGTCACGGCTGTCTAGATATGAGGGTTTACTACAAGCCAGCAGTCTCTTAAGGTCAAGCCTATTGTCTCAATCTCAAGCAATTAACAGAGTTACAAGATATTAGAGCATCAAATATATATATATATAAGGCGTCCCAAATATTACATATTGGATGATCATGAAGCTAGTCGTACAAAATGATGGAAATAGCAAGAGTTCAGTCATACATGATCAACCCTAGGATTTGTTAATCATGTTTACAGCCCGTAGACAGACGGTAAGTAAATGTGCATCGAGCTAACAGGTGCTCGTCGGCTAAACGCCTCAAAAGAATAAATTTACATATAAGTGGGTGAAACAAAAAGGGAAAACCCACTCGTAGCCCGGGTTCCGTCTAGTGTTCACCATTGGGCTGGAAGCTTGGTAGATCCTCGGGAGCTGCTCCGAAATCTGGCCACACAAAACCAGCTGGGTCAAACCCCAGAAAGAGCAAGTGCCACAAGGAGGCCACAAATAAGAACAAAGCCAGCATATCAGAACATAAAGAATAAAAGAAGGTACAAGTAGTAAAGTGCACAGGGCGATAAACGACTAGGGACGTGGAACCATTCCGGGAGCCAGGTTACAATCCTTAAACCAAACAAGGACCGGGATTGTACCCCTTCGCCTGAATAGCTCACTGTCTCTACCCATTTATCGTTAGAGATAAGTAAAACAATCATGATCAAGAGTTCCAGGTACAGGGGCTAGACAAGACTTAGACAGAGCTGGACACCATTCATTCACAATCGGCCAAACAAGTACTACGGCTTACTACTTTAACTAACTAGGGTTATCACAAGCCTAATTACTAACAAGATGCAAGTGAGAATTTCCAGTCCCAAGCCCTGCAGACCATCCAGTTATCCTTCCGCGGGTTGAGAGTTATAGGTGGGTACATTGCCCGGGAGACAAATGTACCCTTAGGTGACTTAGAGGGTGCAACACATGACAGTGTGCTGGAAATGTGCTCTACTCGTCGGTAAGCTACAAGTCCATTAAAGCGCCCAGATAACGAGATTGCCTGTGACTGGAAATTCTCCATGTTCTAGTTTGATCTAATCATTAGCCTAATCCAATTTAGCGCGAGTCCCTGGCCGTGGTACCCAGGAAGTCACGTCCTAGACATGATGCAAGACAAGACAAGTGGATTGTACAAGCAAGCAAGCAGGAACACCCACGGTGTCAAGTTGATTATACGAGTCAAGTTACAAGTAAAGTACAGGTCAAGTCAAGTACATGTCAAGAGTGCGCCGCCACGGGCCACTATCAAGTCAGGTTGGTCATGTCAGGAGTGCACCACTACGGGTCACTGTCGTGTTATGCTAGTTCCTTATCATGCCATGCCATGTACAATAGTCATTCCAAACATATTAAGCAAAATCAAGTTCATGACAAAAGGCGTAAGGATATAAAATGGACGTAAAATATCTAATAAAATACTAATATAAATAGGACTATAGAAGAGCCAAGATCAAGAAATAAACAAATTCATCATAGACAAGTAGGTTGTGCAAGGGGGGTAGGGGTTGGGCTGCGCAGGATATGTACTGCGCATGGAAGAGCTGCGCAAGAGTTGCCTTGCGCAAGGGTTACCTTGCGCAAGGGTAGACTGCGCAGGGGTTCCCTTGCGCAAGGGTGGATTGCGCATGGCTGGCTTGCGCAGAGGTGGATTGCGCAAGGGTGGATTGCGCAGAGGTGGATTGCGCAAGGGTGGATTGCGCATGGCTGGCTTGCGCATGGATGGCTTGCGCCAGCGCAATCTAGCGCAGCACAAAGCACTGGCTGAGGTCATGCGCAATCGGCCCTGCGCTAAAGAGCACAGGCCGGGGGTGCGCAACCGGCCATGCGCTAAAGAGCGCAAGGCAGAGGGATGTTCTTCCTGGCCGAGAGCAGGTCCAAGAACACCAAGAACTTCAAATCTTCATAACTTTGTCAAATCAAAACCAAATCTAGATTTTCAAAGTTCTAACTTGAGTAAAATCGAATTCTCTTCCACATGGAAGCATCAAAACATGTAAAAATCGAAGTTTAATGGATCAAAACCAAGAATTTTCAAAAATGGTTAAAACCTAGATCTAAAAAAATGAAAGCTCCAAATCACAAAATGTCAAGTTCTAAAGTTGTTCTCCATGGCCTAATCTAGTTAATGGACAAAATAAAAAGTGGTGTTTATTTGATGGCAATGTGCACTTGCCTATGGGTTGGGGAGTTGTGTGGAAGAAGGAAGAAGAAGAAGTTGAAAGAAATTAATGGAGTTATGGAGGAGAGAGAAGAAGTTGGTGGGTTTTAATGAGGGTGGTTGTGATGGAATGGAGGTGGAGAATAGGCTAAGGTGTTCCACTCATGATGAACCAAACCAAATCAAACCTACTCCACAAAATAAAACCAAGCCATGGTCCAAACCCATTTACGAGAAGCCAAAATCCGCAAGTCGAGAAAATAAAATACGTGCCAAAAATCAAATTACGAGTACAAATACGAAATACAGGAAATGGGGGTGACACTTTGGCAATTGCCAGGATATAATAGAAAAAGGCTATTTATAAGGGCACAACCTTTTTTACTCGGGGCTAGCCAGGATTAGGGCTAGCCAGGCTTTGAGGAACTTTTACTCGGGCTGTCCAAATTTTCTATTCAGGGACTGTCCATTTTCTTCTTCTCCACTCTCTCTCTTCACAAACCCTAACTTTCTTCTTCTTCTTCTTCTATCCATCTTCTTCTTCTCCACCATTTCCATTCTCACATCTTCATCAAAACCCTAATTTTTTTTCTCATCATCATCATCATCTTCTTCTCCACCGTTTCCATCATCACCATCTCCATCAAAACCCTAGTTTCCTTCTCTTTCCCAATTTCGATGGCACCCAAAAAATTAAATAAACCCTAAAATGTATGAAAATAAAGGTTAAATACTTCTTTCCTCACAAAGAATGCATGGAAATAAATCCTAAAATGCATATTTCACTCTATTATCAAGATTGAAATAAACCCTAATATATTTTTTTTCATTCGGGAATGTCGACTTTAGGACTGCCCAGAAATTGTGGCAGTCCTGAAAGGAACTTGCTGTACAGCAAGTATCTTTCAGGACTGCCTCAATTTCTGGCAGTCCTCAATATGTCTAGGACTGCCAGAAATTATGGCAGTCCTGTTGTAGAGCATGTCCCTTTCAGGACTGCCACAATTCCTGACAGTCCTCATTACTTCTAGGACTGCCAGGAATTGTGGCAGTCCTCATTACTTTCAGGACTGCCACAATTCCTGGCAGTCCTCATTATCTTTTATACCTACCACTTGGATAGCCCTGAGTAATTTTTTCAGTGGCAAACTTGTAAATAATGAAAAACTAACACTTGGACAGCCCTGAATAAAATGTGCTGTGCCCTTATAATTTACCTAGAAAAAAAACAAAATAAAAATAAAAATTAAGTATCCAAAATTTTTAATTGTACGTGCCAGAACTTTAAACTCGAAGCTCCCACAAAATTTAGGTTCTAAACGCTAATTAAGGTTTTATTTTGCTCGTCTTCTTCGCCCATGGTAATTACGAGGTTCGTCCTCTTCTCAAACCCTAAATTTCTCTCTCTCTATTTTGTTCAATTAAATCATGAGTCAGTGCTCCGTTCTTCTTAAATCATGGATTTGATTGGTCCGGAGAAACAGCAGATTACATACCTAGATCGCAATTTTTATGGTTTTTTATGTTGATTTTTTTCTCCGGAATTGAAAAAAAAAATTGTACACAAAAGTTGTTCTTTTTGGTTTAATCGGTTCATAGAACATTAAAACGTTAGATCATGTCAAATTGTTGTTTCTTAGGGATTTATGTTGGGTGGATTTACTCATGGCGAGAATATTAGTTTTTAATCTGACTGTAACTAGTAATCTTCTAAACATTGGTAATTACTATTTTATTTTGATTTAAACTTTTTTTTTTATGTTGGTTTTTTTGGCAACTTGATCGAGATCATTATTTCAGATTTTTGGAATGCCTCGTTATTAATAATCTAATTATTTCGCAAATTTAGGGATACTCCACAGCTGGTTTCTCTGCTGAAGGAGATGAAGGACGGGTTGGATGCCGTGGGGGGCAAAGTGCAAGCCCTAACCCTAAAGGTGAGATTTTTTTGCTCTTTCTGTGATGTCGAAATTGAATCTTTTCCATCAAAATCCAGTAAATTATGAAATTAAGCACTATTTTCTACGTACTGATTTACTGTCAAAACTTGCAATTTTACCATCCATTATGAGTAGAAATAAGCAAATTTGCTGCTAGAACACTAAGGGCCTGCTTGGATTGAGGGGGAAAAGGATAATCAGAGTTAAGTGGGGTTAAATGAGGGGGAGTAGAGTCGATACATAAAACCTTATTTGGATTGGAGGGAGAGTTAAGTGGGGGGTGTTTAATAACTCTTGCTTGGAATGGAGGTTTTGAGTAAGAGGAGGATTAATAAAAATATGATAGTTACCAAAATAACCTTATTACTTATGTTATGTCATAAAATTAAATTTGTTTGAAATTTTAATTAGAAGTTGTCAAAATATGTTCACAAATTAGGAATCTACGGAGTAATATGTTGAAAACAAGTAAAAATGGAGAAAAAAATCATGATATTTTATAGTACAAATAAGGGGTATTTATGACTTTTTAAACAAAATTCCTCAATCCCCCTCGTTAACCCTCCGATTTGGGGGGTTTAAAAAAATGACAAAAGAAGGTGAAATAAACCCTCACTTAACCCTCTAAAACCCTTCCTCCTAAATCCCTACCCTCAAACCAAGCATGGTTTTATTTTTCCCTCACTTAACTTCTCCTCACTTAACTCTCTTAACCCTCAATCCAAGCAGACCCTAAAGAAGAACTGGGTCTTTCTCTAATTCTTTGTTCCGTCTTCGTATGGTGTAAATATTAAATCTTTTCCATCAGAATCGAGCGAAGTGTGGAAAATTTAAGTTAATGGACATTGATCTTTCTCTTCTTTCAGTACATGTTTGCTGTCAGGAATGCAAGTTTTTACATTGATTGATGTATAGAAGCTATGTTTGACACGATGCATTTCAAACATGGCAAAATTGGAACCCAAATCAGGTGAGTGAATTTTATTTTTCATTTTTTGAGAAATCTGGCATGTCATCGACGAATCAGTCAAAAATTTAGTATGGACACGTCCGGATACGAGTCGGACACGAATCTGACAGTGTCCCAAACGATTCCTCATCGGATTCAAATCTGATAAGGATTTGGCATCCTTCTAGCTGGTTTGTCGTGTACTAACTTTTTGAGACTGCCATGTTGCCGTGTCTGAAATGCATCATGTCACCGTGTCCGTTTTCGTGTTGGTGCAACATAGATATTAGCATAGTAGTCAAAGGCGTGCCTCGCAGTAAGACACACCAGCTGCGCCTCGCACCTCACTAGACGAGACGCATTTCTCTAGGCAAGGCACCTTTCTCCCGGCGCGCCTTGCAACAAGGCGCCAACAACAAAAGGCATGTCTTATGTTTTTTTTACGAAAAACTTTGAGGCAAGGAGATAGTCCTTACCTCATACAAGGGTGACGATGGTGATGATTTGATGGAGTTTGATGAAGATGAATAATTTTTTTATTGGTTATGCTTTTTATTTTACAAATTTATGTTCCTTTCATTTTGTTGCTTCTTGTTAGAGAACAAAATTTTTTATTACTTATGTTGACTGCTACTGCTGTTCTGCTAGTTCACCTGCTTATTTTTTAACACAATTTAATTTTTTTCTCATAGGGGAAATAAGTTATTTTTGTTAGTTTTAATATGTTATCTTGCCTGATTTCTTACGTTATTAATTAATTTATTTATGTTATTATTATTATTTTTTATTTGTGCACGTTGCTTCCTCCGGCGCGCGTCTTGCGCCTCGGACGATATGGACCATTTGCATTTCGAGTGCGCATTGCGCCTTTGACTACTTTGGATATTAGTAAATGTTATTAGTCCTCTGAGTATCTATGTTGCACCGACACGAATACGACACAACACAATATGAACATGACAACATGTCACAACATTGATTATGGTGCCTTGGACTCCTGGCATAATTTTGAGTGTCTATTACGTGTCCGATATGTGCCCGACACAACACAGACACGGTTCCGGTTTTCGGGCTGCCCGTGCTTCCTAGATCAATATTCATATGCTGTGAAAATTGCAACATTGCCATTCGTGATGTATGAAAAAGAAGCAACTTGGGTCTTTCTGTAATCCTTCAATCTTCAAATGCTGAAACTTTGGCGTTTAATTGGTTAGAATCAGCAAATTGTAAGACTACTTGCTAAATCTTATCTCACTTTCTATTTTATGTAAAATTTGCAGCTTTTCCATTCATGATATATAGATCCATAGAGGTAAGAAACCACATCTCAAATCCTAATAAAAAATAGCGTCCTCTTTAAACCTTCAATCAATCTTCATGAAGATTGAAATCTTTTCCACCATGGATAAAACTGAGAAACAGTAAAAGCCAATACTAAATGCCATATTTTTTTCTTTACTCCTCTTTTTCATCTGCTACAAAATGCAATAGTGTATAAACTATAAACATTAAGCGAGTTGCAGTCCTTACCCTAAAGGTTAATTTTTCTTTATCTAATCCTTCTTTCAATCTTCATGGTGATGACTGTTATATTTCGCTTCAGGTGAAGGAAAACCAACTCTTGGCTGGAGATGGTATGAGTTACTTAGAGGTCAAACATTTGCTTCTATTGAGTTATTGCCAGTCTATCGTCTACTACTTACTTCGCAAAGCAAAGGGCTTACCCATCGAGGGCCATCCCGTAGTCCAAAGCCTTGTAGAGATTAGACTGTTTCTAGAAAAGGTATCTTTCTATTATTTTCTTGTCTTTACTGAAAACCCTGGTCTCTTATTTTCTTTTTTGGGTCTTTGGACCGCTAGATACGCCCAATAGATAAGAAGCTGGAGTACCAGATTCAGAAGCTCATGAAGGCTGCTGGAAATATTGATCCAGAGAAGGAAGTAAGAGCGAAGGGGAAGAAGAAAGAAGAATCTCTAGACGAAGAGGACCCATTGAAGTATCGTCCGAACCCAGACATGCTTATTAGCAAAACTAGCCTGGCTGATCAGGTGACCACAGCTCTTCATCATTAACTTCTATTATAAGCTTCCTTTTCAATATGTTTGCCTATTATAATATGTGCTGCGCATGTGTTTTCGTTTGAGTTACAAATCAATCCTATAAACTTGTTCAGACCAGTTATAGATATTTCCTTGTTTATTTTATTCACTTATAGACAATGTCTCCATGATAGATAATTTTGATTCTTTGAATGATTTTTAAGATGCATGAACATTGTGGATCTATAGTATACAACATCGGCAAATTTCTATGTTGTATTAAGCGTGAGGCGAGGCGACGAGGTTGTCGCCTGGCTTAATGGCGCTTAGTTAGCGCCTCACTTTTTTTTTGCTCCTACATGTAAAACACTATATAGTATATACACATAAATTTCAATATTTTCTCATACAATCCTACTAGTATATGCATGAATAACAATACCAATTGTCAATCAAGCAAAGTAACAATATAAATACTAGAATCAAAATGCAAACTACAATCCACACAATGCATACATACTAGATAGTCATTAAAATACCATAAAACATAAAAGTTGTCTGTCTAAGTTTTTCAACTATCTAACTATGTAAATAACAAAAGATTCGGTTAAGCTTATTAAAAAAAAAAATCAAAAAAATCAGAAAAATCAAAAAATCAAAAAATCAAAGGGAAAAAACATTAAGCGAGGCGCCTAATGCGAGGCGAGGCGCTACTAAGCGGCGCCTAAGCGCTAATCGCTTTTCTGGGGCAAAAGTTTATTAAGCGAGGCGCCCTAATTCTAAATCTCGCTTAAGCGGCGCGCTTTTCACAAAATAGGCAAATGTTAATAATTACATTGTGTCAAAATGAAATTTTATCGGCACACTCTATCATGTTGCCCTATGGCACGACCAAATCATAATGTCGACATTGTTTTTTTACCATATTATTTTTTCTTTGCTAAATTGACTGTAAAAGAGAGCGTCAATTTCGGTATCAGCTGGTATCGATATCAGTATTGGAAATGCCTATCGGCCGATACTATGAACCATGATTAGAAGAACATATTGATTGATTTCTCAGGCTTTGAGTTTCAATGAAGCCTGTAGTGTGAGCTGTACGTGGTTTTATATTTGTTATATTTGGTATATAGAGGTATACAAAGCAGAGTTCTAACATTCCAACTACTGTACTGCATCTTAGGATGGTGGTGTATACCGTCCCCCCAAGTTTGCTCCTACAACCATGGACGAGGAGAACGTTGATAAGATGACGAAAGAAGAAAAACATGCAAAACGATGGGAGAAAGAACAGTTACGTCGTTACAAGAGGAGTTCCCATCTGAAAGAAATTCTGGATGACTTTCAAGATAAGCCAGAAGAGGTTGGTTTGCTAATATAATTTGTTAATGCTGTAATTGACTTTTTCCTTGTTAATATTACTAGTTTAATTTGACCTGCAGGTGGAAGATATTGTTGGACCTGAGAGCAGAGAGTTTTCAAGGTACCGAGCAACCAGAGAGGAGGAAGAGAGACTGGAAGAAGAAAATTTCACTCGTGCTCCTGTTACAAAACGAAAGAAAAAATTAGAGAAGCACTTACTAAAATCTAGAAATGGGTATGTCATTCTATAATTAGTATTATAATAGCTGTTATGACCTGGATGACCAAAATTATTATTGACGAAGCTAAAAGTTGGCAGAAGCCTTGATTTTGGAATGCCAGATGTAGGTGCTTTACAAATTGATCCTCTTCCTCTAATTACAAGCAACAATAAAATATTTCTCATAGACTTTGAATGGTAATTTTGAATTTGCACTGTGATACTGTCCATTTACTGCTGATTTTAGTTCACATTTCACTTGAGATGACTTTATATCTAATCATTCTAGTTTGTGACATATTCCTAGGAAGAACGCACCCTCCAAAAATCGTTGTTGTGTCTATGTCACTCGACACATATTTGACATGGCATACTCCAAAATACACTTGGGACAACAAAATATGTGCCATGTCCCCGTCTCCATGTCTGTATTGTGCCCTGTCATATTGATGTCCGTGCAACATCGCATACTCCTGTGGGTTTGTTTAGAACTGGAAGACAATAAACCTCGTGTAGAAACATGTTGAGAACTTGAAATGTGGCATCTGGAGTTACTCGGGGAAAATAAGAAAATAGGAGTTAATCTTGGCTATGAACAATACTTAAGAACATCATGAGTAATGTGATACATTAAAACAAGAATCAAATGTATGTTTTCTTTTCATATTTATGTAGAGTCTACCTCGAGTCTTGACATGTAGCCAAAGCGCTCCCTTTGTATTTTTATTAACTGATGTAGTACTTCATTTCTTTTGTTTCCCACTTTTATCATTCTTAAGAGGGTTGAATATTGGAAAATATCCCTATGGTTGAAGATAATGGATCTCAAAAGGATGATAACCTTATTATAGAGCCATCGGGTGAATATAGTCTTGTGATTAAGTTGTTGCTTTGGAAATGAGCAGCAATTTGTTAATATTTAACTGGTCTCCTTGTGCTCCTCCACAACTAACTTTATGAAGTAGGAAAGCTCTACAAGAACACTAGGAAGGACATTTCCCCCTTGGTCACGTTTTTATCTGCCAGTTTAATAAAAGCCTTGCTGAAAGTTTAAGGTCTTTCATTCTTTTGTTATTAATTTATAATTTCTTGTTTATCTATTATGTTCAACAAACTATTCCATGAACAAGTAATTGAAACACCTAGACATTTCCCCCTAGTCATTTTTATATACAGCAACGACAAAGCCTTTATCCCAATTTTCTGGGTCTGTTGTTTGAATCCTTTTCTCTAGTCATGTTTTTATCTGCCAGTTCAATAGAAGCCATGCTGAAAGTTGAGGTGTTTCCTTCTTTTGCTATTAATTTGTTTTTCTAGACTATATTAATTAGTTGTTACATCTATATAATCCCATTTCTAGTCTTCTTTTTCATCTTCTGCTGCTTATTCTTGGGACTAATGTCACTTAATTACGATTTCATACAGATTGGCTGGTCTGACAGATGGTTTTGATGAAGAATTTGGAATGTTCTCTCGTACAGAGAAGGATAATGGCAACGATGATGTCAATATGAATACCAGTAGAGGAGGAAAAAAATTTAAGCGAAAGGTATTGTTTTACTTTGAATAACAGAAATATATAACCCTTACTATGACTCTAGAATTCTGTTGCAAGTGGTAGGGACTTTACCATGGTATTAGAACAACCCCTGTCAAACCTCTGGTGTATGCTGACTTTATAAAAAGATATACTGGTGTGTGAATCCAACTTTCAGCCATAAAACCTGTCACGTTCCGATTCGTAGAGTCATTTATTCACATATTTTATCTCTTGGAATCGATCGTCCTCGTTTGGGCGTGATGTCGTACAAGTCTGGTATTGCACTTGTACAAGGCAAAGATGGTGCACAATTGATTATCTTCAAATAGGAACACATCGCAGCGGCAGAAGCAGATAAATTGAAGTTAATGAGGACAATATCTCTCATTGAATAGAAATACATCACTTCTTTATAGCAGCGGAGATAAAAGGATAGCTTGAAGTCACACAGAGATATATAGAACTTTATTCTCTTTATTAATAATTGAAGAAGAGTACAAGACTTGTATTGAAGTACAATGCTTACAACAATTCTCACGTTGCATTGAAAGCCAACTGAACAATGCTACAAAGCTTACATTTGATACTTGGATGCATTGGATTACAACTCGATATACCGACTTGGCTCACAACTCACTGGTACAACTGATTACACTGTTCCATACATTATGCTCTTTATAAACAGAAGACATCATCTTGTACAAGGAGAGCTTTTGTATGCCCAACAAATCTTCGATGCCGCGGGACCGATCAAGCCAATCTTCGTGTCAAAATATTCCAAGCACGAGCACCTGCCCACAAAACGTGGGTCAGTACATCATCTATGCACTGGCGAGCAGAATCCAACCCACTCGCCTAAACCAACATGTAGTGATCGATTTTAGCAAACAATTAATAGAATGATCTTTCTACTTGGGCCTAGCATCAGTTTACAGTTCTTTTGCAGAATTCATTGAAGTAAGTAAACATGTCATAGCATGATATAGCATTTCTTTGTGTAAGGCATCATCTAAGCAACATTGAGTTAATACGTTGAACATATTATGGAAATACTTTCTGGAAGGCATCGTTTAGCATACTTGGTGTTATCATTCAACAGGTTATGGCAATGTTCTAAAAGACAATGCATTAGCAAATCGCATTTAACATGTTGAGCATGTTATAGAGTTTCTCATTTTAAAGGCAATAACACAGCATCATTTTATTTAGCATATTAAGCAGGCAAGTTGAACCAATATATACAATATCACAATTATGTGATTCCTTACCGATAGCCGACTTCTCGTACCTGTATCAAATACAGGTTATCAGATATACTTACTCTGTCTGCACAAAACATTCATTAGCGTGCATCCTGACTACATGGTCACTGGTGTTGTTAAACCATATGGACTCTTTTCATTTCAATTCAAGATAATGCGGTCAGCATAGTAGGTGGCGAGCCTCTATGCCACCCCGTCTTATCCGTGCTCCCACAGTACTCATCATTATTTCCTCCTAGGCCAAATCGATCCCGGCGCCCCGGTACCGTTCGAGGAAATTAAAACTCAAACCTTGTATACAAGTTGTCCATGACCATGCGAATGCGTGTCCGACTCGATTGTGAACATAATCGCATGGTAAAATATATTAAAGAAAGTAAAGGCAACAGTGCATCATTAGTCATATTCAATGACTTATTCATTTCATCATTACCATCATTTTATTTGGTGATCTCAAAGATCCCATGCTTTATCATTTCTCATTCATTGCTTCATTGCAACGTTTCTCATATCGTTCCTTTCGACAAGGAATATAACATTCATTCATTTCATAGGGACATTTATTCATTCTTTCATTGCTTATAAGGGACATGCAACATTTCATATTCTTGCAACAGTTATACAGAGAGTACATGATTCAAGAGTCTCATTCAGTTTATTGTGTTGATAGCATAGTCAGTTCTTTCCCATATCTCGATCCCACCGTATCTCATTATTCAAGTATTCATTTGTTTCAGCAGCATTAAACATAAGGGACAATGTTATCAATTCATTCTCAGGCATCAAATCACATTAGCAGTTCAATGTTCATGTGTTGTACATTTCAATAATTCTCAGCATAAGCATCTCTATTATTCAGCAACTAAAATATGGAACATTTAGGGACAATTCATAGCATTTCAATACTTTATTTTATTAAGCATGAAGGAGTAAGGAGGAGGAATGACAGTTCCACTCACTTGCATAATGGGTCTTCTTATTCCGAACGCACACGTTCCCACTAAGCGTAGCTCCACCAGCAAGCCATGCTACAATACTCATTCCGTCTAGCCAGCTAAGAGTGATAGAATCGGTCACAATTCTCTTGATTTCCAACAGAAGCTACGGTCCAACATTCTGATAGCATCCAACAAGCCAACCCAAATGCCTCGTGCGGAGCGGGACATTACATAATATACCACTCAGAAAAAGTTTCGTCCTCGAAACTTAAGGAAACAACTCATCTACTAGATTCACTCAGTCACAACGAGTTATTCATTCAGCTTCAATTCAATATTCAGTTCATCACACTCGGCCATTTCGAAATAGCTACCCAACTGTACAACTTAATCCATCAACGATTCAATCCATCTTTCTCGTTTCCAAATACTTGCAACTTCTCATTGATTCACCAACATTTTTTTTTGCATTTCTATCTTGCTCGCAACATATCACTTCGTTTGGATCCATACACATATTTTAGGCGTCCCCAAAGCATATGCATTTCAGCCAAAGTCTGCGCTAGTGCGATAAACTCTTCCCATAATGTTATCTCGGTCGCTACCTATCACTTCGGCTGGATCCATACACATATTTTAGGCGTCCCCAAAACATATGTACTTCAGCCAACTTTCATGTTAGTGCGATTCGATAAGCCACGGTATAACTCTCTTTTTCAAATCTGACTTAGCATCCTTTCAATTGACTTATTACTTTATTCACTTGCCACAATCACTATCTTCCAGGCCACAACACTTAACATCAGGGACAACTCGGTTAAGCTCTCTATCCAAGCATAATATTTTTAACATTCGGTCAAGGGTCTAACTTAGAGCCAATCATATCAAGAGTTCACAACATGCAATCATATTCCTTTCCAATCCCACAATACTTTTCACCGAGGCAATTCATCTTTTATAAAAGATACAATCCGACGACACCCACTATCGATTACCCGAGTCAGGGTATAATTTTATGCAGCAGTCAAGGTTAACCCAGCTACCCTACTATAGACACCGGTCAAACATCTCCAAGGCACAAGTTGAAGCATACATTTCCTTAGGTCAATACTCATCACCACCATCTCTCGATCAATACCACAAGGTCATCCTATGGGTCTCCAATGGTCACCTATTATTCAATCAATCTCTAAGGTTAGCTACACTGACAGCTAAGCTTAATCATTCAGGTGACTTTCCTAGAGTGGACGGCTACTAGGGTTATACTAGTTCCTTATTCTTAGGGCCAACAAGCAACCGACAGTTCGAGGCAGCTCTATCCAAACCTACGGGATTCAACTCAGTCTGAACAACTAATCGCCATTGTTAGCTATGCCAACAGCTGGTCATGCAGCCCACAGTCGCTAGGGTCAAGTCTATCTATCCAGGGTCTTCCTCAAGGAATTAATTTCCACAGAGGCTCATTCTAGACTTATCCAACGATCGACTAAGATCGATCTAGCAACATTACGGTCAAATCCCAACCCGACATACGATTCTTATCGTTCTAATAATCTATCAAGTAAATTCCCAACGATTCAATTTCTATTCCAATTTCTTTGTACCCACACGAACCCATAAGCCAAGGCTAACTATTCAAGGGTCATCGATTCTGATAGTCTTAACATAACTATGGAATCATACTATTCGATCTGTATGACAGAGTCACACCACTAAGTCATAAGCCAACAATCTATATCCCAACCAACAGTCACCTATACCGACATTATCCAACACGTTTGCCATTTCTCAATCCCATTCGTTTCTCAGTCCTCAAAATATCGTAATGACATTCTTAAAATTCCCTACCTCAAGGGTCGAGTATTTCATTCCATTCAATCCGACAATTTATGTATCAATTAACCATTCTCTATGCAACACAAATATTCATGATTACTACTTGTTACTTTTCTAGTACAATTCAATTCCTCAGCATTCATGCACATATGCAATGACTATCCTTTGGTGATCAAGATGAATTAACATCTATTACACCTTAGGGTCAAGGCACAGATTTCTAATATTCCTTTGGTTCACCGACAATATTTCCAGAACTTTCCGCTTAGCAAGCAACTTTGTATTAGCCACATATGGTTTGCATCCAACCAATCGAAGTCAACATTCAGATGTTTTAAGCCACAACATTCTCTAGTCAAATCCACTTACCCATAGCATACTAACTGTCTTACTAGTCTGAGTCATCACTCGACTAAACAATTTCTAACCAAGCCACCTGTTATAATTTCTAGAAATCTCGCTTCCCAGCATAACATCACCGTCAAGGGACACTCGAGTCATCTAGCAACAATACATGACTCCCAGCTAAGTCTCGGCACTACCCAGTACCTACAGATAGTCTCATTGCTATCCTATGGAAAGGGTCAACATACATCTCGTTCTGATGTGGTAGAGGCAATATACCACTCAGAAATGAAGCCATCCTTAAACAATACCAACTCAAATCTATTCCGGACATTCATGCTCTATAATGATCACAACACTTAGCCGACATCTCGGGGTCTCAATATCTCAAGCCAACATTCTTAGTGTCTCAAAAGCACTAGCCAGTACACATTGAGTCAACTCACCAGTTCCGTTGAACTCATCCGTCAATTATCCCATTCACAATTCATTTCCAACATCACATGAAATTCTCAACTTGTTACAACATATATAGCCACTTTTCTTTATTCCCACATTCCAAACAGCATTCACACTATAGCATACTATGACATCGAGTCATTGTTGGGTTATTTGTGTCTAAACCAACAACAATCATTCATTCAGGGGCATCACAATGTATATAGACTTATTGTATGGAACATCCAGTGAGCCGCCAAGAGGGTCAACGAACTTTCAAACACAAATAACATAGGATGATTACAGAACAACAACAGCATAATCGCGGAAGCAATCTTTGATTTAATCGCGGAAGCAACGTTGAGTGATCGCGAAAGCAACTTTGGTTAATCGTCGATGCAACTTTGATTTGAAACGAATCAAAGAAGAGACCAAGGACGTAAAGCCGTGCTCTGATACCAATTTGTCACGTCCCGATTCGTAGAGTCATTTATTCACATATTTTATCTCTTGGAATCGATCGTCCTCGTTTGGGCGTGATGTCGTACAAGTCTGGTATTGCACTTGTACAAGGCAAAGATGGTACATAATTGATTATCTTCAAATAGGAATACATCGCAGCGGCAGAAGCAGATAAATTGAAGTTAATGAGGACAATCTCTCTCATTGAATAGAAATACATCACTTCTTTATAGCAGCGGAGATAAAAGGATAGCTTGAAGTCACACAGAGATATATAGAACTTTATTTTCTTTATTGATAATTGAAGAAGAGTACAAGACTTGTATTGAAGTACAATGCTTACAACAATTCTCACGTTGCATTGAAAGCCAACTGAACAATGCTACAAAGCTTATATTTGATACTTGGATGCATTGGATTACAACTCGATATACCGACTTGGTTCACAACTCACTGGTACAACTGATTATACTGTTCCATACATTATGTCCTTTATAAACATAAGATATCATCTTGTACAAGGAGAGCTTCTGTATGTCCAACAAATCTTCGATGCCACGGGACCGATCAAGCCAATCTTCGTGTCAAAATATTCCAAGCACGAGCACCTGCCCACAAAACGTGGGTCGGTACATCATCTATGCACTGGCGAGCAGAATCCAACCCACTCACCTAAACCAACATGTAGTGATCGATTTTAGCAAACAATTAATAGAATGATCTTTCTACTTGGGCCTAGCATCATTTTACAATTCTTTTGCAGAATTCATTGAAGTAAGTAAACATGTCATAGCATGATATAACATTTCTTTGTGCAAGGCATCATCTAAGCAACATTGAGTCAATACGTTGAGCATATTATGGAAATACTTCCTGGAAGGCATTGTTTAGCATACTTGGTGTTATCATTCAACAGGTTATGGCAATGTTCTAAAAGGCAATGCATTAGCAAATCGCTTTAACATGTTGAGCATGTTATAGAGTTTCTCATTTTAAAGGCAACAACACAGCATCATTTTATTTAGCATGTTAAGCAGGCAAGTTGAACCAATATATACAATATCACAATTATGTGATTCCTTACCGATAGTCGACTTCTCGTACCTGTATCAAATACAGGTTATCAGATATACTTACTCTGCCTGCACAAAACATTCATTAGCGTGCATCCTGACTACATGGTCACTGGTGTTGTTAAACCATATGGACTCTTTTCATTTCAATTCAAGATAATGCGGTCAACATACTAGGTGGCGAGCCTCTATGCCACCCCCGCCTTATCCGTGCTCCCACAGCACTCATCATTATTTTCTCCTAGGCCAAATCGGTCCCGGCGTCCCGGTACCGTTCGAGGAAATTAAAACTCAAACCTTGTATACAAGTTGTTAATGACCATGCGAATGCGTGTTCGACTCGATTGTGAACATAATCGCATGGTAAAATATATTAAAGAAAGTAAAGGCAACGGTGCATCATTAGTCATATTCAATGACTTATTCATTTCATCATTACCATCATTTCATTTGGTGATCTAAAAAATCCCATGCTTTATCATTTCTCATTCATTGCAACGTTTCTTATATCGTTCCTTTCGACAAGGAATATAACATTCATTCATTTCATAGGAACATTTATTCATTCTTTCATTGCTTATAAGGGACATGCAAATTTCATATTCTTGCAACAGTTATACAGATAGTACATGATTCAAGAGTCTCATTCAGTTTATTGTGTTGATAGCATAGTCAGTTCTTTCCCATATCTCGATCCCACCGCATCTCATTATTCAAGTATTCATTTGTTTCAGCAGCATTAAACATAAGGGGCAATGTTATCAATTCATTCTCAGGCATCAAATCACATTAGCAGTTCAATGTTCATATGTTGTACATTTCAATAATTCTCAGCATAAGCATCTCTATTATTCAGCAACTAAAACATGGGACATTTAGGGACAATTCATAGCATTTCAATACTTTATTTTATTAAGCATGAAGGAGTAAGGAGGAGGAAGGACAGTTTCACTCACTTGCATAATGGGTCTTCTTATTCCGAACGCACACATTCCTACTAAGCGTAGCTCCCCCAGCAAGCCACGCTACAATACTCATTCCGTCTAGCCAACTAAGAGAGATAGAATCAGTCACAATTCTCTTGATTTCCAACATAAGCCACGGTCCAACATTCTGATAGCATCCAACAAGCCAACCCAAATGCCTCGTGCGGAGCGGGGCATTACAAAACCGGCCTTCAATCTGTGGGGGCATGTTAGAATAATATAAATATATAATCCTCAACCCTCACCAAAACTGTAGAGTTGTAGTAAGGTTGAGGGTTATAGTATTCTAACAGTTTTCTGTTAAGTGTCAAGTCTTCTTCCGATTTATCATGTATAACATCTCTTACAGTGTTTAAAATCTGACATATTCTCATTATACTGCTCTACCTTTACTTTTGTGACTCACTGCTGTACTACAATCTTAGCTTTGACATCCAAGTTCTCTTTCTAAAAGTAAATCTTAGTTAGGTGCTTGTGTTCTTGTTATCATTTCCTTTTTGGTTTTCATGTATGTAACTGAAAATCTGAATCACACTACATTTGGCTATTATATCTAAAATTTATGACACTAAGTTACATCCGAACATAATGGAAGTTGAGGCACAGCATGCATGCAATTGCAAGAAATTGACTGTGGTATCCGGTGAAATTGATTGTATATTATGTATACAATAACATGGATCCATTTCCTTGGAAAAGCTGTAGAATTATATTTACAGGGTAGGCTGAATCTTAGCTTCTCTAGTGAGTTTAGTTATGTCTACAGCGTTGACTTAAACTTCCTCCACGTCAATAACAAATGCCAGCAAAAGTAGGAAAATATAATTGGATCTTTAGGCTATGTATGGATGGGAGCTGAGCTATTTGCGAGGCAGTTCGAGCTTGGTTCATTGAGAAGCTCATGAACTGAGCTTTTCGATCTCAGGAGCACGAACGTGAGCGTAAACATATGTTTGTTTGGTAAATGAGCCCGAATTTAGAGGCATTCGGCTCGTGGACGAGCCGACACGTTTATATTTAGGTCAATATAAAATAATATTTTACTTATTCACCCCAATCTGTGATAGATGCACTTGGCGATTAAGGAAAGAAAATAAGGGGATGGGGCAGTTGAATAAACAACAAAGCACTGCAATTGATAATCTTTTAATTTGGGCTTAAGTTTGTGTATAATTGAAACTCAACAAGCTTCCTAATTTTAACAAGCTGCTAACAGGCTGAGCTAAAGATCGCGAATATTACAGAGAGCCGAGCTTGAGCTCACGTTTTAGGCTCTAGCGCAAGCTTGAGCTTGATATTTCATGAATAGCATGATCCGAGAGTGGTGGTCTCGGTCAAAGCTCAGCACGTAAGCACGCTGCATTGCGTAAGGGTTAAAATCATAGGCAAGGTGTTGATACATGAAAAAGTCAACCTTCAGATAATTTAGGCTCAGACGGACCTGTGAGGATACAATAGTCATTTAAAGACTAGTTTTGCAGTTACACGAGCTTTGGATCCAATAAAAGAGTCGAGCAGCAGCGCTGCTGCGTGCTTTGCTGCTGATGTTCGGCGCCGCTGCACTCTAAGTCAACAGTTGTGAGTTATTTGAACTGTTCCTGCTCTACTGAGGGCGACCCACGTTCTTAGTGGGTGGTTACCATTTTTATTAACATGCCATCATGACCTTGCTTTCAGTAAAAAAATGAACGTGAGCCACTTCCCCATTTAATAGTGGTTGCTCTGCTGAGTAGTCCCACGGAAGGCTATCAATAGCCTCGTGACATGCTGTCAAACAACCGTCAGCAGTTGCAGAGGGCTTTCCTTCTGAGAATCTATAGATAGCTCTTCCTTGGTCTGAATAGAAGACAAATACATAAGGGTCGAAGCTTTTAATTCTTGAGCAATTTCACTTAGATAAGAGCATAAGAGAGGGTCTTCCCTCTGCTTCTTAAGCACCAAAGGCAACCTTTGTTGCGCATAGTTTGATTGCCAACTTTCAACGTCCCATATTTTGTAAGCATCCGAGAAGAACTCGTCACCGTTGAGAATAAGCTCCAGTCTTGGAGACAACAAAACAAATTGATCGCGCCCTGATCAAGATTCCACCTGCACACTTCCCAGGAATATGTAAATTGTTGTAGATGTTTTTTTGTAAGCTCTCACTGTAGAGCTCAACAAATTGTCTACACTTCAATTTTTTTTTTTATAAAAGTTTTCCTTCGCAACTTCCACCTGAAAAACACGATGCTCGAGAGTCTTAACCCTTTTCCTTGACATTAGCCTTGCTTTGGGCACATTTGAGTACAAGGGTTGCAATGAGTTTAAAATGGAAAATTTGCATGTAACCAAGTGTGCTATGTCTATTTGCATTTCTTACTGAGTACAAAAGGAGTTCCAATATGACTTGAAATTCCTAAATCTAGACATATAGAGCTTCCTTTCATGTATTAACAACTTTTTGATGGGCCGATATCATCCAACATCGAATCTATTCGGTGGGCACTTGAGCCATCCAACCTCTAGTCGGGCCCGAAACCCTAATTGAGGTTAACCAAATATGTATTTTAGTTTATCTTCAGTTTGGGTTTTCTCTAAACCAATGGTCATGATATCAGGTTTAGGATATGACAATACAGAGGATGTTGATAATGCTATTATAATTGGATTACTTGTCCAAGTACTTGCCCTATTAATCGGTAACCATCTAGCTGAGAATTTCATGTATTAGAACTAGTTAATCAGTCAGGGCGAGTACTGGCCCAATAAAGATTAATTGGGCCAGGTTTGCTAATTGGCCATTTAATGAGTTAGCAGGTCGGATTTAAAGTGGAGTTTTGGTAAGAAACCAAAAGACATGTAACTAAATCCATAAAACCAAAGTAACCCTCAGAACTCTCTTCTGCTTCACTATTCTGTTCTTTTACCATTTCAATTAAAATAATAGTAATATAGTATACTATAGTTCTCTGTTGGAGTTGGGAGTCATATTCCTCTTATATTTAGCTTGTGGTGGGAGGTCCATAGCCATTATTACTCAACCAGGTGTTTGAGAGAATTGTGAACCCCAATATTTTCCCAGGTAGAGGAGGATCAATTAAGATGATTTAGATGACTTCCTCCCTCTAAATCTTATATGTGCCTCTGCTTCTCCTCTCTTTCTCCATCAATCAACTCCATCCCATCTACCATTTTGGGGATTTATCTCCCTACTGGTCCATATGGTCATCCATACAAAGTGCGAAATAATTGAAGTGTTAACAACCAATGTTGTCACATGCGATGCCTAGGCGTGCAGGTACAAAACCTACCGCCTCGACTTGGGTAATTTTTCCATGGCTGTGGCAATTTTTGCCTGGCGAGCCTAGGCCGTCGCCTAGGGTCAAATACATATACATAGCTTGGGGAAATATATATGCGCAGCAGTGAAGTACCCTAAGTTCCTGGGGGGGGGGGGGGGGTCGTGGGGTCTGGAATGAAATATTTCATTCCTAACCCGGATATTAAACTTTGAAATAGTTTTGGCTTGTCATCAAGTTAGTGCCAAAGTCATTAGTAGATTAGTTTTCAAGGGGAAGCCTCGTATTCATTTGACGCCTAGACTGGGGGCCTGACATTATTTGAATATTATAATGCTCAATGGCACTTTTCATGCTACTTTGTGTTATCTATATCCTCATTGGGATGAATAGAACCTGCTTTAATAAACTTATTAAGTTAATGCAGTACAGTTACTTCTTTCTTTGTTTCTTGCTCATGTGTGTCTTATATTTGCCTTTGTTGCTGACATAACAGAGGAGGTGCCAAGGGACCAGCTTCTGTGGGCATGACATGTGAGCTCTTACTTCTTTGGTGTTATGTATTTGTCTGGAATTGTGAAATCAAACGGTTAGCATGTAATATTGGTCTTTAATCAGGTTATATGCATGATTTGCATGGTATTCTCTCTCTCTCTCTCTCTCTCTATATATATATATATATAATTTTTATTTTATTTTTGAAACAGGTGATTGTTGTGTTACAAACTCCTGGCCCGAAGGCCTACAAATTCGGCCCGAAGGCCCACACCCATATTTGTATCTCACCGCATCAGGCTCGACCCGAAGGCCTGCACCAGCACTTGTATCTCACCCCATCCGGCCCGCACTCACATTTATTCCTCCACATGGAATTAAATGTGCTTCTCCCGTTGCTCGAACCTGCAACCTCTTGGGAGGATGTGCCTCTTTTCTAAATGCTGATATGACCCATATTTGGTAATGGTTTCTTTCGTACCTTAAGCTGCATATGAGTGAAGTTCTCTACCCGTTTAGTTAATTTTGTATACTAAGAACAAGAATTACCTGTTTACATAAGCAGGTAGAATAGGGGGTAGGGTAGTCCCAGTCCGTTTATGATCCCGATGATAGTTTGGTAATTTGATTCAAAAATAATTTAAGTTAATCGTTGAGAAGTAGATCTAGAGAGACTATTTGTGCAGTTGCTGTATCTTTCCTTCTTCAGTTTACAGAAAAATGGTTTAGTATTTTTATGTTATCCTTTATGCAGTTGGACACAGTGACATGGATATGACACCTATTTTGGTGTGTCCTACTGCATTTTGGAGGGTTCCGGTTGTATACAATACGTGATTGACATGACACAACACGGTCTATATTTTTGGAGTACCCAGGCTTCCTAGCTCGTAACACTTGGATGCCACCTACAATATATGGTATGATATTTCAAATTTCTATGCATTAGGGTAAAAAAAGGTAATGCAGTTGGTATCTAAGGTAAGGGTAGGTGTGTGGTTCTTACTCTAACCATTACCATCCGTATATATAAACTTGGTAAAAATTATTTTGTGCTTAGATCACATTTAAACCTATGACGAAACCTTATTTCCAGTTTAGGATGAAAACTGGCTAAAACTTCTGTTGTACTCTATTGTTAGTGATTACTTTTCTAGGCTTCAACTCTGAAGTAACTTTTGTACAAGTGATTCACTCATGTCATCCACCTTTTTGAAAGCTATCACAACCACCATATTTACGGTCTAGAGGATCGCATCAAGGGATTGGAATATTGCTATACCCAATATCAAAAGTCTTTAGCTATGCTTGCCTTTTGAAAAGGCGGAAGTAAATTTCATGGTACACTTTCAATGACATTTCATGGTACACATCCCTAGGGTTACCAAGAGCAGATTCGTTTTTTTCATGTTGATTGATTGTCTTTATAGAAAGCTTGGATTCGGAAAGTGAAAGCAACCTCTAAGGTTGCCGATACAACTCAACACATAATAGACTGATATGTTGGTGCGGACCTCTGATGTTTTGACCAATATTGGTATAACGTTGAAATACCAGAAGTTCTGTAACTGGATTTTAAATTGCCATTTAGTCACAATTTGGGGTTGTAAAGATATCCTCCTAGCAAAGCAAAAGGAAGAAAATCAAAATCCCTACTCTAAGTGGACGAGCAAAACACGACCTGGTGTGCATTCCCATCATCTTCTTATTTTTGCTTATAATTCGAAATCACAGCCAAACTCTATTGAGTAAACCCTAGGATTTGCAGACGAAAATGGTGTTTTTCTAACACAAGTTGACCAGTTCAATGTTTTATAAAACAAGAGGAAAATTTTAGTCAGTCCCATGTGTTTGATGTTTCCGAGCACCCATTTCCAACTGATGCCCCTCTAAGAAAATCTGAACAAGCATTTCACTGGTCCTATTCTTCAGCTGAAGAAATGAAATATATGAATGATACATCTGATATTGTTCTTTTACCAGCTCTAGTTAACTTCTCCACCCAACACTTGCAACCTTTTATGTCCCTCCAGAAGAGTCCTCAATGTGGTCCAACATGCACACTACAAACTTAACAAAGTTGGTCGACTCGTTCCTCTACAGTTGCTTCAGTACCATGTCGGTCCTATGTGCTTGGAAGTTGGTTCTTTTTCAAGAAAATTTACCAGCATGTATTATTTGACTTATGCTTGCTTTTACTGGCAGTGCAGGGACCATTGCTCTTTGCCGACCCGACTGACTCCCGAATGATGTAAAAGTAGTGGCAGATCGGGCCATGTAACGTGGTAAGTCCTTTTGTTCTTTTGCCCGGGATCTGAATTCGAATGTGATGGGTGGCTGCAATCATACCAGTACTGAAGCTACGACTTAGCCAGTTGCACTATTTGTCGGATTTACCTTCCTAGATCAAGAGGTGGTAATTTTTTTATATCTACTATTTTGACCAATCTCAGGACCAAGTTAACGGCGTCTCGATTTGCCAGTATTAAGAAAAACTCTGATTAGAGATTAGACCTATAGATGTTGGGATGTGTATGTCGCGACCACCTTTTTTTTTTTGTCTCGTATGGAAGATTGGCTACAGTGTCAAGATCAAGTAAAGGTATATTGTTCTCTTCCTTGAGCCCAGCTATTGCAATAATCCTTCCAAAAATCTGCTTCTTGTTCATTGATGTGGACTTGGCATGGATCTAGTTCTTTTCTGCAGATTTCTTTTGTCCTCTTTCGGCATTTTGTTCACCCATTTATACTGATTTCTACTCGTCCTCTCTAAATTGGGGCAGTTAGAGCAAGTTTTCTCAAAATGCTAAATCCGGAGTTTAGAGCTAGTGGCTGCAACTTCATTATTTCTATTCTCTTGTAATGTAGGATTCATAATCGATAATTGTGACTATTTACGCATCCATATTTAGGGTTTCCCATGTTTAAAACAATCCCAGATTCCAAATACAATCCTATGCATCTTGATACGAGCAGGTTATATATTGGGTTATTTAGTCTTAGTTCTTATATAATATTAAAAATTTGCATTTCGGTTTTTATATTGTCTAGAAGAGGGTTTTGGGTCCCAAATTGGGAAACGCAAGTTTCAAACATTATGGAGACTTAAAACAAGATTAACGGTCAGTCTAAGTCAACCGACAGGACGAGATCTAAACTGATTGATGGACAATCTAAAGATCTAAATTAAAATTTTAAATATTATAGGAGACCCTAAAACTAAATAACCGTTATATATTCATTATAGGATCTTTCTTTAAGCAGTTTCAAAGCATCTGAAACAACTGTTCATCTTTGATGTCTTCATGAATATGGATTAAAAGTCTTCCTAACCTTTTTTTTCCCTTCCCGTTGTGAATTTTGTTGCTACATATCTTTCAATGCATCAGAGTCTATTTATGTCTTAAAAGAGAATGCAATAGGTGACCGTGCGATGAAGAGAATGCAGTAGATGATCGCGAAATCAATCAATCAATATGCATTAGTTTCTAATTAAGTTTTGATGATCCATGATGTGCTTCATTGAGCTGTAATTGTTCTTTGTAAGAGGGCTAATTATCTTATATATAATTGAAATATTTTTAGATTTCACCGAGGAACTTTTATGTTCAAAAAGTATTAAAATATATACGTTATACAAAAATAATTACACACCTTCAACTATGATAAATATTTTTCAAGAAAAAAAAACTCCCTGCAGCTTCTATTAATAGTTTTAGAGTCTCAAGTTGTATATTATCGGAAATTAAAATTTAGTTTCTGGCAAAAAAAAAACGAAGATTTTATAATTGCTAGTGAGTGCATCACAAATCATTCATTTGGAAGACTAAAGAAAGATCACTTGTCTAAACCAAATGATTGTAAGTGTCCCCAGCACATAAATGAATGGATTAAAGTTCTTCTGCCCTTTCTTTTCCTTCTAGCACATCATGAAACATATATTGGTTGTTTACAAATTTGTATGGTCCATCATGCATTTTATTGCGACCTATCTTTCAGTCCATCAAGGTCACTATTTATTAGAAAAATAGTCTTTATCTTAAATTTTGTAGGGATTTATGGTTCATCTAGATTTTTGTAATTGTCGGCTGTTGCTATGGATAGCCCCACCAGGGGGTGATCCAGCAGTCGGAGCTGGTGTCGATTATTGGAGAAGTCTGAATTTGTTTCTTGATCTCGACTTAAAAAATAAAAAATAAAAAATAAAAAATGTCACTCTGGATGTACAAAGGGTTTGGTGGTGTTGCGTGAATTCTTTTCTTACATCCTCTCTTTTACACAGCTTGTTAAGAATAGGTCTTCTGTAATACCTGGGGAAAAAAAACCTTTTATTATCAACCTTTGTTTGTTTAGGTCTACTGTGGATTCACTCCATGTCCACTTAGGTCTCGTTTGGTTTGGTTCGTGGAGAGAAAAAAAAATTAATTCTTTTCTTTTTATCATTGGAGACTGAAAATTATAATTCTTATCAATTTTTTCTTTCTAGTGTATGAAAGGTCAGAAATATAATCAGAATATATCTTTGAGCATTGATAGTTTAGTCCTAAATTTTTGTAATAAATACAAAAATTGAAAGGAAAAATGAATCCTTGGAGTAGGTGAATATATATTTGAAACCAGGTAAATTGTTTCTGGAATCGCTCCCACTGAGATTCGAATATATATATATATATGTATATATATATATATAAAATATATATATATATATGATTTGGATTAGGAGCCTCGTCCGCAGAGCCCGTTGCCTTCAACCGTTGGATCCAGAGGGTACTGCACGCGGGCCCCACTCGAACCCCCCCATCCGATGGTACAACGGGGGTGGGGGGTGGGGGTTGCTCCCGATCCGTCCTCCCATATATATATATATATATATATATATATATATATATATATATATAATTTGAGAACTATTTTCTTTTCCTATTCCTTATATTTGATATCAAAACAGAATCTTGATTTCGGGAGCCAGACATGCCTTAGATCTAGAGTAGATACCATAATAACTACTCCGATGACGACCAAACTGTATGAATCAAGAATAGGAATGGCAAGAGACGGGTAGGGATCGAGGACCATATCACTGGTCTCCATCCCGAGTAGTGCTTAACAGGGCCGGACTTAATATGAGGCCCATGAGGCGGTGGTCTCAGGCCCAAAATTTTAGAGGGCACCAAATTATATATATATATATATATATATATATATATATATATATATATATATATATATATATATATAAAAATAAAAAATAAAATATATATATATATATATATATATATATATATATATATATATATATATATATATATATATATATATATATATTATATATATATATATAAAAATAAAAAAATAAAATATATATATATATATATATATATATATATTATATATATATATATAAAAATAAAAAAATAAATATATATATATATATATATATATATATATATATATATATATATATATATATATATTTTTGAAGCAATGGGTACTTGTTGCGAACTCGCCTCCACTGAGGCTCGAACTCCCGACCACTTGGGCCGCATGCATCTCTCTTAACCACTAGGCTAGAGGTCATTTGCTATATATATATATATATATATATATATATATATATATATATATATATATATATATATATATATATATATATATATATATATATATATATATAGCTTACTCCACTGTAGATGACCATGGCCCAGATGAGTTCTCTTCATTGGCCTGCTGCAGTGAGCAACAAATAACCCAACGAAGAGAAACGAATGGTCCAACGGATCCATAATGTTTTTTAGTAAGGAATATATTTTCTTTTTTAGTCTTTTCAGAGTATGTGGCCGGCTGCTTTGAGGCTTTGGAGTTCTTTCTTTATTTCTTTCTTTTCCCTAATATTTGAACAGGCTCAAAAGTCACTAAGTCTCACATAGGGTCGGTTGCTCCTTTTTGAAGCAAGGAAATGAATCATCCCTCCCTTTTCCTCCACCACACAGGTGAGTCTTTTTTTTTGTATATAATAATATAAATTGTTGTAAGTTTCATAATTTATTAATATTGTTTAAGGTGAAGTATGTTCTAATTGTTTTTTAAAATTTATTAATATATTTTTTTCCTCCAAAGATGTGTTCTAATTGTATTTTTTGTAGGTTTTTATAGAGGAAACTCATGTGGCCGACTCCTGGAGTTCCTAAAAGATCTACAGTTCCAATTCCTCTACATAAGGTGAGCTTTGTAATTTGTTAATATTTTTTTTATAAATTGTTGTTAATTATCTTTAATTCTTTATTTGTGGTTGACTAATTTATTAAAAATATATGTTTTAGCCATTTGATTACATAGTTATTCCTACAAAAATTGAAATCAACTAATAGAGAAATTGAGAAAGAAAATATTTTATATTTATTGTTGATTGTTTATCATTAAATTGTTATTAATTATTGAAAAAATTATAATAATGTCATTTGATTGCATAGTATCCGTATCCATATTATCAAATTGAAATATCATGTGATATATTGTTATAATAAGTTTCATTTTTTTTCCTATGCAATAACAACAATAAGAACAAAAATTTTATCTCAAAATTAATAAAAAATAATGATATATAAAATATGTCTAAATGTATTAAATATATTATTTTATTTTTATATTATTTGGTTTTCGAAAGCAAGAACTTGAATTTGTCAAAACCGTTGGCACATGTACTTATTATTATAAGAAGTATAAAACCGATTCAGCCTCTCTCATCTCTTATTCATTTATTTTCTAGAGAAGCAAACATGTAACCAACAAGAAAATAATTTGCTGAATTTTTATTTATTAATATGAACATTAAGTTTTGAGGGCACCACTTCTAGAGTTCGCCTCAGGCATCAAAAATCGAAAGTCCGGCACGGGTGCTTAAACCTCGGCCCCGGTCGGTTAAATTTTGGGTTCAGGTTTTTTCGTTCCCGACCTCTAGCCCCGTTAACAATTTTTTATGTATAGTATAGCTTAAAAAAATTGTTTTCATTCAAAATAAAATACTAGGTAGATTAATAAAACACACACACACACACACACACACACACACACACACACACATATATATATATATATATATATATATATATATATATATATATATATATATATATATATATATATATATATATATTGTCACGTCCCAGAACCAGAATACTGGAGAGCGGGGGCAGATATAGCCAGCTACGTATAACGGAATGGAATCCACACCGCTGTCACGCCCCAGAACCAGAATACTGGAGAGCGGGGGAATGACTCAGCCAGCTACGTATTACGGGTAGATGAATACCGTATAATACGATCAATGCTGTCTAAAAGACAAGGGGGTGCATACTATATGAAAGTCTCGCTATGGTCACTTCACATCTATTGTCTCAATCATTCAAACAAGAAGCAATAATAGAGAACATTTAAGATAAAGCAATAAGGCGTCCCAAACGCTTGGTCAAAATGTTCTTGAGATCTGGCTTTACAAAACATAGCCAGATGATATAGCAACATATACACAATTGTTATCAGCTGCAGTCTGACTTAATTACAATTATGTAAAAGTAAGTACAAGACAATCCGACTAACATGTCGGTGCCAAACGGCAAAATATAAAGTAAGTAACAAAACGAGCGGAGAAGTAAGGAACCCACTCGAGTCCTCCTGCGATCATTCCTCTAGTATTGACCATCTTGGAGGTAGAAGTAAGCTGAGTCCTCGGGAACCGGCTCTAGATCTGGCCATGCAAAACCAGAGAGGTTAGACCTCTAATAGCAAGTACTGCAAGGAAGCACGATATGAGGAGTTAAAACCAGTAATAAGAGAATAGGATATATAGATCTCTGCTTGCTACTAGGATTCACATAATGTCACGACACTTCGAACCAACCTCCCAACCAAACAAGGACAGAAGTTGGCCCGTCATATCCTGACATTCTGATCATCTTAGTTAGTTAACAGAGTAGGTACAGTACACAAACAAATCAACTTAAACGGCCATCCAACTCCTACGGCTTACTACTGTGAGTCCCAAGTTATCCTGGAATTATGCAATAAGGATTTCTCAGTTCTTACTATGAACAAACAAGGCTAGTCTATCCAATCAATCAATTGCGCCAATCATGAATTAGACGAGTCCCAGCGGGACGCCCGTCATCAATATACAATATACAATAATATAAGCAGATACTGCTCCCTGCCCGTGTGGCAGATTTGCGGTATCTGTGGGAACCAGCCGGCCTGTCGGGCACTAATAGTCCCAAGAGGGCTGTCATGTAAGAACTCGAAAATCTATACTCTCCATGCAATCATTGTTTTATTTAACTTAGTAGCTTCTAGGTTAAATGAAATTCCATGCCGTGGATCATGGTCATTCAAATGAGTACTCTCGTACGGGGTACGATATGCATTTCTACAACAATACCAGTGCGGTTAGGTTGTAGGTCTTACATAGCGTAATGCAACAATCAAAACTAACCACGGGATAATCATGCCTTGACCATAAAGTACACATGCTGCTTTCGTAACAATAAATAAATAAATTTGTAGCCTGCATGTATATATATGTCAATATTTGGGTTTGGCTAATCGATTTCAATAGTTCATAGTTAATATGAACGTGTCTTATTCCATTCAATTCAATAAGACGACTAGCCAGCCTCTTAGTTCCATCTAGGAACGCATGATCAATAATTAATCAAGATAACAATCAATGTTAATTAATGCCAATTCGAGAAATAAAATGGAGAAATAAATAATGATTGGAAAATAAATAATCTCATGTGCTGTGAAAAATGATTGGGAAATAAATAAACTCATGCGCCTGAGGAATGCTGTGGGAAATAAATCTCATGCGCTGATGTGGAAAATGTTGGGAAATAAATAATATCATGCGTCTGAGAGAAATGATGGGGAAATAAATAAACTCATGCGCTGTGGGAAGTGATTGGGAAATAAATAAATTCATGCGCCTTGGTTGTGAGAAGTGATTGGGAAATAAATAAATTCATGCGCCTTGGCTGTGGGAAGTGATTGGGAAATAAATAAATTCATGCGCCTGAGGGAAAGGATTGAGAAATAAATAAACTCATGCGCCTGAGGGAAAGGATTGAGAAATAAATAAACTCATGCGTCTTGGCTGTGGGAAGTGATTGGAAAATAAATAACTCATGCGCCTTGGCTGTGAGAAGTGATTGGGAAATAAATAAATTCATGCGCCTTGGCTGTGAGAAGTGATTGGGAAATAAATAAATTCATGCGCCTTGGCTGTGGGAAGTGATTGGGAAATAAATAAATTCATGCGCCTGAGGGAAAGGATTGAGAAATAAATAAACTCATGCGCCTGAGGGAAAGGATTGAGAAATAAATAAACTCATGCGTCTTGGCTGTGGGAAGTGATTGGAAAATAAATAACTCATGCGCCTTGGCTGTGAGAAGTGATTGGGAAATAAATAAATTCATGCGCCTTGGCTGTGAGAAGTGATTGGGAAATAAATAAATTCATGCGCCTTGGCTGTGGGAAGTGATTGGGAAATAAATAAATTCATGCGCCTGAGGGAAAGGATTGAGAAATAAATAAACTCATGCGCCTAAGGGAAAGGATTGAGAAATAATTAGACTCATGCGCTGTGGGAAGTGATGATTTGATGCGCTGTGGGAAATAAATCTCATGCGCTTGAGGAATGAAGATTTGATGCGCTGTGGGAATAAAAATTTCCATGCGCTTGAGGAATGAAGATTTGATGCGGCTGGGACTGTTCTTCTTCTCCGAATTTTCTGAGAACAGAACCAACGGAACCATGGAAGCCATTGCTTCCATGCTTCATAAATCCTTCATCCCAAGCCCAAATATGGACTTCCATAGGTCAAAATTGGGTAGAACGAAATTCTCTACAACATGGAACCATCGAAACTTGAAGATAACAAGGTTTACTAGATCAAAACCTAAGAAATCCGAAAATGTATCAAACTTAGATCTACAACAAATAAGCCATGGAAATTGAAAATGCTAAGTACTAAAGAGACTTAGAATCAAATGAGGAAGATGATGGAACAATAAAAATGGGGATCCATCAAGAAGCAAGTTGGCACTTGCCTATCTCTTCTAGGTTGGTGGGAGAGTTATGAGGAAGAAGAAGTGAAATGGAAAGAAGTAATGAAGAGAGAGAAATGGTTTTGGGCTTTAAATGAAGGGGTGGTGGTAGGTGGGAGTATTGGGCCGGATCCAATGGGTTCATCCAAGGCCAACCCGCAAGCAAAGCAAAGAGGTAAAAGCCGAAAATAAATGCAGGAATAAAAGCAGGAAATAAAGTGCAGAAATAAAATTGCAGGAAATAAATTAACATGAAAATTTAAAGAGCAGATTAATTAACTAACATAAATTTACAGAAATTTAAATACAGAATAATACATTGTAACTATTAAATAAATACGTATTCTGGGAACGGGAAGTGACATCTCTACCCTCCTTAGAAAAATTCCGTCCTCGGAATTTCAGATCTAAGCATGATAGAAATATCGAAGCTAAACTAATCTAAGTATAAACAATTGAGTAAGCAATCATTCTACAATGATAATAACAAGTAATGTATCTACATCTAACAATCTACAACATTAAGTAATTCTACTCATAAGGTGACAAGCATGAGGAGTTAAGAAAATCAAGGTATACAGAAGGAAATATACCTTGTGAGTCAAACATGTGCGGATACCGTGATCGGATATCATCCTCACGTTCCCACGTTGACTCCCCTAAAGAGTGATGACCCCAAGCGACCCGGACAAGGTTAATTGTTCGGTTCTTGAGTATCTTCTCTCTTCGGTCCAAAATAGACACAGGCTGTTCCTCGTAAGACAGGTTGGTACCAACAACCAGCTCAGAATGATCAAGGACATGGCTTGGGTCCGATACATACCTTCGCAACTGAGATACATGAAATACGTCATGCACCTCTCGTAACGAAGGTGGAAGGGATAAACGATAAGCAACATCGCCTACCCTCTCAAGGATAACAAACGGGCCCACGTATCGGGGACTCAACTTTCCGCGAATGCCAAATCTAATGACCCCACGGGTAGGTGAGATCCGCAAGAATACGTGGTCCCCAACAGAAAATTCTAGCGGCCTACGATGCTGGTCTGCCCAATGACGATGCCGATCCTGCGCAACTCGAAGTCGCTCTCTAATTCCTTTAATCACTTCCACTGTCTGAACAATCATCTCCGGGCCTAACATCTTTCTCTCCCCAATATCGTCCCACGCTAGTGGCGACCTACACTTCTTACCATATAGTGCTTCAAATGGCGCCATCTGGATGCTTGCTTGATAACTGTTGTTGTACGAGAACTCGACTAAGTGCAGGTGGCTTTCCCAAGATCCTCCAAAATCCAGGGTGCAAGCTCGCAACATGTCTTCCAAAGTCTGAATTGTTCTTTCTGATTGCCCGTCTGTCTGGGGATGGTAAGCCGTGCTAAACCTTAACTTGGTACCCAAGCTATGATGTAAGCTCTTCCAAAATGTGATGTAAAACGGGTGTCTCTGTCTGACACAATACTGACAGGGACTCCATGCTGCCTGACTATCTGCTGCATATACAATTCTGCCAACTTCTCCGTAGATTGACCTACTCTGAAAGGAAGAAAGTGCGCCACCTTTGTAAGCCGATCTACTATCACCCAAATAGCATTTTTACCACTTGGTGATCTCGGTAAACCGGTCACAAAGTCCATTGTGATATGCTCCCACTTCCATTCCGGGATAGGAAGCGGTTGCAATAATCCAGCTGGCCTCTGCTGCTCTGCCTTCACTTGCTGACATACTAAGCAACGGGAAACAAATCTAGCTATCTCCCTCTTCATCCCATTCCACCAGAAGTGCTGCTTGATATCTTGGTACATCTTGGTCCCTCCAGGGTGTATGGAATACTGAGAACTGTGAGCTTCTGCCATAACCTCCTGTCTGATATCTTCACTAGGCACACATAGACGTGACCCAAACCTAAGCGTACCATCTTCATGGATTTGTATCTCCTTCCTGAGTCCTGACTCACATTCTTCCCTAAGCTTCTGAATCCTTGGGTCTTGTGCCTGAGCTGCCTTGATCCTATCTACCAAGTCGGATTGAACTTGTAGACTCGCCAGAACTCCTACATCACTAGGAAGTATAACCTCGATGCCCATCTCCTGAAGATCTTCTAAGATATGCCTCTGTGTTGTTAACATAAATGCGCCGCCTCTCCTGCTGAGAGCATCTGCTACCACATTAGCCTTGCCTGGGTGATACTGAAGCTCCACGTCGTAATCCTTGATCAACTCCAACCATCTTCTCTGCCTCATGTTCAATTCTTTCTGAGTAAAAATGTACTTCAGACTTTTGTGGTCTGTGTACATGTCCACTCGATCACCATATAAGTAATGCCTCCATAGCTTCAAAGCAAATACTACTGCTGCCAACTCCAAGTCATGAGTCGGGTAATTCTTCTCGTGGTCTCGAAGCTGCCTAGATGCATACGCTATCACCTTCCCATGCTGCATGAGGACACATCCAAGTCCTTTACCTGACGCATCACAATAAACGGTAAAACCTCCGGGTCCAACTGGCAATGTAAGAATAGGCGCTGATATCAACTTCTGCTTCAGATTCTCAAATGATGCCTGGCATTCTGCCGACCAGACGAATGGCACGTCCTTTCGTGTCAAGCGAGTCATGGGTGCTGAAAGCCTTGCAAAGTCTGATACAAACCTTCTGTAATATCCTGCCAATCCCAAGAAACTCCGCACATCTGCTACGGTCTTGGGTACTGGCCAACTTTCTACTGCTTCTACCTTCTTGGGATCCACTGCTACTCCAGCTCCTGATATGATATGACCCAAAAATGAAATGTGATCCGACCAAAACTCACATTTGCTGAGCTTGGCATACAACTGGTTCTCTCTCAGAACCTGTAACACCTTCCGGAGGTGGTCTTCATGCTCCTCTTCACTAGTTGAATATATAAGAATGTCGTCGAGAAACACAACGACAAATTGATCCAAGTACGGCATAAAGATGCGATTCATCAAATCCATAAAGATTGCTGGAGCATTGGTCAAACCAAACGGCATTACTAAGAATTCATAATGCCCATACTTCGACCTGAATGCTGTCTTGGGAATGTCCTCCTTCCGAACCTTCACTTGATGATACCCTGAACGAAGATCTATCTTGGAGAAAATTCTAGCTCTGCTCAACTGATCAAATAAGTCGTCGATCCTGGGTAGTGGGTACTTGTTCTTCACTGTTGCTGCGTTAAGCTTCCTGTAATCAATGCACAATCTGGATGATCCATCCTTCTTCCCCACAAGTACCACTGGTGCTGCCCATGGTGACACGCTAGCTTGGATGAACTTCTTCTCCTTCAGTTCCTCTATGTGCTGATATACCTTGGCCTGCTCTGAATCCGCCATTCTGTAAACCCGATCTGATATCGGTTTAGTTCCAGATGCCAATTCTATACTGAACTCGATATCTCTAACCGGTGGTAGACCTGGAAGCTCTTCAGGAAATACGTCTAAAAACTCTTCAACTACCTTCGGGACTTGAACTTCTTCCATTGTCGTTACTACTCCCTGTTCTTGTTGAGTTGCCACTGATCTGACTAAGGTGAACCTCTTCATGCCTAGAATGTCAAAGGATACACTCCCTCTACGACAATCTATTGTCGCATGACTGTCTTTCAGCCAGTCCATGCCTAAGATAACGTCAAAATTTCCAACAGGAAATTCTATCAACCGGGCGGGTAAGGAATGCCCGCAAACTACAACGCTACATGCTAGAATAACTCTACTAACTCCTACGAGCCCATTACCAGTGAGTATATTCAACCTCCCTGGCAATGCCTCGAACTCCATTCCTAGCCGTGTTGCAAATTGTGCAGATATAAATGAATGGGATGCTCCCGAATCAAACAATGCTACTGCGGGATATGAGGCGACGAGAATGTTACCTGCCACAACATCTCCCGATGCTAATGCCTCTTCCAAGGACAGAGTGAATGCCTGCCCTCGACCTCCTTGCTGGTTTCCATGCTGCGGCCTAGCCTGGTGTTGCCGCTGGCCCCTGCCTTGGTGATGCTGGGGTGGTCTATGCTGATGTTGCTGCATCGGCGGTCCCTGCTGCCGAAACATTTGAGCCTGCGTCATGAACGGGCGCTGTGCCAACGGCCTCACTGCTACCGCTGGTCCTCGATACTGTCCTGCCCCTGGTGCTGGCAGAGCAGGAAATTGTTGTACTGGTCCTCCTGACCTCGAATTCATGGGACATGTGGTAACCCGATGACCTGGATTCCCACATATCAAACACTGCCCGTTCAATGTCCGACACACATCTCTAGTGTGCCCTACCTTCCCACAATAAGTGCAGTCCACCGGGGGTTGCTGGTTCTTCCTCTGTTGTTGTTGCTGCTGCCTGGGTGGTGGTGCGGGTCCTCGCAGTGCCACATCGTGGATACGAATGCCAGGGGACGGTGCTGTTGTTCGGGGCGCTGCTCCCCCTCCTCCTTCAATCTGACTGTGGGATCTCTTCTGACCTCCAGTCCTTGCCACAAGCCTCTGAATGGTTATCTCATGCCTTCGAGTCGCCGTCAATACTTCATCAAAAGTCTGGTAATTGTGCCCCTCTATCAATTGCAAGAGCTCGAGATGAATCCTTGCTGGAACCTCATAGCCCTCTGGCTCTCTGTGGCTACCATCTCCGGGACGAACCTACTCAATCTGCAGAACTCCGCTGCATAAGCATCTACCGTCTTGCCAGCCTGTCTAAGATTGATAAACTTCTGTTGTAGCTCAAACTGCGCCACAACTCCATAGTACTTTGTCTTGAACCTTGCTGTAAAATCGTCCCAAGCTACAGGACGTCTGATGCCTACCTCCTCTGATTCCCATCAATCACGTGCGAGATCTTGAAGTAACAACTTCACCTGATCCACACGTTCTTCTGCCGGCACCTTAGCGGCTGTCAAAATAGCCTCAATATCCTTAAGCCATGCATCTGCTGAGATGGCATCCTCCGTGCCTTCGAAACGGCGGGGGTTGTACTTGCAAAACCGGGCTGATGCTCCTGAATCCGGCCTGGCCCCTCTTTCCAAAGCTGTCTGCAACCCTTGGTTGAGCAACACATTCTGCTCTTGTAACTGAGCGTGCATGCGCTGCTGGGCTAACATCTGATGTTGCTGAGTAGCCATCATCCCTCTCATGATCTCCAGAAGGGCTGGTGTGTCCACTTCCACTGGGGTAGGTGGAACTATTGGTGGTGTTGGAACCTCCGGATACTGCGGTCCAACTGCTGGTTCTACTATCACCTCTTCTTGAATAGCCTCTTGAGGTTGTACTGGCTCTTGTTGCCGACCAACCTGGTCAGGTTGCCCATGTTGTCCTTGTTGTTGTTGTCCAATCCTGACAGATGCGGACGAGGTGCCCCTAAGAAAAGGGACAAGAGAATAATCAAACGGTCGGACAGGGAAGATCAATGAAGTCAAAGGATACCGGAATGTCAAGCTAGAATCGAGAATACGAATCAGGAGATCAAAGAGAAACATGTGTGATTGAGACATCCTATAAATTAAAACACCCCACAAGTCTGAAATCAGACCTGCATGGGCCACCACTAAAACCTTGTCACGTCCCAGAACCAGAATACTGGAGAGCGGGGAAATGACTCAGCCAGCTACGTATTACGGGTAGATGAATACCGTATAATACGATCAATGCTGTCTAAAAGACAAGGGGGTGCATACTATATGAAAGTCTCGCTATGGTCACTTCACATCTATTGTCTCAATCATTCAAACAAGAAGCAATAATAGAGAACATTTAAGATAAAGCAATAAGGCGTCCCAAACGCTTGGTCAAAATGTTCTTGAGATCTGGCTTTACAAAACATAGCCAGATGATATAGCAACATATACACAATTGTTATCAGCTGCAGTCTGACTTAATTACAATTATGTAAAAGTAAGTACAAGACAATCCGACTAACATGTCGGTGCCAAACGGCAAAATATAAAGTAAGTAACAAAACGAGCGGAGAAGTAAGGAACCCACTCGAGTCCTCCTGCGATCATTCCTCTAGTATTGACCATCTTGGAGGTAGAAGTAAGCTGAGTCCTCGGGAACCGGCTCTAGATCTGGCCATGCAAAACCAGAGAAGTTAGACCTCTAATAGCAAGTACCGCAAGGAAGCACGATATGAGGAGTTAAAACCAGTAATAAGAGAATAGGATATATAGATCTCTGCTTGCTACTAGGATTCACATAATGTCACGACACTTCGAACCAACCTCCCAACCAAACAAGGACAGAAGTTGGCCCGTCATATCCTGACATTCTGATCATCTTAGTTAGTTAACAGAGTAGGTACAGTACACAAACAAATCAACTTAAACGGCCATCCAACTCCTACGGCTTACTACTGTGAGTCCCAAGTTATCCTGGAATTATGCAATAAGGATTTCTCAGTTCTTACTATGAACAAACAAGGCTAGTCTATCCAATCAATCAATTGCGCCAATCATGAATTAGACGAGTCCCAGCGGGACGCCCGTCATCAATATACAATATACAATAATATAAGCAGATACTGCTCCCTGCCCGTGTGGCAGATTTGCGGTATCTGTGGGAACCAGCCGGCCTGTCGGGCACTAATAGTCCCAAGAGGGCTGTCATGTAAGAACTCGAAAATCCATACTCTCCATGCAATCATTGTTTTATTTAACTTAGTAGCTTCTAGGTTAAATGAAATTCCATGCCGTGGATCATGGTCATTCAAATGAGTACTCTCGTACGGGGTACGATATGCATTTCTACAACGATACCAGTGCGGTTAGGTTGTAGGTCTTACATAGCGTAATACAACAATCAAAACTAACCACGGGATAATCATGCCTTGACCATAAAGTACACATGCTGCTTTCGTAACAATAAATAAATAAATTTGTAGCCTGCATGTATATATATGTCAATATTTGGGTTTGGCTAATCGATTTCAATAGTTCATAGTTAATATGAACGTGTCTTATTCCTTTCAATTCAATAAGACGACTAGCCAGCCTCTTAGTTCCATCTAGGAACGCATGATCAATAATTAATCAAGATAACAATCAATGTTAATTAATGCCAATTCGGGAAATAAAATGGAGAAATAAATAATGATTGGAAAATAAATAATCTCATGCGCTGTGAAAAATGATTGGAAAATAAATAAACTCATGCGCCTGAGGAATGCTGTGGGAAATAAATCTCATGCGCTGATGTGGGAAAGGTTGGGAAATAAATAATATCATGCGTCTGAGAGAAATGATGGGGAAATAAATAAACTCATGCGCTGTGGGAAGTAATTGGGAAATAAATAAATTCATGCGCCTTGGTTGTGAGAAGTGATTGGGAAATAAATAAATTCATGCGCCTTGGCTGTGGGAAGTGATTGGGAAATAAATAAATTCATGCGCCTGAAGGAAAGGATTGAGAAATAAATAAACTCATGCGCCTGAGGGAAAGGATTGAGAAATAAATAAACTCATGCGTCTTGGCTGTGGGAAGTGATTGGAAAATAAATAACTCATGCGCCTTGGCTGTGAGAAGTGATTGGGAAATAAATAAATTCATGCGCCTTGGCTGTGAGAAGTGATTGGGAAATAAATAAATTCATGCGCCTTGGCTGTGGGAAGTGATTGGGAAATAAATAAATTCATGCGCCTGAGGGAAAGGATTGAGAAATAAATAAACTCATGCGCCTGAGGGAAAGGATTGAGAAATAAATAAACTCATGCGTCTTGGCTGTGGGAAGTGATTGGGAAATAAATAACTCATGCGCCTTGGCTGTGAGAAGTGATTGGGAAATAAATAAATTCATGCGCCTTGGCTGTGAGAAGTGATTGGGAAATAAATAAATTCATGCGCCTTGGCTGTGGGAAGTGATTGGAAAATAAATAAATTCATGCGCCTGAGGGAAAGGATTGAGAAATAAATAAACTCATGCGCCTGAGGGAAAGGATTGAGAAATAATTAGACTCATGCGCTGTGGGAAGTGATGATTTGATGCGCTGTGGGAAATAAATCTCATGCGCTTGAGGAATGAAGATTTGATGCGCTGTGGGAATAAAGATTTCCATGCGCTTGAGGAATGAAGATTTGATGCGGCTGGGACTGTTCTTCTTCTCCGAATTTTCTGAGAACAGAACCATGGGAACCATGGAAGCCATTGCTTCCAAGCTTCATAAATCCTTCATCCCAAGCCCAAATATGGACTTCCATAGGTCAAAATTGGGTAGAACGAAATTCTCTACAACATGGAACCATCGAAACTTGAAGATAACAAGGTTTACTAGATCAAAACCTAAGAAATCCGAAAATGTATCAAACTTAGATCTACAACAAATAAGCCATGGAAATTGAAAATGCTAAGTACTAAAGAGACTTAGAATCAAATGAGGAAGATGATGGAACAATAAAAATGGGGATCCATCAAGAAGCAAGTTGGCACTTGCCTATCTCTTCTAGGTTGGTGGGAGAGTTATGAGGAAGAAGAAGTGAAATGGAAAGAAGTAATGAAGAGAGAGAAATGGTTTTGGGCTTTAAATGAAGGGGTGGTGGTAGGTGGGAGTATTGGGCCGGATCCAATGGGTTCATCCAAGGCCAACCCGCAAGCAAAGCAAAGAGGTAAAAGCCGAAAATAAATGCAGGAATAAAAGCAGGAAATAAAGTGCAGAAATAAAATTGCAGGAAATAAATTAACATGAAAATTTAAAGAGCAGATTAATTAACTAACATAAATTTACAGAAATTTAAATACAAAATAATACATTGTAACTATTAAATAAATACGTATTCTGGGAACGGAAAGTGACAACCGCTATACGGTCACGGCTGTCTAGATATGTGAGGGTTTCACTACAATCCATCAGTCTCTTAAGGTCATCAAATAGCCTATTGTCTCAACCCCCGGGGCTTGTCAATCATGTTACAGCCCGTAGGCAGACATTAAGTAAGTACAATCGAGCTAACACTTGCTCGTCGGCTAAACGCCTCAAAAGAATAATGTACAATATTACAGTGGAAGAACAAAAGAAACCCACTCGATGCCCTGGTTACGCCTGGTGACCACCATCGGGCTGAAAAGCAGGGAGATCCTTTGGTGCTGCTCCGGTATCTGGCTATACAAAACCAGCTGGGTCAGACCCTAGAAAGAGCAAGTGCCACAAAGGAGGCTTCACTTAAGAACTAAAACCAACAAATCATTATCATTCAATATGTAAGAAAACAACAATAAGTAACACAGATTGAGGTTTGTGCACTACCAATGCACTTATCCCAATCCGAGAAAATAATTAAGTGAGGCATCATTGACCTACGATAACTGGAGAATCATGCTAAATAGAATATAGCTGGACAATATATGAAGAGAAGACGAAGATACTATTCCGGAAGCCAGGTTACAATCCTTAAACCAAACAAGGACCGAGATTGTAACCCTTCGCCTGAACAGAACTTAGTCTCTGATCATTTATTGCTAAAGGTGCCAATCATTAAGGTAAAAAGGAGAGAGTACAATGATAAAAGTGACAATGAAGAGTACAATACGCTAGAGTGACAATAGAGTACAATCGTTATAGTAACAATCTGGAGTGACAATCATTCAATCATTCTGGTACAATCTTTCAATCAATCACTTCTAAACAATACTATATTGGACTAGACTCCATCCAAGCAATCACGGCCAATCATTGCCTACGGCTTTCTACATTAACTAACTAGGGTTATCACAATCCTAGTTACTAGCAAGATGTAATGAGATGCTCCAAGTAGTCACAGGCCCTGCAGCTATCCAGGTTATCCAGGCGAACATTATAGTGACAATTTAGAGAGTACAATACATTAGAGTGACAATAGAGTTCAATCAATTAAGTGACAATAGTGGGTGCCCCACATAAAAGTGGGCTGGAAATGTGCCCTACTCGTCGGCAGGCTACAAGTCCAAACATTTACGGCCGGGATAACGGGATCGCTTGTAACTGGGGAACATCTCTTCATGTCTAACGAATTATACTAGTCATTAACCTTAGTCCATTTCAGTAGATACTCCTGACCGTGGTACTCAGGAGTCCCCTCCTAGACATGATACAAGATAGGACTGGATTATTTGTACAAGCACAATCGTCCACGGTGTCAGGATTAATTAAACATGTCATATCATGTCAGGTAGCCGTCGCAACAGCTGTTCAAGATATATCAGGTCAGGTTATCATGCCAAGTGTACTTTGTCAGGAGTGCGCCACGGCGGGCCACTATCATGTCATGTCAGGTTATTATGTCAGGAGTGCACCACTACGGGTCACTATCACGTCATGCTCAATTATCAATTCCAAACATATCAAGTGAATTCATGATTTTCAAGTTCAGGACAAAAGGCGTAAGGATATAAAATGGACGTTAAATATCTAATATAATATCAATATACAGGGCTATAGAAGATCCAGGGTAAGTAGGGTCAGGTCCAGTTGCGCCTAAACATCAGGTTGCGCTCAAGTCAAGCTACGCTCAAGTCAAGCTACGCTCAGGTCAAGCTACGCTCAAGTCAGGCTACGCTCAGGTCAAGCTACGCTCAAGTCAGGTTATGCTCAAGTCAGGCTACGCTCAAGTCAGGCTACGCTCAGGTCAGGCTACGCTCAGGTCAAGCTACGCTCAAGTCAAGCTACGCTCAAGTCAGGCTACGCTCAAGTCAGCGTATGGACTCCATACGACTCCTCTTCAAGGCAGCGTATGAGGTCCATGCGACTCCTCATCAAGGCAGCGTATGAGGTCCATACGACTCCTTGTCAAGGCAGCGTTGAGGTCCATACGACTCCTTGTCAAGGCAGCGTATGCAAGACATACGCCTCCAAAAGGCAGCGTATGAGGTCCATACGACTCCTTGTCAAGACAGCGTATGCAAGACAAACGCCTCCAAAAGGCAGCGTATGAGTCATACTGCGCTACGCTAAAGAGCGCGCGCAACTCAGTGGCGCAAGCTAAAAAGCTCGCGCACACTGCTCACTGTCTTCTCCAAATCACCAAGAACTCCATGGTTTGAACCCAAAGCTTCACAATCCATAATTTGGTCAAAATAAGTCCAAATCTAACTTTTCAAAGGTCAAAATTGGGTAGAATAAAATTCTCTACAACATGGAACCATCAAAACTTGAAAACAAAGAAGTTTGATAGATTAAAACCACCAAAATCCGAAAATAACTAATTTCTAGATCTACAAAAATTAAAGCCTCAAAATGGAAAATAACAAGTTCTAATGTGTCTTAGAAACATGAGGAGAAGCTAATGGAACAATAAAAAGGGGCTCTCTTGTGGAAGCAAGTTGCACTTGCCTAAGGGGTGTTCTTGGTTGGTGGTGGGTTTAATGGAGAAGGAAGAAGAGTTAATGAGAAAGTGGAGGAGAGAGAAAAGTTAGGTGGGTTATAAAGGGGGATGGTGGTGGTAGGTAGGGGGTTCACCTCTATGGTTCATAATGAACCAAGCAAACCAAACCAAGCCGAACCAACCCAGAAATAAACCAAGCCCAAATAAACCAATGAACCATTAAAACCAATTAAACTATCAATGCCAATAAAACCAAGCCAATGCAAAATAAACCAAGATAACTAACCATGAATAAATAAAATATGGGTCCAAAACACGTATACGTACACTAAATACGTATCACGAATTTGGGACATTACATATATATATATATATATATATATATATATATATATATATATATATATATATATATATATATATATAAAGAAGGTAATTGTGGCGAACGCTCCCACTGAGAATCGATCTTCTGACCACTTGGGCCGCATGCATCTTTCTTAACCACTAGGCTAGAGGTCATTTGCTCTCTCTCTCTCTCTCTCTCTATATATATATATATATATATATATATATATATAAGTTAAAGGTAGATTAGATTAATGATCATATAGTATTGCCTAAAGATAGATTCATAAAGGATATACTAAAGTCTAACTAATACCAATGGGCTGCACATATGGATACAAGTAATCAAGGTTATAAATTTACCAGGACGAAAAATACTTTATTTATATTCGGTCCTGAATCCAATCGATTTTTTTTTATCTCCATCTCCATCTCTGCTCCAATTTTCATTTTTAAATTTCAAATTCGTCCCAGTTGGGAAAAAAAAAACTCAGGTCTCGTGAAAAAATGTCATCCCTAATTGAGAAGATGAACAAAACCAAATGCTTGAATAAAAGGCAATATTGTTATTACAACCTCCATACAACTATTTATTACAATCGTCTAGGTGACGGTTGTTAATTGAATCTCTCTTTCCATGTGAGGTAGGAGAGAGAAGGGTTTCAATTAATAGGGAGTGGATCAGATGTTCCTAATCTGGTGTCCCAATCATGTCCCCCTCCCCCTCCCCCCCCCCCCCCCCCCCCACTCCTCCTCTATGACATGTGGGTCCTGTCGATAAAAATCAATAAAAGGCCGACATGTCATTGAGGGGGAACAGAATTGTGATATCGAATCAAGGACAATTGAGCTGGTCTCCAATTAACAATGGTATTGGAAAGGAATGATTGCTTGAAATTTGTAAACTTAGCATTAAAGTGTAGTTACCATACATTGCTAGTATCGAGAAATATCCTTTCATCGCTTCACTTCTCTTTTACTGCCACTAGGGTTATTTAGTAATAGGGTCTCGTATTAGTTAAAATTAGGATTTGAATTTCGAAAATGATTGACGTTACAATTTATGTCTTCAAATTACTGTTCATTTGTCTACGTAAACAGTAATTTGGAAATCCAAATTCTAACACCAATTAATTTTAAAATTCAAACTCTAATATCCTATATGAGATTATGTTACTAAATAATAATAATAATAATATTAATATTAATAATAATAATAATCTTCCTCCTCCTCCTCCTCTCTCTCTTTCTTTTTCTCTCTCTCTCTCTCTCTCATTATTGATTGAGTGGACTGGTGAGGCCCTCAAGTCCTTTTCTGGGTAAAGGTGGTGACAGGAACCCTCCCCTTTCTTCTTGATGGACATATGCCCACTTGAGTGTCTTCTTGTGATCATCCTCTGTACAACTGCTGCCACAATCAACACTACAGTCCCTCCCCCCCCCCCCCCCCCCCCCCCCCTTTTTCCATGGCTCCTACAGCAGCAACAATTGCAATACTCATGGTCATGGGTCCTCTCCTCCTACAATAATTGCTCACATCAGTAACCCCCTTTCACTTCTGACCTCACATTTGCTCAATATCTCCACTTATCATACACTCTAACTATAGTGATTTGAAGGTTTTTTTTTTTTAATAATTTTAATTAAAATTTGTAACACTTTAGGACTACAGTATTATCTTGTCCATACGTGAAAAATATTTGCAAGTCAAGGGGCTCTTCGAATTTAGAGTGTGTACTATCTCGCGAATAATAATTCAACTGGACCCACTAAGGGAAGAAAAAATAATAAAAAAAGGGATGAAAAAGAGAAGGTTAATTTGGAACATAAATTTGATATGTTATTTGGAGTATATTATTGTGTGTCAAAGTTGACATTCTAAAAATAGTAATTTATAAGATTTCTAAAAAAAACTGAAGTATGGAATGAAATATCACCACTGTGGATGCTCTTACTGTTCAATTTTAACATCCCAATTTTGTAAATTGTTCTTGTGATGCAACTTTCGTTAAATTTGAAGCACATCGGGACTACTTTAAAAAAAAAAAAAATCTGGCAATACAATTAAGTATTTAAATTACGTTTTTGCAATATAAGATATATTTTTGAAGTGTTCTCGATATACATTAAAATTGACCAAAGATAATTCTAAATGAGAACAATTTATGAAATTGGGTTACTAAAATTAAACAGTAAAAAAATTAAGATATTAATAAATATCAGAACACTATAATTGGATAGTTTAGCCTTTAAATAATGTAGGATTGCATCATATGTATGCATGTCCGATCTTCATTAGTTATTGGATTGAATCTAATTTGGTGAATATCACACTACTAATTACATCTATCTTCTTCACCTTGCTAAGCAAATAACTAATTACCCTTTCATTAATAATTATGATTTTCATTAGTTATTTGCTTAATTATAATTAAGCAAATAACTAATTTCATCTAATTTGGTGAAATGAAATCATAATTATTAATGAAAGGGTAATTTTTTCGAGACTAAGATCTCATTTAGTACACTGTAATGTAACCGTAATCGTAATGTAACAAAAAAAAATTTGATTATATTACGATTACGATTACACTACAGTGTACCAAAGGGGTGTAAATTTCTTTCACGGGTTATCTATTCTACTATATAATATAAAAACTAGGTGGTGAAACTTTTGAATTCCTAAAATGCCCTTGAGTATGTCATTTATGTTTAATATCAAAGTAATCAAGTTTGTATGAAGATTTTCTTTTTTCATACAATTTTTCATTTTTCAATGGTAATAAATTTTTCTATTCTTACAATATTTTCAAAGATTATTAATCTTAATAAAAAAAGTTTAAAAAAAATTGTAGTTTGAATCTCTTGGCACTGTAAAAAGAATGCACACACACATGAATAATCACCTAGACAAAAAGATGACAAATGATCTTATGATATTCTAATTAAAATACGTGCAAAGCACGTACATGTAGACTAGTCACAATTAATAGCAATTGCATGAACTTGAGATTATACTTAATTGTCTTGCAAAAAGTAAGTGAGACTGATTGATAGCAAGATTTTCTTTTTGTTACACAAGAAATATTTTCTTTTTGTTGATAAAGACTGCCATGAGAAAGATCGGAAGAGGGTTGTCTTATCTCAACAAAAATAATGGAGATGTTCATCGAGCATAACTTTCATTCATTCAATAGATGATCGGTAGGCTTATAACATGTCTGTCGAGTCTGGACAAATTAGAATGGTCTCACTATCAAGCAGCTAGCTCACGTTTAGTGCAAAGTTTCCTTCATGTGTACCAAACTTATGTAGATATTGTTCAATCATACTCCAAACTGAGAACATCAAACTGTATAAGCAGATGAATGCTAATTTTTTTTTGTCCCACATAGGGTTGGCCTAGAGGCAAGTCCGAGAACACTTTCGACTTGGACAACCACCCTTCGTTACGGGTAAGCGTTCGGTTTATTCGGTTTCAACCGTACCGAATTAGCCAAAATCAAAAAAATTTAAAATTCTAAAAATTCAAAACCGAAACCAAACTTAGTCAAAACCGAATCAGAATAATAAATTCGATTTGTTCGATTAGACTATTATATTGTTTAATAGGTTGACTTAAAGTTGGAATCGTGGTTAAATTTATTAAAATTATAAATTTTATATACACATTTGTTGAATTTTAAAGTTGTGCACAGAGTTGGACTAGTTGTTAAATTATCAAAATTGAAATTCAAAACACATACATAGAATTTTTAAAATATACACATTTTAATCACAAAATATTCGAAGAATTGAGGGCATTTACATGATTGTATAACTCTTATTCGATTTTGGATCGAAATCGAAACCCAAAACCGAATAAGAAATTTTAGTATTTTGAAAATCGAAACCGAACGAATTTTTTTGAAGCCGAACCGAATCTCTTATTCGGTTCGTTTCGATTTTCGGTCCAAAACTGAACAATGCTCACCCTTACCCTTCATATGACAACTTCTGAGACCATTTTATTTTCTTAGAACCAGTCCAACTCAAATCCAACTTAAACGTATATTTTCTCAATAAGAATCAAATAACCGAAAGGCAAAATTGTCTCCAACTAAGAAAATCCAATCCTTCGGACTAGCCCGGAGCCCACACACAAAAAGAAAAATATTTGGAACTCAAATCTTCAATTTATTAATGTAACGGCAATGTTACGTTGTCCGCGAACTTGGACACGTGTACCCGTTGATTGCAGGGAGACGGATATGTCCGAAGTGGTACAGAAAGGACAGTTGGGGGGGGGGGGGAGGGTGTTGTTGATATGTCAGCGTGCGAACACGCGCGTGGTCACCAACCCTGCCCTCCCCGCGGGCAAAAGAGCTTTCCGTTAATGTAAATCTTTGTCAAATGAATCTAATCATCTATCATTCTCGCAAGTAAAATGTTATAGAACCAAGACTATATATATATATAACTTGTTCACTGAATCTTGTACATGTGACAAATGAGGACAAGAACACTTTCCTTGTTCTCAACAATCTTCAACAACCACAATAAGCTGACGTTTCTATTTGAGAGTGACGGACAAGAGACCAACTATCGACATTTATTAAAAGATGGGTCCTTCGCTAAAGCTCAATATGGCCAACAGAGAGTGACACTAAAATTACACACTTAATTGCCCACTAATAATCACATCTTCAATAAATCATCAAGAATCCGTTCAAACTTTCTTTTTACGTGTTGTTGGCAACATTCGGAACCCAGAACCGGTCCGGTTCAGCCGAAAAAACCCAGTCTGCCTCCAGACCGCGTCCCGGACCCGGCTCATGTCCCGGCCCTTGAGGGTCCTGCCCGCCCCTTCAAACACGGACGTGGTCACGCTCCTCCTCCCGTGCTCCCGGGCCAGGTACTCGTGCGGCGGGACCCACTCCGTCTCGTCCTCGGCCGAGCCGGCCGGGCCGGCCCGTGCCGACCCGGACCAGCTGGGCACGTCGACGGGCGCGGAGGTGCCCTCCCGCCGCCTCTGGTGGCGCCAGCCGCTCTCGAACGAGAGCGAGAGGCCGCCCAATTGTCGCCTGACGCTGTTCTCCTGCTCGTCGTCGGTCCGGTCCGGTTCGTTGGCGGTCGGCCACACGTCGTCGTGGTCGAACTCGGGTCCGACGTTCCGTCCGCCGTGGTCGTGGCCGTGCGTGGTGCCGAGGAGGAGGTGGTGGCGGTTGCGGTCCGTCGCGTTCTTTCTGCCCTTCGCCATCGGCCAACGTCGGAGGATGATGACGTAAGCAATCAGGTGTTGTGGCGGCTGCGGCTCCGAGGATCCGGGAGGAGATTGTTCCTTTGCGTTTTGGGGAACGTTGTACACAAATGTGGTCATAACCATTTTGCAAATTATGGAGTCGCGTATTTATAGTGTTAGCATCTCAACATGGGAGGCCCACATATCACGTGACAAGCACATGGGTAGGACCCATGCACTATAGTGGAGGACCCAATTTTGTAACCATCTCGTGGGGCCCACATGTCATTGTAAGGTAAAGTGGAGTAGATTTGGTGTATAGATTTTTTTTGAGGGAAGATTATTGGTGGGTGTGGATTCCCAAATGGTCGAAGTGCACATTGGATGGTTCATGGTTGGTTGTGGTGGGAGTGGGACCCACTTGGACCTAGGGTTTTGTCCTCATGGAAGTGAACAAAAACCCTACCACCAGTATTGCTAGTGTTTGTGTTCCGATGCACTTGGAATATAAAACAAACCCTAACCCTATGTCACAACAATTAGAAGAAGATGTGGATTTATCAATGGCTCTACTTGTCAATATTTACTACCATCACATGCTTTTCAAGAAAGACTAGACCAATTTTCGCTTCCAAAGTCCTAGTATATAGGGTTTTCTTCCAAAGTCATGGTAGTCTTAGACATGCTTATATCTTGTGCTTAACGTATTTTGGTTGGAAGAGTAGCTTCAAGACGCGTTTGATACTAGTTGTTTGTTAAAAAATGTTTTACAAAAACAATTCGATTTGGAACAACTTTTAAAAACAGTTGAAGACTATCAAAAAAGTATAATTCTACTGTCATTTTTTGGAAACTAGTCATAATTTTAAAATAAACCTTATACCAACATATGAAGTTCTTTTCTACAAAACTGAGTGCCTCTTGTGGTTACCGAGAAGAGATATAAAATCTTTATCGGATGACGAAAAATCAGTGGATCGAGTCACGGGGGCGTATATCTTCCATTTATTTTGTGGAAGTTGGGAGATACTGGGCCCAACAGACATACAACATGCACAAAGTCTCGTGCGCATCGTCGGGTGACAAAATACATACAACTCATTCCCCTTATATTTGGCTCATTTAATTGGTACTATGCTTTTGTTGGTGCTACGTCAAATTGATTCCGATCTTAATGTCAAACATTTTCAAAATCTCCGATGTACTCTCATTGTTCGATCCCACGAAAAATAAAAAAGAGACGGGACGAAGTCATCTGCCTATTATACTATTCGTCCTCACAATCTCTGACGTACTCTCGTTGTCCGATCCCACGAAAAATCAGAAGGAGATTATCTTTCGATTCAGAAAAATAAAACTTTTGGGGGCAAAAGTCATCTGCATATTCTACTATTTGCCATTCTTGTGAAGGCGGTGTCATGACCCGAACTAGAATCATTCCATAAAGTATACTGGACTAGATCCACATCTGTTAAAAAAAAATTTCTATGTAACACCTGAAGCAATTCCAATTATCTATATATCGTGATCGTGTTACTAAATTATCAACTTCATTATCATTACCTTTGAACTTTGAACGCTCAACTAGAAACAAGATAAAATCTAACCGTTGAGTAATAAAATACTAATTTTTAAGAGAAGTTCAATTCCCTAGCTTTTTTTTTTTTCCAATAAAAAAAATCAAAGCTGAGAAAGGAAGATCCTAACAAAAAAATTATTCAAACAATCTAAAATATTTTTTGAGGTAAAAAAAAAAAAAAAATTAGGCTGTGGAGCACCATAAGCCTCCGTTTGGTAACCGCGGAGTAACTTACCACGCTTCTCTTTTTGGTGACTCTGACACATGAAAACTACATCTTCCCCAGTTATTACTGGCATAAGTTAGCAGCAGTTTATAAGCACAATAATTGAGCTCAGGTGTGGGTCCCACCAGCGCCTTTGCCTGGCCCACTCCCCGGTGGGACCCTGGGAATATGTACATGGTGGGCCCCACGGATTAATTGGATTGCGTTGTTAAAGAGAACAATAGAATCAGAATCTCCACCAGCCTGCTTCCAACCCTAATTCCAACCTATTTTGAGCACTATTTTTTTTTTTTTTTACTCCCACACCTCCTCTGACCTTTAAAAAAATGTTTAGTGCCATACGTAACGAGAAATGGGAGTACCTCAAACTAATTGTTTTTTCATAAAATGGGTTGGAATCACTTTGATTGGTTACTTTTGTTAGGAAATGCATCGATCTGTTCCCATGTGATTATATAGTTGTCAATTTGGACTTTGTTAATTGAGCTCAAGGGGGGAGAGGTTAGGGCTTTCCAGCTTGATCTTTGTCTAGTTGGTGTGGGCCCTTTGATGATGGGGAGTGCCTTATCAGCTTCATGGAAGGTTGTAGAGTTGGCAAAGATCAAATTGCTTTTGTCTTTGTTTTTCAATGTTTTTTTTTCTAGTGAATCTTAATTAAATATTGAAATTTTCTGCATTCAATATCTCGTTGGTACTTGTTAGAGGAAGAGAGGTATTCGCTAAAGGTGTAAGTGGGTGGAAGGTTAAAATCTTCAGTATTCCGCCAAAAATATTTACCTCCATATCTACCTTTGTTTATAACTATCAAAAATAATAATTCCACCTCCATTGAAGGTCAACATATTCACCTCCGCCTCTCCATATAAACACATGTCAAGGGTGGAAGTATTAAAAAAAATCTTTACTCTAACTATAGAAAGCAAAAAGAGTCAACAGGAACGAACCCAAAAATTTAAGAGAGAGAGGTCAACCTCAAATATATAAAAAATCATGGCTTACTATGTCCGCACTTGCCTCTTACTGATTCGGTCCCTGTTAGCAAAAAAAAAAAAAATGAGTGGAGTCAGCAATTTAATTTTTTGATATTTCTAAAACATGAGAATACTTTGGTACATAAGTTATGGGACATCCTCCTTTAGCCCAAGAGATGTGAGACTAAAGTAATGGGGTATACAATAATAATTAACAGATAGTTACAAGATTACAAATCAACACCACCCTCAAGTTGGTGCATAGATCTTGCACATGTCCAATATCTCTAAGAACTTAGAAAAATTTCTGACTCGAGACGACTTAGGTGATGATTCTATATCATATTTTTTTTAATTTTAGAATGGTGGAAAAGACACTAAAAAAAACTTATCATATAGTTTTTCTTTAGCAGAAGATCTTCTAATGGTCCCAGTGTCCATGGTAGCATCAAAATCTTACTTTAGTGCAGGTTCTATAATGCTAAGCAAGAAAAGAAGAAAGTTGTTGTCGAATATTTTGGGAGTGCGTTTGCGTTCAAGATTTAGTTCGCATAAAAAAACAGACTCAACACTTAAGAGATGAAGGTGCCGACGTTAATGAACTAGACTTTCAGTTCCTCACTATGGACGACCCTACTAGAGGAGGAGGAGCTGAATAATAAACTGGCCAGAAGACCGAAGACTTCAAAACCGGACCAAAAAAAGTTATACAAAAAAATGTAAATAAAATCTTTGCTTACACTGTTTTCAATTTATCAACAACAAAAAAATGTTATATCAAATTCTAAATTTTAATCAAATTAATAAAGTTTTCTTATTTCGTTCATTCTATGTTTTTTTTAAGTTTTTTCTTATAACCGGGCCAACCTGGACCCAGCCCTAAACTGATCTGGGCCCAGCTTGGTCAGGTCCGGCCCACTGTCTATCCGGGTTACGGAGTTGGTTTGGATTTCCAAAACTCCGATCCAGACTGGCCTGGCCCATCTTCTCCTCGGGCTAAGCCCGACCCGTCGGCCGGCCAGAAACACACCCTGAACTTTGCCTTGCAACATGGGTAGCAACGTTCGACACCATGAGTTGTGACATATACAGAACGGACGCATGCTTATAATTAACGAAGGTTTGGTACTATCACTTGTCATCTATGCCCTCCATGACAAAGCCATGAAAGCTGATCAATCTTCCATTCAAATCATCTCAATTTAGGCTTGTGTCCCATAGGGACACCCGCGTTGGGAGAATAAGCGATACCGATGACGAGACTCCTCATCATGATGCAACACACTCTCAGTCCAACTACTCTATTGATCAATATGCACTATGTCACGGACTTAGTATTCTAGACTACACTTCGATCCGTACGGCGTACAAGTTTCCTGCTCGTAGTCATGTGCCAGTCTTTCCGAACCCGCTTAGCTAGATCGCTAAGACGATATTGAGAATAATGTAGAGCAAAAGAGAGAGAGATGGAAGATTAAAACTTCACTTTAATAGAGAGAGATTACAACTTTGACTGGTAAGGAACAAATGAGACATCCCACTTATTTATAGTGCCCATAGAACTTACAAGAAACTTCTGGAAACAGAATACATGAATTATTCTACGAAACTCTAGAATCTAAATATTTATAAAGAGCTTCTAGAACATGTAGAAAGTTCATGAGTTTTCATGAAAGATTTCGAGTCTTCTAGAGAATTCCACAATCTTCTAGAATATTCTTGAGCCTTCCAGAGGATTCCACCATATTCTTCTAGAAAGTTCCGGAAGCTTCCAGCATAATCCCGCTTCGTGTAGAATTATGCAAGTCCGTTTCGGTGGAACGCAAACTTTTGTGCGTGACAACTGGCTCTACCTGACTATTTCAGATCTATCATGGTTATTATTGAAAAAAAAAAATTGTAAGTTCTGAGATCCAAAGTTGTTCGAGTTTGGATCGTGACAGTGTACAGTGTGCATGATCCCTTCATTCTTACCACTCCATGCCATCTAACATGGAACCTTAGTACTCCCTATGCATGCTACACCTCTGGCTTCTGCCTGCATTCTTGCAGTGGCACTTTGTGTGATCAATTTGAAGCCAACGACAAAGTCTGGTAGACCAATGTCCTCACCCCCGGGCCAAACTCGTCCGGGAAAGAGACAGTTATGATATGATTGTACCGAGAGAATCTATCATTAAAAGTTGCATGGCATGCACTTCTCCTCCTCTGTGGTTGGGGTTCGCCAGCCAAGATATCGAGAATCGACCCAAGTCAGGTCGGGCCTTCGGATTCGGGTGATCGTTACTCACATTGTTGTCTTGTTCCTCGCATAATTACTTCGAGATCTCGGTGATCTTAGGCGCGATCGCACGGATATCGTGGTCCCGCCCCGCCCCTACCGTCGACAGTGAAAATGAACTTAGGTAGGTAGAAACTTTGAGAGGTTCCAGATGTACGTTCCATAATTATTTATCATCTTCAACTCATCAATCAACGGATAAAATCTAACACTTCAGTACAAGTTTAGAGCTTGGGAGTCGGGACCATATACAAAACCCAAAGAGTATAAATTCATGTCAATTAAATGTACTTTGATAGGTAAAGATGAAACCACGCATCAAGAATTAGAGGAACATGTATATTTTCAGTTTTCGAGCAACAATCGATTCGAATGCTATCCAGGTGACAAGATATTGGACTTAGGCCGCAACTGGGTTACCGAGGTCTCTCTATTAACCTCTACAAGAGGCTCGACGATTGCATATATGAGCTATTGCGCAAGCCATATTGTTCTGTCACGTGGTGAACTCGTCCCAATGAATAATTTCTCCGACAATTAGAGAGAGGTGAGGCGCTTAATCTTATTATTTCTTGGCACCATAAACAAGTTGCAGTTCTTACATGATGTCAAAGAGGATCCATCATGGAACTCCCCAAACCAACCCAAACACTAGTTTTGTGCAAGCAACATTGCGTTTGAAATGCTTGAAGGTGGAATTCATTTTTTTTTTGACATTAATTACGCACTGGTAAGGTGGTCAGGGAATCTATCTAGAATGAGTTATGGCTCTAACCCAATTACCAATTAACTTTCTATAAAACAGGGACAATAATCAATCACATCAAGAAAACAACCAATTAGCACACATAATCACTTCAATACGTCTTAGCTACTACATGAAGGGATATGAGACAACGAAGAAGCCTCGACCATCAATCTCAACAAAGATACGATCTGCAAAATTGTTTGTGCCAAGACAAGATCAAACACAAATTTTTGGTGGCTATAGCCACCCGAACAAGCCCCAACCATTTATTTAGAAAAGATTGTAAATACAAGGTAACGTCGACTCCCTTATACTAAGACGCCGACTCCTTACACTTTTCAAAAAAAAAAGCTACAATGGATACAATGGAGATCGTAAAAGAAATCCCAATTGTTACAAGATACGCTCATCTAGGAATGGTTGCCCACCGTCTCAAAGGGGACGATATCAACCCGACGGAGTAGATGACCTTAACTCACCCTTAGAACCCCTCTCTCTATCTTGAAGTGGAAGACTTAAGAGTCATAGTACTTCTAGAAGCATTTGAATCTCCTTGAACCATAGAACACCCATAGACATTTATCCTTAAAATTCCTATTTTAGCGTACCCTAATCATTATTAGGATTCGTGACTTAACCCCTATGTCATCCTTAAAATAAATCTAGACCAACCTTATAAAAGTTGTATCTCAAACCATTCTTTCGAATTGACTCAAAATGTATCGGATTTTCGGTCCACAAGTTCTAAAAATACAACTACTAATTGAATATCATGGCCGTCAAATTTGCAAATTCTAACAAATATTAGGTGGCCCTCCAGCTGTAGACCCTTGTGGCCTCTCCAGATTGTCTTCCACGTCTCTTATAGCCTGAATTTCTAATAAACTCCCTCTCTAGTCGGAAAAGAGAGTGTTGGCCTCCATGCCTCCTTAACCGGACTCCATTTTTGTCGTCCCATGACAAAGTTCCTACTACTTGTCGTCATTGGTCTCATATTCCCGATTTGTTCCATACCACCTGCCATCTCTAACTACTCGACCACCATAGGGCTGTGCAATTAACGGTTTTAAAACCATAAACCGAACCGAATTGAACCGTATTTGTGCTTTGGTTCGATTTTTTTTACAAAGGGTTCGGAGTTCGGTTCAGGATTTTTCTAATTACGGTTTACGGTTGATGGGCTCGGCCATCAAACCGAACTATTGGTTCAGCGGGTGTGTGAAATTACATATATACCCACTCAAAACCGGCCGGCTATTAGCTATATTCAGCTAACCCTAAAGTTTTCTCTCTCCACTCCTTCTTCTGAATCTTCTCAACTCTGGAGATTGAGAGAGTAGCGCGAGGGTATCCAAAAATTTTAGGGTTTTCAAAATATTTTCTGGATCTTAACCTTTCTCCTACGATTCTCCTCGAATCCTTCCTCTTCTCAGGAGCTAGACCCAAAATTATAGGGTTTTCAAACTCTGGGTTTCCAGATCTTAACCTTTGTTGTGGATCTAAACTTAGATCCTGTCGTCGTCGGTCGATCCCTACGTCGAAAAACATTCCTGAGGTGAGAAATGCCTAGATCTAAAATTTACATTTTAATTTTGTCTTTACTCTTTACTGACCCAGATCTTAAATTTTTGTTTCTCAGGCTAACTGTTGTTCTCGACCTGCTCTGACTCTGACTGTGACGGTATTGAGTATTCTACGACCTAGATCTCAGTCTCCTTCTTATATAGAACTGTAAGTTATTTTTGAATCTCATTCTCATTTTATTAAGTTTGTTAAAAATGGAAATTTTTTTGATTATTTGGAAATTGGAAAATTAGGAAAAAGTTCTTGTAGATCTGCCAAAGTTCATGTTATGCAATGGAAAAAGTTTAATTATTTAGAAATTAGAAAAAAGTTATGTTCTGTATGCTTGGATAATCATGTTCTTGTAGTGCATTTCCTTGCATGTCAAAGAAAAAATATATTCAGCAAATCAATTCTTGCTGCAAATAAAAGTATACATAATGTATAATTGCTTCAAATAAACTGTTTCCTTGCAGGTCAAAAAATGCACATTTAGCAATGTAATGCTTGCTGCAAATAAAGGTTCTGCAAATAAACAATGTCTATTGTTCAGTTTATTTTATGTTCATGTTAGTTTCTATTTTATGTTCTATTTTTCTGCAACTTCAATTTCTGTTCTATTTAGAATGACACTTGTCACTTAGCAGTTAGTACTTGTTGTGTATGTTCTATTTATGTTCTATTTTTTCTGCAACTTCAATTTCTGTTCTGTTTAGAATAAACTTGCTGTGTATATTGGATAGAAATTATGCAGGTTAGTCAAGTGCTTGCTGTAACATGTTTATGTAGGAAAAAGTGGCTAGGTTAGCACTTAGCACTTGTTGATTATGTAGGGCAGAATGACAGTGCTGTTAGCACTTGTTGTTTATGTAGGACAGTATCTTTACTCGCACATTATCATTGTGTGATGTTTACTGTTTAGTTAGCCCTTGTTAATAGGTGGGTTAAGGGTTAGGTAGCTTAGGTACTCACTTAATTTGGTGATGTTTAATACGTAGCACCAAACCAATCAATGGCAATAACTTCATATTCATGCAATGTGTGTATTTCTTTATTTTTATTGGAATTTGTTATTTATAGTTAATATATTGAAAGCCACAAATTTGTTGTTTTAGATGTCGCAAGAAGTTGATCCTCCTCAACCTCCAACTAGTTCTTAAGCAACTAATAAGCCAATTTCTAATACCAATACGAAGCTTCGGGTTCATAGAAAACCTGTGAAAAAACAAGCTCCGTTTTAGGTAGATTTTACTAAATTTGTGGATGCAGAAGGTCGTCCAAAAGCTAGTTACAAGCATTGTGGGAAAGAATGTCATTGTCATAGTAAATTAAATGGAACAAGCAATGTAAAAAAATCATTGGATTATATGTTCGGTGAATCCAAGAAATCATGATTCTACTCAATAAATACTAAACTTGCAATCAAATAAAAAGGGCATGGATAAAACACTCACTAGTTGGAAATTTAATCATGAAGTGAGAAGGGCCTTGACACGAATGGTGATTGTTGACGAGCTACCCTTTCAATTTGTTGAGTGTGAAGGCTTTAAAAACTTTATGAGTGTTGCTTGTCCCATCTTTCGTTTTCCATCAAGATGGATCATAACACGGGATTGTTATGATATTTATTCTACTGAAAAAAGTAAATTGAAAACATACTTTAAAGAATCCAAGCAAATGGTTTGTCTTACGACGGATACGTGGACATCGTTACAGAAGATCAATTACATGTGTTTGACTGCACATTACATCAATGAAGATTGGGAATTAAAGAATTTTTTTTTATAAATTTTTGTCCAATTTTCAGTCATAAAGGGGAGGATATCGGTAAAGTGGTAGAGAAATGTTTGCTTGAATAGGGTATTGACAAGGTATTTACTATCACGGTTGATAATGCAAGTTCTAATGATGTTTCTATTTCATATTTGAGCAAGAAGATACAAAATTGGGGTAATAGTATTCTATATTGCAAATATTTGCATATGCGGTGTATTGCACATATTATCAATCTCGTTGTTGTTGATGGTTTGAAATTGATGTCTACTTCGGTTTCTCGTGTTCGGAATGCGATAAGATATGTTAGCCATTCTCCAAGTAGATTTTAGATATTTAAAGAGTGCGTTGAAGCCGAAAACATACAAAGCAAAAAGTTGTTGTGTCTTGATGTGAGCACCCGTTGGAACCCTACATTTATGATGTTGAACACGGCACAAAGGTTTGAGAGTGCATTTGAGAGATTTACTTCTCTAGATCCGTGGTTCAAAATAGAGCTAACGGAGAATGGTGGGTCTACTACTGAGAAGGATTGGGCTAATACAAGAAGGCTGTGCACTTTTCTAGAACACTTCTATGAACTTACTATACGTATCTCGGGATCCTTATATGTTACATGCAATAACTTCTTTGACGAAATTACATCCATTGATATTCTTTTGTGCACATCCAAGGAGAGCGATAACTTTGACTTATCTCTCATGGCCGATAAAATGAGAGAAAAGTATCAAAAGTATTGGGGGGACATTGAGAAAATAAATATGATGATATTTATTGCAACAATTCTTGATCCTCGACACAAATTGAAATTTGTGGAATATGCTCTTGATCATCTCTATGGTAGGAGAAGAGCGATTCCATGAAAAAGAAAGTTAAAAGTGTTGTGTACTCTATGTTCAATGAGTACAAAAATATTATTTCTCAAAGTGGTGGTACTACTAGTGAAAGAGTTTAGCCTTCTAGTGAAAATCAACCGGTGCAATTGAAAATTTTTATGAAAGCTCAATTCAAAAAATATAAGATGGAATTGGGTGGTGGTGATACGAAATCGGAGCTTAATCGTTATCTACAAGAGAGTACCGTAGATGATTATGATGATGATGAGAGTGATCAATTTAATATTTTGGGATGGTGGAAGCTTAATTCACCTCGTTTTCCCATCCTTTCAAAATTGGCAAGGGACGTGTTGGTCGTTCCCATATCTACCGTGGCTTCCGAGTTCGCTTTTAGTACGAATGGGCGAGTTCTTGATGCATATAGGAGCTCTTTGACTCCAAAAATTGTTCAAGCACTTATTCGTTGTCAAGATTGGTTCTGGGGGCCTTCCGATCGACCAATTGTACTCTATCATTGAAGAGGATTTTGAAGACATATATAAAGTTGAAATGGGTAAGTTGTTAACTTTATTGTTGTTCTAGATTTACTTCTTTAATTATCTCTTAACTTGTTATTTCTTTCTTTTAGATTTGGCAAAATTGACGGTAGAATCAACCTCGACAAGCGAGGTTTGAGTATGGTGTTGTTCTGACTTCTGAGAAGTTTATGGTGTTATTTTAAGACTAGAATTGTAATATTTTTTCAGTTACTGACTTGTTAGTTGTTACTGGCATACTGCTGTCTGCTGCTATATGTTTGAGGAACTGGTTGGGTGCTGTTTTTCAATTTTTGGCATTTCTGTGCTCTTTTGATCTTTTGAGTGTGTGCTCTTTTCATCCAGAATGCATAGTCTGACATCTGTGCTTTTTTGATCCAGAACCAGAGTCTGTGCTCTTTTGATCTTTTCAGTTTCTGCAGCTCTGCTTACTGATTCATAATATGTTTTAGAACTGTCAACTACTTGCTAATTTTTTTCAGTTACAGAAATTGGCTGACTATATTTGAGAGACTGTTTGGAAGACTGTTTGGGAATTGGCAATCATGATTCGGCTTGAGATATGGTATATAATGCAGCTATTGGTGAGGCATAAATTTATTTTTTTAATACGTTAAAAATGTTACTAAACAATTCCATGAGAATTGGCAATGATGATTCGGCTTGAGATATGGTAACATGTATACTACACTGCATCTTTAATTATGCACAAAAAGCCATTCTGAGCCTTTCTTATTTCTCTTTTTTAGTAATTGTATATGCAGAGGTTGGAGGCAACTGCAGATTGGAGGCAACTGCAGGTCGTTGGAAGGACCCACAACCACAAGCAACCGGATTGTTTCCATTTCAAGTCGAGCATTTTACTGAAGCATTAATTATCATTGTTTTGCGTGATACATGCCTCATGTTTCAGGTGTATGAACTATAAAGAACTGACTTTGGACAGTGCTCAGAAGTTCCTTGATGGGTTCCAAAAGTTACTAGCAGTAAAACTGTATAATTGTATATTACGTGATACACTGCAAAACTGTATAATTGTATTTACGTGATACATTGCAAATTTCTGTCATTTTTTGTGTTGTATAATTGTATTTTATGTTAATTATTAAATGTGTTGTCTGTATGCCTGTAAATTTCTGTCATTTGTGTCACGACCCGCACCCGCTTTTCGGATACAAGACGTGTCCAAGCCCAGCCAACGCCGCAGTGTCGGCGATGGAACGCTGTCTAATATACAAGTCACAATAATCTATTTATCTCATCCACAGAATAATAACGAATCAACCAAGATCAATGAATACCAATGAAACTGAATAATATAAACTGAATGTTTCCAAGAATCAATATCACGTCCGGTGGACACAAATCCACTACCAATAGACGGAAAGAGAAATAAATACATGAAATATACTATCTGAATACAACCTGCTAATCGAGACAACCTCCACTGCAAGGCACCGTGGTCTGAAGCTGACTCAAATCCTCTCGTGTGCTCTTGGTTCAAACTTGGCTAAACCTGAAGAGATCATCAGGTCCTCAGAGGACTAGCAAGATACATAAAAATGAGCCTTTCTAACAGTTTATAATGTATGGAGAAAAATCCAGAATAAATAAGTAAAACTAAGCAATGATAAAATACGAATCTGTGCACTGACTACGCATAAATAACTGTTGAACGAGGACGAGAGAACTCATGTCAAGATGTCAACGGATAACCAAATCGAATACTCAAACCCTCGCCCCTAGTGTGGACTCGCAGGTTTGAACAACTACTAACCCTCCCCCCTAGTGTGGACTCGCAGGTTAGCTTCAAGAATCACCCTCGCCCCTAGTGTAGACTCGCAGGTGTGGACCAATAACTACTAACCCTCGCCCCTAATGTAGACTCGCAGGTTAGCTTCAAGATTTCAAGACAAGGAGGTATAGCAGTTCAGTTTATGACTTCTCGACCCATGACACGACTCAATCAAGGCACAAGTGAACACGTCCAATAAGACACCAAGCTAACTGTGAACGTGGCCTATATAGCAATGATAAAATATACAAGCAGGATATGAAAAGTACATGCCAACAATAATGAGAAAACTGAATAATGAAAGACAGTGTATGTAAATAAAGCTATAAGAAAGGCAAGGTATACTTGCCTGTGGTCTCGATTGCTGGTAAGGTTTACAATCCGTATTGCTGTCCAAGTAACCTGTTTTATGATTTTACTATGTCAATAAATAAATTAAAACAAGAAGAATATTTTATCTAATTGAGGCTTCAGTCTTCTTGGTCTATAGACTACCCCCTCCTTGGTGTCCCCTGTTACTAAGTTTCTGCTTAAGCCTACTGCTAAGGCATTAAACTCTATCCACCTTCCTATTGTTCTTTATGTTCTATGATGTTCTACTGCTCAACTCACAATACTCAGGTACCATCATACCTCCCTGCCCAAAGGTGTCATCTATGCTAATCTCTGAATTTAGTGTGGTTTCTGGCACCCACAGATAACCAGGCTTCTATGTAGGTGGAAGTCTTGTTTTGTACACAGGTAGTCCAATGCCCCTTGCCTTATGTGTCATGTTCCATATTTAATCCCTTCCTGCTTATTGCTCAAACTGACCTGGTTGTATAGGTCCCTGTACCCATGTACTAGAGTGATGCCCTGTTCTTGTGGTCATTAGGTTAGGCCTCCTCAAAACTCTGAACAATAATGCCCCATATCTCAGCTTGCACATAGGCAACCTATTAGCATAACTGGCTGTCACATCTACTTCCTTGATACATCCTAGTGTAACTAGTACAAGGTAGTAGCAATACATTGGCTATGTTGCCCAGGGTGCCAGATATTAGGGAATGGCCATAGTAGGTAGTGTGGATTTGACATCAAAAGATGCTCCCAAACTCGGTATCACTCAAATACAAAGGGAGTCTCACATGTTAGGGCCTAAAGCATATAGCTGAAGGTTCATAGACTAGTATCCACTGGATACAGCTGAAAATATTCAGAGGGAAGTTCACACATCAATATCTAATGGCTACTAGGCAAATTCATATGTCTGGATAATAAGGAATATCTGTTATAAACCCCCAATATTTTCTAACTATTTTAGAGCTTTAAAAATTATTTTTTTCTAAATTATTTGGACTTAAAGTGGTAATTAATATGTATGTATGTAATTATAAATATATATATATATATATATATATATATATATATATATATATATATATATATATATATATATATATATATATATATATATATATTATAGGTATGATTGTGTGCTTGATATTTTTATTACTACTAAATATAGCCTACCTTGGTTACATAATATTTTTATACTTAATTACGAATTATAGAAATTTTCTTGTGATTATATACATATATGTATGTATATATATAGATATATATATAAAAAAATATAGATATATATAAATATATATATATATATATATATATATATATATATATATATATATATATATATATATATATATATATATATATATATAGTTATTGCAAAAAAATAAAATAAATAAGAGAGTGGCCGGCCCCGCACCCCAACAAAGGGGGCGGCTAGGCTGTGATGGAAGCCTAAGTTGCATTAGGCTTGATTAGTAAAAATAAAAAAATAAAAAAATAAATGAAGTCAACGCCCACCCACCTAAGTGGGCGAGCCCCTCCCCCTTCCCTTTACGTGCTGCACTAGCAGCAAACAACGTGAACCCGTGGGTTCACAACACAAATTCCTATTAGTAATGATATTAGTAATAGGATTTTTCATCCAAGTTGTTATAAATACAACTTTTTCCACAAATCCCAAAACCCTAAACTTCCAAAACGAAAGTGGAGGCTGATCATACCCCCTTCGCATAGGAGTTCGTTTCACCAGCGACGGAGTTGTGTGCGCGACGAACGGAGCATCGAAAGTCAGTCCTTCGTCATCCACAGAGCAGTTTTCCCACTCAAGGTACCCTACTTTTCGATGACGTAACTTTTTACTCGTAGCACCGATTTTCGATCCGTAAAATTTTCTGGAAAGTAGACTTGACCCTCTTCGAGATCCTCCAGATGGATTTCGAAATAACTCATCGACTTGCTCGAAAAATCGAGACGAAGTTGAAGAAAAACCTGTTTTCTGTAATACTAAAAAACTGTTTTAAAACGACAACTTGTCGGCCAATTTTCGTGCTGTACGGTAAAGTAATGTAGGAACTAATTGAAAACAGTAAAAGACAATATAACCAAGATCGCAACGCATCTTCTGGATCGTCGTTTCGATTAGTGTGTAAAAAGTAGATTGATGTCGAAGTTGAGGAAAAACCTGTGTTTAATTATATTAATTTTCTGAATTTTCACCGATACGACGTACGCCCCCGACGAACTGGGCGACATGGTCGCACGTTATACGCATCAAAAGGCGCGTATGGACGTTACCGACGTATGGGAACTGACGGAACACGATTTCGTTGCATGTGCGCGACGAAATCAACGCGTATCCGTCGAAATACCCCCGTATCGGCGCTTTACAAACTTGCCCATAACTTCGTGTACATCGTCGATTCAAGACGACACTTGTGCCATCAGGTCCGGATCGAAATTCTGGTCCTGCATGCCAAGTTTGGTTCGATTCTGAGAAGGTCGAATCGGAACCCAATTTTGGCGGGTCCGCGACCCACTCAAACGGGCGATTTTGTACACGACACCTCGGAATCCAAAACTGGATATACCGTTGAGTTTCTCTCCTCAAAATGAACCCGTAAACATATAGTTTGACGACTTTAGAGACCGTAGACTTTGACACGCGTTTCGGTGCAAAGCAGATCCAACGACGGACATCGTTTTGACCTGAAATTACGATTTTGCTCCTGTTCCAGAATTTGACTTTTGGACAGGCGTTTCATAGGTATATCTTCTTCACCGAGATCATTTTTGATGTTTGTTTCAGCATTTGGAGTCATCTGTGATTTGTGAGTTTGGTGCTGACACTTGCTACTCTTGGACTTGCCACTTTGCACCATCAGGCAAGATACCTTGCCACCCTACTCTGTGATTATTATATTCTTATTTCAGTTGTTATTTTTCAGCATTTGTTTTGTGATATTTTAACTGTGCGTCCAAGTCACACTTGGGTGCAAGCGACTCTATCGGTCGTTTTTCTTGCTTTATTTATTCTCTTGCATTGACTTAGTTTATTGACCACCCACTGATGTTGAGGTATTGGTATATCTCATATGGCCTTGACACTTGTTGTATTACGTGATGTGTGTCACATATAGGATACGTTTCTGCGTAGTTGGCTGGCCACCGATACGTATGTAGCGTACGACGGATATGAGTAACTGCCAATAGTATTGCATGTTATAACACTTGGTGGTTACTAGAGGTTCATATCAGTCATGGAGATGATGATACTAGGCATTGGGTAGGGAGAACAATACCTGACGTATGGGCTTCTTTACACTTCCATGATTACCTGTGCGCTCCTCTGGAGACGCAGGCTCCAGGCGCCCTCTGACGTTTCCTAGAGCGTTATGGACGTAGCCCTTGCACATGGTGCCCTCTGACGCTTCCCGAGCGTTATAGACGTAGGCCCCTGGTACCCTCTATGGGAACTATGCCGATCCTATTTTCAGCCAGGGTTCATGCGTCGAAGGATTGTATCTCAACTGCATATTCACAGTAGAATGGTCAGGAACCCGGTTGCATGCATACCTTTCTCTCTTATTATATTATCACAGTTTATATGGCATGGTGTTTTCTTGTATCTTGCTATGTCCCCTGAGGATCTGGTTATCTCTCCAGGTTTAGACGATTTTCCACAGGAGTACAGAGCGGCATTGGAGCTATCTTACATTGATGACGAGGCAGTGCCTTATGATCCCTAGTCTATTACTTATCTGAGACAGTTGTAGACATTATTTTACATCTCTTTTCTTTCTATTTTGTGGAGGTCGGACTCCGATCTTGTGAGACTATTTTTCATAGCTGTTTGGAGTGAGTATGTTCACCCGGCTATCTTTTGATACTCTTATTTATTTATTTGGACTTCATTATCTTCTGTGTTGAGCTGTGATGAGATTAGATATGTTATTCTGGCCTGTGATTATTTATTTACAGCTTATGTGCATATATGAGGAATTCCATATATTGGAGTGTTCTTTGTATATGTGCAGCTGGCATGTTCACGTACTTGGTCCTACGTATTTTGGGACTGGGGCATTACATATTTTTGTGGTGGCCCATGCAGGTCAGATTTAATATTGTTGGGTTACATGACTGTGCCCAACAAGCCTGCATATAGGAAATAGGAATATCTCGTCCAGAACTACTCCTATCCCATGACTTCCAATCTTTTCGAAAATTCCTTGATTATTCGATTTACTTCATATCTAATCCTTTCTAATATCAACTTATCTTCCTCGTGCCGACAGTATGAATCTACGTAGCGGACGCACTTCTGCCTTGGCCCTCACATCTAGCGAGGAGACTACTCCGGAGGGACAGAATCCTCCCATGACTCCAGCGACACCCTACCAGCCAGAACTGTTGCAGCCTACTACGACACCGACAACGGAGTACCCCGAGGTCGCAGCACCCCCAGGCAGTCAGGCTGGACAGACTACTACCATACCACTGGGAGGGAATGTACCACCACCACCATTCCCTCAGCAGTTTTCCCCACAGTCGGGACCTCAGATGCCTCTACCACCGACTGATGGGAGTCCTAATACTCAGTTTATGTATACCATAATGCAGGCTCAGTGGCAACAGACTGAGCTGATGAGACAGACGATGATGGCAGCCATGGCTAGACCTCTACCACCACCTCCAGCACCAGTACCAGCACCAGCTCTGCATCCCTATGAAGACTCTATCAAGAATTTTACAGATATGAACCCCAAGGCCTTTAGAGGGCGGAAAAGCCATTAGAGGTGTCACAGTGGCTTATTAGTACCGAGAAGCTACTGAAGGCATCCCAGTTGCCAGCTCGAGATTGGATGACAGCAGTGGAACTACTGTTAGAAGACAACGCTCACCACTGATGGAAGGCGGAAGAGAGACGATTAGGCACTAGGATCACTTGGAAGCAGTTCTATGATGCTTTTTATGAGAGATTCTTCCCTATTCATGTTTGAGATGGTCTCTATGACCAGTTCCTCCATCTGAAGCAAAGGAATATGACAGTTGATGAGTATGACTCGGAATTCAATCGCCTGAGTCAATTTGGTGTGGGATTGATCCCGACAGAGTTAGAGAAGGCGAGGAGATTTCACCAGGGGCTTGCACCAGAGCTCGTCTTATACGACTACTCAGTCTCAAGTCTCCCATTCAGCTATCTTGGAAGAAGCTCGTGCTCAGGAGATTCTTCGTAAGGAACAGCAGCAGACATCGAGGCGCCATACCCCAGCAGTTACACCAGCCCGAGCTACTCAGAGTGGACCTATCAGGAGGACCACAGGACAGTTCCAGCAGAGGCCCTCACCTTATCAGAAGCCTGTTTGCCATTACTGCGGTAAACAAGGACATATCCATAACGACTGCAGGACTCGCCTTGGATTATGCTTGAGATGTGGATCTAATCAGCACATGCTCAAGGATTGTCCGGAGCAATATGCAATAGTACAAGCTCGGCAAAATTCGAGGCCCACAGCCCCAGCTCTCCCAGCACTACGGCCTATAGCAGGAGCACCTCGTCCACCATTGCCTCCCCAAGGCACACAGTACAACAAGACCAGAGCTCAGGGCCCGGGACAGAACTATGGGCAGGCATTCTCACTTGTTGTTGAGAATATAGAGACAGAGGCGGAAGTTATAGCAGGTATGGTTTTAGTTGCATCTTTTCTTGCTATTACATTATTTGATACTGGAGCCACTCATTCATTCATAGCCACTAGTTTTGCCACTAGACACAGCATTCCCATCACACCCTTAGCTAAGAATGTTAAAATCCTCACTGGAGGAGGAGTTGTACCTGTTAGTGGTGTTTGTAGACTTTGTCCTGTAGTGATAAATGGTAGAGAGATGGTGGCACGACTTCTTGTATTCCCTATGCCGACATTTGATGTGGTTCTTGGGATGGACTGGTTGAGCCAGCATTTCGCTCTCATAGACTGCCATAGGAGCAGTATTATCTTTAGACCACCGAATGCGACAGAGTTTGAGTTCACCAAAGAAGACGGAGATAGTTGTGATGCACCCACATCGGGAACACATATGATGATGCATGACACCCCACAGCACCCTATTATCACCGAGTTCGAGGATGTATACCCCGAGGAATTGCCAGGACTACCACCTGACCGAGATATTGAGTTTTCTATTGAGCTTATTCCCGGAGCCGAGCCTATTTCATCTCGAGTATATCGTCTGGCACCCAAGGAGTTGGAAGAGATGAAGACGCAGATTGATAACTTATTAGAGAAGGGATTTATTCGTGCCAGTGCGTCACCATGGGGAGCACCCGTTCTTTTTGTGCCTAAGAAAGATGGGACAGTGCGCATGTGCATTGACTACAGAGCGTTGAATGCGGTGACAGTGAAGAACAAGTATCCCTTGCCGCGTATAGACGATCTATTTGATCAGCTGAGTGAAGCAAAAGTATTCTCCAAGATTGACCTACGATCGGGCAATCACCAATTGAAGGTTCGGAAGGAAGACATTGCAAAGACGACTTTTCGATCGAGGTATGGACACTACGAGTTCTTGGTCATGCCTTTCGGTTTGACCAATGCTCTCGCAGTTTTCATGAATTTAATGAACAAGATCTTCCACCAATACTTGGACAAATTTGTAGTAGTCTTTATAGACGATATCTTGATCTACTCCAAGAGTCAAGAGGAGCATGAGCAGCATCTACGGATAGTTTTAGGAACATTAAGGAACGAGAGACTCTTTGCGAAGCTTAGCAAGTGTGATTTCTTTCTCAAGGAAGTATCATTCCTTGGTCATATTGTTACGGGTGATGGCATATCAGTAGACCCAGAGAAGACCACAGCAGTCAAATCATGGCCCGCTCCCACATCAGCTTCTAAGGTGAGAAGTTTCCTCGGACTTGCGGGTTACTACCAACGGTTCATGGAAGATTTCTCTCGAATAGCGGGACCTATGACTCGATTGACTTGCAAGGATCAGGAGTTTATATGGACAGACGAGTGTCAAGCCGCTTTTGACGAGTTGAAGAAGCGATTGACCACAGCACCGATCTTGACACTACCATCGGGCCCAGGAGGATTTGTGATCTACAGCGACGCATCCGAAAAGGGATTAGGATGTGTATTGATGCAGCATGGTCGTGTAGTAGCATATGCATCGCGACAATTAAGAGTGCATGAGAAGAATTATTCGACCCACGATCTAGAGCTCGCAGCGGTTATCTTTGCTTTGAAGCTATGGAGACACTACTTGTATGGCGAGAAGGTTGATATCTACACTGATCATAAGAGCCTCAAGTACGTTTTCACTCAAAAGGAGTTGAATATGCGACAGCGACGTTGGTTGGAGTTGATGAAGGGTTATGAGATCGAGCTTCATTATCATCCGGGCAAGGCTAATGTCGTGGCAGACGCATTAAGCCGTAAGCCCATGGCACACTTTTTGACTACACAGAAGGAATTGATTAGAGACTTGGAGCAGCTTGGTATTGAGGTAGTATTACCGGGAGCAGATGGCGTATTAGCCAACCTCCAGGTGCAATCATCATTGGTAGAGCGCATCAAGGCAGCATTGCCCAATGACGCTAGATTTCGACGGCTCAAGGAGAGGACTGAAGCAGGAGAGCAGACAGGATTGAGGATCCACACCGATGGGACATTGCAATGTGGTGATCGTATTTATGTTCCCAATGGAGAGCTACGACAGGAGCTGATGGCAGAGGCTCACAGTTCGACTTACTCTATTCATCCCGGAGGGACCAAGATGTATCGTGATTTACGGCAGTATTATTGGTGGCATGGAATGAAGCGAGAGATAGCTCGTTTCGTTGCCAAGTGCTTGGTATGTCAACAAGTGAAGGCGAAGCACCAAAGGACGGCCGGATTATTGCAGCCGCTACCCATTCCCGAGTGGAAGTGGGAGCACATTACTATGGATTTCGTCACGAGTTTTCCTCGGAGTCCTAGAGGACGTGACGTAGTGTGGGTGATTGTTGATAGACTTACGAAGTCAGCACATTTCTTGCCTTTTAGAGTGGGCCAGTCGATAGAGGTATTGGCAGAGATGTATATGGAGCAGATTGTGAGATTGCATGGTGTGTCTGTTAGTATTGTGTCGAACCGTGACTCGAGATTTATCTCGCACTTTTGGAGGAGCATGCAAGAGAGTTTGGGCACCCGATTGAAGTTTAGCACATCATACCATCCACAGACAGACGGCCAGTCGGAGCGTACCATTCAGACGCTAGAGGATATGTTGAGAGCGTGTATGCTTGATTTTGGAGGTTCGTGGGAGGACCATCTTCATCTTGTTGAGTTTTTCTACAACAATAGCTATCAAGCGAGCATTCAAATGGCTCCGTTTGAAGCATTGTATGGCAGGAAGTATCGGTCTCCTATTTGTTGGAGCGACATAGGAGAGCGACAGCTATTGGGTCCCGAGTTGGTCTTGAGCACAGTGGAGACAGTGAAGAAGATTCAAAACCACCTGCGAGCAGCGCAGGATCGTCAGAAGCAGTGGGCAGATAATCGTCTTCGACCCTTGGAGTTCAAAGAGGGTGACCATGTGTTCTTGAAGATATCCCCCACTAGAGGCACGATTCGATTCGGAGGACGTGGCAAGTTGAGTCCAAGGTACATCGGCCCTTTCGATGTCTTGGAACATGTTGGAGAGGTTGCCTACAGATTGGCATTGCCACCGTCACTAGAGGGAGTACATGACGTATTCCATGTATCTCAGCTGAAGAGGTACGTGGCGGACAGCAATCATGTGCTTGATCACTCCGAGATCACAGTTGGACCGAGTTTGTCGTACGAAGAGCAACCGGTAGGTATCATCGATCGTCGAGTGAAGGTGTTACGGAATCAATCCATTCCATTGGTTCGCATGGCATGGAAGCATCACTCGCCAGGGGAGTCTACTTGGGAGCGCGAAGACGACATCCGTAACCGCCACCCGCATTTGTTCGAAGACGAAGGTATGTCCTGCATATTAAGTACCATTATATTCCTTGTACTGCATTGACCCCCGACCTTAGTTTAATTTCGAGGACGAAATTTTCTTTAAGTTGGGTAGGATGTAAACCCCCAATATTTTCTAACTATTTTAGAGCTTTAAAAATTATTTTTTTCTAAATTATTTGGACTTAAAGTGGTAATTAATATGTATGTATGTAATTATAAATATATATATATATATATTATAGGTATGATTGTGTGCTTGATATTTTTATTACTACTAAATATAGCCTACCTTGGTTACATAATATTTTTATACTTAATTACGAATTATAGAAATTTTCTTGTGATTATATACATATATGTATGTATATATATATATATATATATATATATATATATATATATATATATATATATATATATATATATATATATATATATATATATATATATAGATGTATAGTTATTGCAAAAAAATAAAATAAATAAGAGAGTGGCCGGCCCCGCACCCCAACAAAGGGGGCGGCTAGGCTGTGATGGAAGCCTAAGTTGCATTAGGCTTGATTAGTAAAAAATAAAAATAAAAAAAATAAATGAAGTCAACGCCCACCCACCTAAGTGGGCGGGCCCCCCTTCCCTTTACGTGCTGCACTAGCAGCAAACAACGTGAACCCGTGGGTTCACAACACAAATTCCTATTAGTAATGATATTAGTAATAGGATTTTTCATCAAAGTTGTTATAAATACAACTTTTTCCACAAACCCCAAAACCCTAAACTTCTAAAACGAAAGTGGAGGCTGATCATACCCCCTTCGCATAGGAGTTCGTTTCACCAGCGACGGAGTTGTGTGCGCGACGAACGGAGCATCGAAAGTCAGTCCTTCGTCATCCAGGGAGCAGTTTTCCCACTCAAGGTATACTACTTTCCGATGACGTAACTTTTTACTCGTAGCACCGATTTTCGATCCGTAAATTTATTTGGAAATTAGACTTGACCCTCTTCGAGATCCTCTAGATGGATTTCGAAATAACTCATCGACTTGCTCGAAAAATCGAGACGAAGTTGAAGAAAAACCTGTTTTCTGTAATACTAAAAAACTGTTTTAAAACGATAACTTGTCGGCCAATTTTCGTGCTGTACGATAAAGTAATATAGGAACTAATTGAAAACAGTAAAAGACAACATAACCAAGATCGCAACGCATCTTCTGGATCGTCGTTTCGATTAGCGTGTAAAAAGTAGATTGATGTTGAAGTTGCGGAAAAACCTGTGTTTAATTATATTAATTTTCTGAATTTTCACCGATACGACGTACGCCCCGACGAACCGGGCGACGTGGTCGTGCGCTATACGCATCGAAAGGCGCGTATGGACGTTACCGACGTATGGGAACTGATGGAACTCGATTTCGTTGCGTGTGCGCGACGAAATCAACGCGTATCCGTCGAAATACCCCCATATCGACGTTTTGCAAACTTGTCCATAACTTCGTGTACAGTCGTCGATTCGAGACGAAACTTGCGCCAACAGGTCCGGATCGAAATTCTGGTCTTGCATGCCAAGTTTGGTTCGATTCTAAGAAGGTCGAATCGGAACCCAATTTTGGCGGGTCCGCGACCCACTCAAACGGGCGATTTTGTACACGGCTCCTCGGAATCCAAAACTGGATATACCGTTGAGTTCCTCTCCTCAAACTGAACCCGTAAACATATAGTTTGACGACTTTAGAGACCGTAAACTTTGACACGCGTTTCGGTGCAAAGCGGGTGCAACGGCGGACATCGTTTTTACCCGAAATTATGATTTTGCCCCTGTTCCAGAATTTGACTTTTGGACAGGCGTTTCCTAGGTATATCTTCTTCACCGAGATCATTTTTGATGTTTGTTTCAGCGTTTGGAGTCATCTGTGATTTGTGAGTTTGGTGCTGACACTTGCTACTCTTGGACTTGCCACTTTGCACCATCAGGCAAGATACCTTGCCATCCTACTCTGTGATTATTATATTCTTATTTTAGTTGTTATTTTTCAGCATTTGTTTCGTGATATTTTAACTGTGCGTCCAAGTCACACTTGGGTGCAAGCGACTCTATCGGTCGTTTTTCTTGCTTTATTTATTCTCTTGCATTAACTTAGTTTATTGACCACCCACTGATGTTGAGGTATTGGTATATCTCATATGGCCTTGACACTTGTTGTATCATGTGATGTGTGTCACATATAGGACACGTTTCCGCGTAGTTGGCTGGCCACCGATACGTATGGAGCGTGCGACGGATAGGAGTAACTGCCAATAGTATTGCATGTTAGAACACTTGGTGGTTACTAGAGGTTCATATCAGTCATGGAGATGATGATACTAGGCATTGGGTAGGGAGAACAATACCTGACTTATGGGCTTCTTTACACTTCCATGATTACCTGTGCGCTCCTCTGGAGACGCAGGCTCCAGGCGCCCTCTGACGTTTCCCAGAGCGTTATGGACGTAGCCCTTGCACATGGTGCCCTCTGACGCTTCCCGAGCGTTATGGACGTAGGCCCCTGGTACCCTCTATGGGAACTATGCCGATCCTATTTTCAGCCAGGGTTCATGCGTCGAAGGATTGTATCTCAACTGCATATTCACAGTAGAATGGTCAGGAACCCGATTGCATGCATACCTTTCTCTCTTATTATATTATCACAGTTTATATGGCATGGTGTTTTCTTGTATCTTGCTATGTCCCCTGAGGACCTGGTTATCTCTCCAGGTTTAGACGATTTTCCACAGGAGTACGGAGCGGCATTGGAGCTATCTTACATTGATGACGAGGCAGTGCCTTATGATCCCTAGTCTATTACTTATCTGAGACAGTTATAGACATTATTTTACATCTCTTTTCTTTCTATTTTGCGGAGGTCGGACTCCGATCTTGTGAGACTATTTTTCATAGCTGTTTGGAGTGAGTATGTTCACCCGGCTATCTTTTGATACTCTTATTTATTTATTTGGACTTCATTATCTTCTGTGTTGAGCTGTGATGAGATTAGATATGTTATTCTGGCCTGTGATTATTTATTTACAGCTTATGTGCATATATGTGGAATTCTATATATTGGAGTGTTCTTTGTATATGTGCAGCTGGCATGTTCACGTACTTGGTCCTACGTATTTTGGGACTGTGGCGTTACATCTGTGATGTGAAAGAAGGCTGTGGTGTGACTCTTACTCCATGTTGCTAGAACAGGTACAATATCAATCTATGCTGGATACTGAGCCTACATTGATAAGCAAACTCCCAGACCTGTTGGTCTGGCCTACAACCATTTTCTAATGTTCATTAGTGTCCTTGAGACTCACACAAGTGTTAGTAGCCTACCAACTTACACTTGAACTTCTCTTGGACCCTCCTGTGTACCTATACTTGCATAAGATTTGGTACGAAAGCTTAACACCATAGCTTTGCAAACGAACTCATGGCTGCCCATCTATATGACTGTTACACATCAGATACTAAAAGTATCTGTTTCAATTGGATTTTTACCTGGGTATCCTTGAGGCTCCATTAATGATACACTGGTTAGGGGTCAGTTTGCAGCATATTCGTGTGCATACTAATGAACCCGAGTACTCTTTTCCCTCAAGCTAGGTACATCACCTAACCCTTAATCTTCTAACAGCACTTGAATTCATATTGCAGTAAGCTATACTCGACTGGAAACTAACCTCTATGTCTCTGTACAGGTTTCCCATGTTTCCTCTATGTGCATGAAGGTTCATACACGATCCATGTATCATTCTCAAAACTGCTGCTTTGTATGGCACAGTCCAATATCTACCTGATATAATCTAGTTACTAGAGAACAGGGCAACACACATCATGTTAGGTTCAATTGGTAACTTCTAGGCTTTTGCCCTCAACTAAGTGTATTCGATGCTCTCCCCCCTCATGGGGCTGAATCAACATTTCCTAAGGAGTTAATCCAATAAAATGAAACAAGTATGTGATAGTGTTCAAGTAGCAGGGACTGTGGAATACATGCCTCATGTTAAGGACTGTAATATGGTGCAAAGGACTGATACTCTGAGAGTATCAGTCAAATAGGCAAGTAGGCTAGGATACCTGTAAGGTTCAGACGAATTAAATGAACCTTGAAGTAGGTCAGATGGGTGTGGGCAGTGTCAGGACTGAACATAGAGGTTTTTAGTGAATGATGGCCTGGACCATCATGCAACTGTTTGAGTCATTCATAAAGGGGGTATTAGACATGATGTTTCAAAAAGAAACTGAAACATTGGTGTTAACCTTAGCATTTCTGGTACTCAGTTCTGTACCCAAAGTGTCACCTATCTAACATGTCCCCTCATGTTGGTTCAGTCTCTTATCTATGAGGCTGTAGGTACTTTCTATACTAGTGTAGATAACAAATGTACCTAGAGTTGAGACTGGGGTCCTCTGCAAGTATCCCACGCCCTATAATTTATTGGTTTTAGAACAGATGCACAGATACATAAGCTTACTGTTCTGCTATGGCATATGCTCTGATACTTAGACAAGCCTGTGGGCAACTTGGCATACACTCCGGCCTTAAAACACTTCTTGTACAACCTGTCTATCGACTCATGCTTGCATTTTATCCTATTATATGAGGAAACTCATAGATATAGAGTTATCTACACGATTACATGGAATACCCATGGTGCAACTCATATGAGATGGATACCCAATCTCAGTTCCCAACTCTCGATTACCCAACTCCTCATAGACATTTAATCGAATGTCTTAAATCTTTATTGAGTTATGAACAAAACTAGAGTAAGGAGTTTATATGATGCTGTTATGAAGGGTTACCTGTGTTTGAGAAATCAAAACTCCACTCTGGCTTTTCGACTGCTAGCTGATCCTTCCCAAGCAATCGAAAACTTCTGGGAGATGGGAAGCCCTAGGGTTCGGGAATCATGCCCTATATATATATAGGAGAATTTGGATAGGATCGATTTGCGAATAGGATTGGATTGGATCCTATTTGAATTCTGGACAGAAAACAACCGCAGGGGTTTAAAGGGTTGGCCGAAAAAATTGAATTCTATATGTTCTATCTAAAGGATTTGAATGGATTTGTATTTAGGTTGAGCTCGTCTACGAAAACAGGGATCAGCTACTAATCCCTCCATATTTATACACTAGTGTTCGATCAAAGTAGAAGAGAATAAGAAGAAATTTGGTTTACTTTATCTAAGGTCTTGGAGGGAGTTATCTCCTGTGTCAATCGAAATTAATACTCAGGATCTGAGTATTCGATTGTAAGGAAGAAATTTAAATTAAGGCTATTTTGCACTAAGGTCCCTATCAATACTATATTAGCCCTCTTGATCCTTTATGGTATTTCAAATAAACAAAAGTAAAACATAACCAATATATGAGACAAAATAATATAAAAAAATATGAGAGGATAATATTGGTCAAGGGGTTGACAATTTGTGTGTTGTATAATTGTATTTGTATATTGATTATTAAATGTGTTGTCTGTAATCTGTATACCTGTAAATTTTGGGAGCTGAGTGTAAAAAGCCCAATCCTTCACTGCATTCTAATGTGTTTTGTAAGCCTGCAAATGTGTAATGTGTTGTCTGTAAAGCCCAATCTATCATTTACCTACAAATTTTAGGACTTCCGGGTCGACCCATATATGCAAAGCCCACAACCGAATAAATCGAACCGTTCTTTTCGGTTCGGTCCGATTCGGGTCTTGTGTTAAATGGTTCGGTTCGGGTCATGTGTCCAAAGGTTCGGTTGATGGTCGGTTCAGCATAAAATCGGTTCGATTCAACCAAACTGACCGTTTGCACACCCCTAGACCACCATGCATAGCATCTTCTAAACCAATGGGATATCCTAAAGATCTATGACTCGTCCAAGACCAAAGTCCCCTGGCTACTACCCTCTTTGAGTCTTGTGTACGTGTTCCCAAATTATGTCTTTTACCGGAACATGTTTATGTTCTGAATAGTTTTCTTCCCCTTGACTGACCGAGCCTAGCGAATGGTGCATTTTATGGGCGGTTCAAGCTCCAGAAAGTGCTCACCATCATGTTCATCATGAAAGCTCCTTCGCACACCCACTTTCTCGAGCATAGTAAGTTCATGTGCGATGCACGTAGTGGAAGGTCTGCACACCTCCCTTCCCTCCTCCGTATTGGAATGTGCAAATAGATATGTATCTTCCATCCCTTGAGTATGATTGTGCCCCATGATCTCCTTTTCGACTTTAAATTGTTTAAACCGTTGATGCTCTAATAAGTTCTCGTATCTCTTTCAGTGTCAAACTCGGAATCATAAAGCAACTGCTACATGGAGATCAACCAGTTATCATAGTAATAACAATATGATCCTCAAGTTCTGACAAACCTCCATTTATTGCTACGTCATACTTTGATGAATTATGATGGATCAAAGACATGCTAGTCCGAAGATTTCTCTAAACAGTCCAAGATAACTTTGGGGCCATGAACCCAGAAATTTTGTTGCTTGGTTAGCAAACGGAGGTCGAAGGGACAACGCCATGAACCCGAAAGCTAATCAGATTTTTCAGATATGGTTAGCTCTGAACAATTGCCATCATGAGAAAAAGCCAATATTCAAACAAAGAAAATAAGTCATACTATCAAGGCCTCGAGCTCAGTATAACATTTTTATATATTTATTTTGTATGATCAATTATAATGCAATTAGTATGCCGTAAATGAAAGCTAAACTCAAAAACTTGTTCCGGATAGCTAAATTCAAAAAATTGTTTCTTGGCAGTATATTGGCTAGTATAACGCCCCGTATAATATATATGTGAAAAAAATGTCCAACTTTTATTTGCAATTCCAAACAGAAATAGTATAATGCATGGTATATTGTTTCCCTGCATATTTTTTTAGAAGCCTTCAAAATTCAATTTCCCACAAAAATTGTGCCTACAGTATGCTGTTCAGTATACTATATCATGAAAATATAATCTTTTATTTGCTCTATGTCGTCTCTTTTATATATAAACTTCTTCAACATTATACTATCCTATATACCGGACAACATATTGTCTAGAGACTGACTTGTGTATTAATAGCCACGATGACTATATTTATAGTCGTTGTATAGTCGTTACTATACGGACAGTATATTGTATGCACAATTACAACTCTATTTTGAGAGCATACTTGCGTGTGCTATGTAAACCCATTTGCTCTCTTCTGTTCCCACTTCTTGGAGCCTTAACTTTTTTATCTTTTATATACAAAATCTTTCATTTGCCAAATTAAATTTATGTAGAGTTTTAATTAAGTTATAAAATACGATATTCAAATTTTTATGAGATCAAAATCAATTCTTATAAAAGGTTAAAGTTTGCAAGCCTTCGTATCAAAGCTTGTGTAGAAGTTGGCGAGCATTTCGAATCATAACTCGTATATAAGGAGTCGGCGAGTCTTCGAATCAAAGCTTGCAAGTGTAACTATTAATGGTAATGGTGGATTAAAGTTGGAGAGAGTCCTGAGTCTAGAGCGCCTCACGAAGGATACCAGGATCCATCGAGTGTCGGTACTTTTGTCTCGTTTCTAGCACTTAGTTTTAAACTTCATATTAGCTAATCTTTTGTACTTATTTACTCGTTAAACCTATTCACCCCTGGTACTTTCATCGTGTGTGCTCGGATATCGCATGTCCAGAAAGATAGTAGGAAATAAATTCGAGGTACTACCTCCACATATTGAGAAAGATATATTTGCCTCAGTTACGACATTCACGAATATACGAGCTTCGGGTCTACCTCCAGGCCGGCACACGTGTACACAAGCGTCGTTCCTCCCTCGATGTCGTAGGCTCGGGTCCAGGAAGCTCCTACGATGGC